>JAWWLV010000005.1:12543300-12558055 GCA_035041135.1 Platyrinchus mystaceus
GAGCACAGGAAGAAACATTGCATGTTTCTGGCACATCTGATGATGTGTACCATCCAAACATCAAGGAGAACTGTTCTTTGAAATTAAGAAAAAAATCATGGAATTTATCTCTACTTTCTAAGGCAAGGATGGCTACATGTTCTTGGTAAGATGGGAAAAAAATATAGGGTTATTTTCTTATTTGTTTATTTTTTTTCTCTGTCTTTATTGAGAGAAGACATATTGTGTACAGGAGGGATAGGGGTATGAATGACAGGGATATTGTTTCTTTATCTTCTCTAGATCATATGTGAAAAAAAAAGGATAAATTAAGAATCTCAATAGAAAAGTCCTTGTTCTACAAGGACAAAATGTTGCTTGTATGAACGAGTTTAAAAACAAAAAAAGCAACAAAACCCCTTTTCTGAACAGAGGTGAAGAAGAGAAGGTGACAAGGAACCACATCTCATATTATTAGTTTACTCAAAGCTGCCACTGTGCTTTATAGTGGCTTTTAAGTAATTTTTTAAGGTTCTATTCATGTCACAGAACAAACCACTGGTATTGATTTCTGCTAATCCAACAGAAATGCTTCCCATGTACATTAAAGTCGGTGACATGGAGTTCAGCATGCAATGGCAGCTTATTTACTGGGCTACAAATATCCCTCCAGAAGGAGGGGGAAATTCCAGCAGGGAAATTCCAGCTCTTTCAGGCCATGAGCCAAAATTGTCCTTGAATTAGTCAGAGGGCACATATTGGGCACAGGATATGCCTCAATCATAGGTAATTATGATGTAATTACAATACAGTTAGTATTCATATTGTGTTTTTTAATTTAAAAAGGAATGATTAGTCCAAAATATGATAATACTTTTTACTCCAAGCCATGCAGTGTTCCCACCTAAATTTTGATTCAGAACATCTAAGTTCATGTGACATATTTTGGCTAAGAATATATATCCAAATCACCAAAAGTTTGGGTTGCTTGAGTCTGATCAGAGCTGTGATTGCCCCCAACTCATCACCTAAAGGGAGAAGAGACTGATTCACCTGCTAATTATGTACATGTCAGAGGCTTATTCATGTCACTTGACAAATACCATAAAACAGAATAAAGAAATTTGTACTTATTAAACACTTATTAAAATCAAACACATTTCTTAAACATCTCATAAAGGAAAAAAAAAAAAAAAGGAGTGATTAACAACTTCTCTATGTGCCCAGAAAGTCTAGGGAACAGACATATTTCTGAGTATTGGAGATAAAAAAAATCAATAAACAGAAATAGTCTTAGATTTGAAGGAGCACAGGGTTATTTCTTAAATGCTATAAAACAAGCACCTCATGAACCTTTGTGAGTACATCCCACTGTTTCTTAAATTTAGTTTAATCCTCAGAATAAATGAAATTATCAATTAAGATCATAGAATTGGTATTAGAAATTAAACAGGAAAGGTAACATACAGATCACCTTATTCTGATTATCAAAATCATCTTGTTACTAAATTGGTTTTTCAGTAAAATGAGTGGATTTGACCAGAATTTTTTTTTAAGTTAATACCAGTTCATTTCACTTTTTCCACCTCCATAAGGCAGCAGTTGTCAGAAGCATAATGTGTTTTTCTTAAGACATAATGCATTTGAATTTATTCATTTCTCTTTATTGATCTACTTATGAGTCCTTATGAGTCTTAATAATGTAGGATTATCAGAATTTCTTTGTGAAATAATAAGTGGAGTGCTTTTGTAGGAAAGCATCTATTTTGTGAGCCAGATGCAGAAACACTGAGATGTATCACTAATTGAGACTTAAAGGTATCAGAGAAAAGAATTATGAAAGGAGGAAAGCTGGCCCTTAAGTGTTCAGAGGGAAAAAAAAGAGAATTTAAATGTGAAAATGTCTATGTAAAATATTGATCTCCTTTTTATTAAATACATTTTGTGTGCAACACAATTGTGGGAGCCAAACTAAAGTTTTCTGTAGCTTATCCCAGAGAGAAAAGCTTTCTTTTAAGAATAAAACCATAGCCCTCAATTTCTTCATTCAAAAGCTTTCTGAATGAAATTCAAGATTAGCTTTTTTTCACTGAAGCAGTTAAATGGTTTAGCTGTTCTCAGTGCAGTTGCCTCCTAATTATGCTTTAGATAAAAGAATATTTTAACTGTCTTGCATGCAGCAAGCAAATAAAACCAGACAAAATTATCTCAGTTCTTGCTGATTGTTGAGTTTCACGAGCTATTCTACAGCAAGCTAAAATAGAAGTTGTGAATACTTTCATTTCTGAGAGATGCTTAACTTCCATAGTATAAAACTCTTACTGCCCATTCAGTAGAAATAATATGCTGCTTTGCACACCTTATGGGCATGAAGCTGTTGAAGAAGCTGTTCTTTAAAACACTATAATCAGCCACCAGACCTGATTTCTAAAATCCACAGGTGTCTTTCTCAGATGTGATTCCTGCTTTTTGAAAGATTAATCTAAATGATCCCAATAATCCAGTAGATATGTGCACTTACCCCTATTCAGCAGTGCTCATTTATTTCTAGCTTTGATCTCAGCAGCCCCAGTGCAATAAAACACATAATCACATAAGTGGTCATCAAGTTAGGGAACTAACAAACAAAAAATAAAGATGCTGCATAAGAACCTGAAGTGCATGGACAAGAGAGCACTTAGATAATGGAAGATGCTCCTGATTTAAGCTTTTGGGGTCTTCATCAAACATCTGCAAGGCAAAAGAAAGATTCATTCACACTGGAGGTTTTGTGTTTGGAGCTACCAGCATAATGACTCAACTCAAATGTGAAACATATCCTCTTGCTCTCCACACATTCATAAAAATGTTTGCAGCTCACAGCGTGTGATTGCAAATGAAATATTAACACCCTAAAAGAGTCTGGGAAGAACTGAGGGTCATTATGGTTCTGGAAACAAAAATTTGAACCTGGAGCATGAATATCAAATTGTCAACTGTTCAGAACCATGCACATGCTTACAGAGTCCTGGGAAAGCAAGTGAAGGGTTATGGAAGTTACAAAACCATTGCCTTAATAACAGATACATATTCTCACAGTCAAAAATTGCATTTCAGGAAGTTAACAGCGACATGCACAGGGATTTAAGATTGTTGTTTAAAAGGTTTTGTGGGGTTGCTCTTCTTTGACTTTCATCTTGAAAAACAGTCTAGTTTGAAGTACTTTTAGTCAGGTTCCTAATTGGGTTTGAGCTGCTGCCACTGGAGTCACTCTGACATCTAAGTGCATGACTGGTGGGAGTTCCCTGATAATTAGAGGTGATAGTTACCATAAAAGTGTTGAAATGACAAGAAGAGAAATGGAAGCTGGGGTTTTAAATATTGCTCCCAAAAGCATATGTTTCAAAAATTTTTAAATTGTCTCGCAATTCAGGAAATTCTTTATTGTACTAACCTGAATCCTCACATGCTCAGCCCAATTCCTGCATGATATTCCATGTTCACAATTCACAGTAAATGACAGGGTAAATTCACAGGATGGAAAAGCATCCAATTGCCATCCTTCTGAAGCTTAAAGGACTAAGAGTTTTAAGTGTAATTTCATGTTTTTCTGAGTAAATGCTTTGGGACTGCAACACACATATGAGGATAAATCAAATAGTTGTGAGATAATATCCCATTTTTCTATATATCTAATTAATATTGCCAAGGTACAAATAGAAGCATCTATTATGATAAAGAAGATATGTTATAAAAACTAGAAAGGTGATGATATAATGAAATTGCTGAGAATTTAGGTGGGTGGAATCCTCCCATATACTTCAGAGAGGAGATGGAAGGTATAAATACTATATTTACTTATTAATGCAATCATTCTCATTAGGATGTTCTGTGAATGAGAGCTGTGCAACATGGGTAGCTGAGAAATTGGCTCTTCTACTGAGAATCAGGTTATGTGAAAGTACAAATCTGAACTTCCCATGACACTCTTGGTTTGTTTAGTTTTTTTGTTTTGTTTGGGTTGGTTTTTAATTGTAAAGCTCCACGCCTTCAAATTGTCATATAGAATTTTTAGCTTGTGCTTAGGGCCGAAGTAAGGTAAAAATAAAACCCAAATAAGATTGCAGTTTCAATCAGAAAAAATGGAAATTATTAATTTTTTGGTTCGGTATTGCCAAGAAATAAAAATTACACATTTTAACATTGCAAATGCCTTTTAAAAATATTCCAGGTTTTAAAAAAATAGGAGGCCTCACAGACGAAAATACGAATTGACAAAATGAATCTTCTCCAATACCATTTTTGAAATAGCTGGATAAGTAGAACACAATTTTGCTATGGAAATGGGAATTACTTCTGTAGCGACTCTATGGTTTCAGCAAAATCCTACCAATAAGCTACCACAGAGTTTGATTCACTGCTAAGTATTTGGAAGCTTTTCTAGAGTGAAAGGCTGAGACAGCTGTAAAAATTGAGTCTGCACCAGTCTGGCTGATTCAGCAAGGAATTAGCCATGCTCAGGAAGTCCTTTAAGAGATACTCTATTCTGAGGCATCAAACCATGAAAATATGTGGAGCTCCTGTAATTGAGCAGTGCCAAACACATGTCCACACATTAAATACTCTGATTTAAACAGGAGCACAAAATCTCTGCCTCGCACTGGAGGCTCCCTGGCCAGTTCTCTGCTCCCTTCAGCGCTTCTGTCCTCACAGAACAACGGGGAGAAAGGGCAAGGCCCTGATTTTGAACCTTTGTGTCCAGCCTTTCAGAGCAGTGTTCCCTTTCTGGTTTTTGGGAGGCACCAGAAGGGAGTTTTCTGGCCGTGCAGCAGTGCCAGGGTCGGGCTGACCCTTCTCCGGGGTGCTCGTGGAGCAATTGCCGGTCTCGCCTTCCTCCGTCTCCTCTTGAAGTGCTTTAACCTTCTCCTCGCAGTTTGCCTCCATCACCTAATTAGACACAATTAGCAGCGCTTTGATTGTAGTGTCTTCAATTATATTAAGAAAAAAAATTTCTAACCTTTATCATTCCGTGGAGTAAAAGTTGAAAATTTGAATGCTGAATGGAAAACACTATTAAATTGAATAGTGTAAAATATGATTAAATTCATTATTGATTACCCAACTCCAGGAATTCATGCTTTTCAATACTTAGAAAAGTAATAGCTAATAGATCTTCAGTCAAGTCACTGCAGTTAACACTACATTTTACTCTGCTGTTCAGTACAGCAACAGCAAGCACCTTCAGAGGCCCTAGGGCACTGTCCTGGAGCCCAGAAACTCTGGTCTCTATTCTCCTACTCTGTGTGATAAATTTAGGAGGTGGAAAGTTATACTATTCTGATCAGCTCCAGTATAGTCTTCATACTTTCAGAACTGCCAGCGTGCTTCATCATCCTCCGTGCAAAAAGGCAGTGAAGGTGTAATCCAATTTTAATACACATTATTTCATCACCGTGTTAGTCCTTATAATTCAGTTATCCTCTCGGTGCAGATCCTGTGTAGCCCTGGATGTTTGTAGGCCAAACAACTGTGCCTTCAACAGTTTAACTGCACAACCTGCACTCTCATTTCCACGAGCTGAGATCAGTTCACACTTTTGCAAGACAGGCCCAGAAAAACCAGAGTGCTTTGATATATCAAACTCCTCAGGTAGATCTCCACACAGGCATGAACTTCCCCTGAGGAGACCAAAGTGCTTTTTTTCCCCTAAATGAACTATATATAAAGATGCCAAGAACCATTAATGCACGTTAGGTAAACATTGCAGGGTGGGGAAACGTGGAATCATTTTTATGTGGAAAGGAATTTGCCAAGAGGTGGCCTTGGTTTGGGGAGTCACTGGTAGTGTGAATATGTCTTCAGCTCTGATCACAGTGTCTCAACTGCCTGTTCTGAAAGGTATCCCTGAATAAAAAGCCTTTTCTGCACTTTGCAGTAATTCCATTTTCTGGGAATTACTTTTTTAAATGGTCTCTTTCTTGAATTTTCAAATAAGTTTGAGAGGGTTTAGAAGATAAGACCCTTTTTTTTTTTTCCCCAAGCATATTTGATCCTCTTGAATATGTAAACATCAGCATTTAAGTTTCAAACACACAACTGTACCCACTGGTTTCAACTGAAACACTTTTAAAGGGGCATTTCATTTTGTATATTTACAGAATACATTCCAGTGCTATCTAACACTCCCAACCATAAGCTAAACCCTGCACACATGAGAAGGTACAGATAGACCCAAACTTACTCCTGCTTCACACTGGCCAAATATCAGGCAACTTCAGCTTCAATGGCATTGTTTTGGGCTAAAAAAGCTATTTATTTCCCATTTAGGGAAAATGAAAGGATGGAGTCGACAAAGAATTTATAAAGATTTTCTTTCTTTTTTTTTTTCTTTCTTTTTAAATTGTGTTAGATTTATACTGCCAATTTATGGGTGCCCATGAATTCAAAAGTATTTTCAGCAAAACCAGCAAATTTCTCTTTATGTTCTTGGGCTTCTTTAATCTGCTGCCACCCATGTACTAAATGAAAAAGAAAAAAAAGGTAAAAAAATACTCTGTTATCCTTGTGTGTGAGTGCACAGACACTTTGAATTTTTTCCTTTAGTTAATGATACCAAATCTTCATTAGATTGTGCCACAGTCACAGCTGTATATGTCCAAGGTCCAGTTAGTGTTCAACTAGACCATTTTTGAGCATTTTCCTCGCTCTAATTCTTCTTATTCTTAGGAAGCACAGTAATGAATTTTTTGAGTGTTTTTTGAAACCATGTTTTTTTAATCAGAGCTTTTACATATGCTAGGCTTGCCTCTTAATTCACTCTGTCTTTCAGTCATAAAGCTGAAGAGTATCTGATTTCTCATTAGGTGTTTCCTTAGATTTCCTCTTTCTAGATCATTGTTGATGATGATTCTTTTCATTTTTATTTGGATTATTTGGAATGGATGTGTGCAATTGAAGCTTTATTCTTTTTAATCTCTTATTTTATTTGGCAAAAATCTATAGCAGGCTTAGTTGGAATAAGATTAAACTGGCAAGAGAATTTTCTTTTTTCTGTTATTCCATCTTCCTCCCTCCATTTCCATCTTCCAAAAGAGATCCTAAAGCAGAGCTATACAAAAAGAACACAGAGTGTGGGCACTGCCAAGGAAACCTTTGGATGTTCCTTCAGCCTCTTTCCTACATCTGGTTACTCTCTTTCAGCTATATTTGCATCACTGAGAGCTTTCTTCTTACCCTCCTACAGATTTCCTGGGTGCTTTATTTAGAGCAAAATTAAATTAGGACTATGCATAATTTCTGGTGGTTTTTTTTTATGCCTAGTCATATTTTTGAAGGAGCAAACAACCCTCTTCTCCAATAAGTCAGCTTGGCTGAAGGTGACATGAGTCAGAATCCTTCTAATTCAATATTTAATTCAGTGCAAAGCATTTTAGCATCCAGTAAGGCAAACATGATCAATGCCACAGCATCACGTTGGGCCATCTTACACATCTTACAGATGATTTGTCTGCCTGATGTTTTGTTGCTTTTTCACAGCTGTATTAGTTGATCTAATGGAAGTTGCTGCCTTTCCCCTTTGAATCATCTCATACATCCTTAGACCTTTGAGGCACCAGCAGTGGTGTTACTGCTGATATATTCTCAGTAGCTCCAGTGAAAATTAAAGGGAGCTCCACTGACAGAACCTTTTTGGCAAATACTGAATTCAAGCAGTGAGTTGCAACACGTTGAACTTGGGTTTGCCCATGTACATGCAAGTTTGCTAGAGGAAAAACAGGAATTTTTTCCACCATGCTGTTCTTATACAGGTGTTTGTGCCAGTGTCACTCTATGTGTTTCCTTTAGCCCGTTAATACACAATATTCAAGCTATGCAAGAGAATAAAATCAGATAAAAATCAGATAGAGGGGGTTTTTTAACAGTGTAAATACTAGTGTAAATACATTCAACAGCCTAAAGCAGCAGTGCCTTTTGATTGTTTTCTCTGAGGTACCACTTTGACAGCAAATCTGTGCCTGTGAATTCAGCAGAATTATTTTCAACTGGCACAGTCTGAGGCAAGAACAAGGCCCTCACTTGCAGATTGCCCATCCAGCAGCAGATTAGGCTCTCACATTCACATGCATATGTACTCACATAGATATTGATATGAGCATGCAAAGGGTCTGTTTTACTTTTTCCAGGTTCTGCTTATACAGATGTTAATTTGCATACTTGGAAAAGGTAGCTTTCATCCTGGAGGAGCAGGGAGAAAAACTGTAAAACACATCTCATTTTATAACTCATAAAGCCTTCACTCTATGTGTTGTTATTCTGCAGCTGAAATAAGAGGGGGGGGGGGAAAATCCCTTTCTCATCTGTCTCTGACATCAGTCACATAACTGTTCACAAAATAAATGTTATTCCTGCATGTTAGCAGGCTGTGAAAGTGAGGCTTGAAATGGCTGCCTGATTACAACCTTAACACCAACACCTCCTTAATCAACACTCCTTAACTCCCTCCAAATAAGCTCTCTATGATGTTATGATTTATTATATTGGCTATGGCTTTTTTCCATTTTGCTTTTTAGGATCTCTGAGAAAGTTGTAATTTAGTTCCTCCCCACCCCCTGCTTCCCCTTAGTGAAGTGACTGCCTTTGATTAGATTTGCTAGGATTTAGTTCAGAGGGAATTTATTTTTATTCAACTTCCCAAAAAGAAAAAAGAAAGGAAAAAGTGTGAGTCTAAGAGAATAGGCATTAATAGGTTCACTGCCAAAATAAACCAAAACAAAATCCACAGTATTAGATCTTTGATGTCATTTCCTTTAATATTTTACTTACTACAAAAAAGATAAGAAAGGAATTTTCTGCGCTCCTAGTCTCTAAATTTACTTTTTGAGGAAAACTTTGAATCAAAAAGATAAGACTTGGTAGATTTTTGAAGCAGAAGGGGCAATTTATTCTCTACAGTACCTTCCAGAATGAACAACTATTTCTCAAGAGTTTTCAACCAATTATAAAATGAAACATGTCTTCTTATTTTGAACAATATAGTCTTCCTATGTGGAACAGAATACTTATACTACAGGACGTGTTTCTATTAATACCTAACAGAGCCCAAGACGAGCTGCAGTACATCAAAATACTATTTTAGAAATAAGAACACAATCAGAAAACATTCCAGACAATTACAGTCTTCTGCAATACATTATTAGCTGTAACCTTGATCCCTAACCCTGTCATATGAAAAGTTTACCTGGTGGGTATATTATCATCTATCATTTTACAATGTGATTTCCCCCCCCCCCCTCAGATTCTATTGCATATATTGTTTTGATGCTTTTGAAACGGATACACAGCCAGACAAACCAATTATCTTACTCCTTGCCTGCTAAGGATGAAAAAAATGTTATGAATCTTGGCCTATAGGCGACTTACAGAGCTACCTAAGGATGGGGGAAAGGTTTGAACAGCTTTTTGATTCCCTGCTGTTTTTGTGACCGTCAGCATGATAAAAATGTTATTTGTTATTTGCTGAAAAGGCTCAGGTGTTGGATTGTAGTTACAGTCAGTACTTTGCTTGAGAAATCAGCCTTACCTTAATCCCTTAGAATCTGGAGTAAGGGTAACAATTACAGCTGTGAAAACAATTAATTAATGTGATGTGTGCATTGTGAGTTAAACATGCAGTTCTGTTGGAACAGAGTTTACTTACAGATGGCATTCTGATGCCAAAGATTATTCCTTGAGAAAACTTCCAGGGAATACCACACCTGCACATTTCCACACTTGCCACATTCTTTGGGTGGCTTTAGGGAAAGACAGAGGTGAAAATTTCAACACCATGCACAGCCCCTATGGAATGCAGACATTCAGGAATGATAAATATTAAATCTTACATGATTCCACTCCCTTGATTCAGCCATTCCTAAAAGAACAGTTACACCCCTCCCTGCAGATATTTTTCCTACATAAACCTTTGTATTCATCGTCTTATAGAATAAAAACATGGACTTGATTAGGTTGGAAAAGACCTGTGAGATCATTGAGTCCAACCCTTAAGCTGGCACTGCCAAGTCCACCACTAAACCATGTTCCAAAGTGCCCTAAACATCTTTTTAAACACCCTCAGGGATGGGGAAATATGTGTACTTTCTATTTTTATTTATACAGGTACATTAGAAAGCACTTCTGTATTTACTGTACAATTTGGGAAGTTAATGAGACGAACAGGAAAATAACATAATCAGGAGTACTTTTTTAGCATTTCAGAATTAGCCAAATTAGCCAAATTTTCTTTCAAGGCTTAAAAGGGATGCCACCTTTGGGTATAAGGGAGTATCCAGAATGAGAGAAATAGAGGTATTTCAGGCTTGATTCTGTATGTTTAAATTTGCCCTTACACTGTCCCATTGCTTGTGTCTTTCAAGAATTTTGTAAAATTTTCAATGTCATCTAATATATGGATTAATAACAGCCGTTAATCCTTCTCCAACCCCTTTTACACAGTTTTTAAGCATGCTGCATTTTTGCTCAGCCTTCCCTGGAATTTGCCCACCCTTTAGGGACATATCTGCTGAGGGAAATGTTTAATGAATTGCAAATCAGAAACGTTTATAATGCAGAAAGAAAGGCACTTTGAGTTTTCCTGAGTAAATTACATGGAAATAGGTCAATTACATAATATGAACAACAAAAATAACAAAAAGAAGAAACCTTCTCTATTACATTGTGATACAAAGTGCAGCAGTGACAGAAGCCAGAAAATTCAAAGATGCAGCCAAGATACAGACATTAAAGTCTTAGGATTAAATTCCAATTATGTGCCTTCTTTTGCAAAATGACTCTCAGAATTCTTAGTCATCTAATTCTGTGAACTCCCTGTTATTCTTACAGTGGCATCAAACCATTATAAGGGAGGCTGGTTCTCCTTGAGGACAATTCTATTTTTAACCTGTTAACAGGCTGTTCTATGGTGCAGTTAAATTTCTTTGCCAAATGTGCAGATCACAGTCTAAGAGCTAAGCTTTTATTACAACTGAAATAGAAATCATGAAAGAAACATGTTCAATTAAAATTTTGCAGAAGTAAAAATTAAAGAAAAAAATAAATTATATCTTGGGTGGGCTGATCCTCAGTGTAGTTGTCACCGTGTCAATAAAAATGGGAGCAGTATTTTTAGATTCTAATGCCATAAAGGAGTCTTTCAAAACCTTTATTTTCCTGATAATGAGACATTAGTTGGGAGATGGTTTTTCCAAAGAGAAGGTTGAAGATTCTTAAGAGGATGCTGTATGAAAATGATACATGGAGGTCATCCTTTCTCCTTAAACAAACCAACAACCTTTCCTTCCCTTATGGCAAAGAAAGGGAATTCCTCTCCTTCCTCCACTCCTCCCATCTGACAGGATAAACATGGGGGTTTATAAATGAATGTGAAATTAGTGAGCCTGCATTAGAACAGAAAATACAGTGTGCCATTGCATTTCCTTTAGCTTTGACTATGTATGAATTGGGTAATGTTTGCATTGACCTGTTACTTGTTGTAATTGTATAGATTGGGAAAGACAGTAGCTGATTTAGAAATGTCTGTATTAATATTATTATTAATTGGGAGCAAAATCTAAAGTTTAGACTGTCTTTCACTATAAAACCCCAGTGATTTCTGTGTGCTTACCATTATAAATAGGACTTCAAAGCCACTAATGCTGTGTCAGACAAGTTAATGACCTAAATATACTTTTTGGAGAAGGATGTGACACCTTACTCATCATTCATTCACCTAGCAAAACTGATTGTAGTGCTGAAGGCTGCATAAGTGACCTATTACTGCAAATAGAATGGTTATCATTTCTGTTCTGTGCAGATTGTGAATCAACCTTTAAATCAATTTTTTGCAGAGCTAAGTGGAAAGCAAGCATAAGATAAATATCTGTCCATCAAGTCACACACTTAAATGATGTTGGTTGGATTGGCAAGAAAGCCTTTAGTGTTTGTAGGGCCATGACTGGGACACCACTTTTAAATTACTATCAGTATTTTGGGTGGTCCTCAGAAGTTATCTGAAAAAAAGGACAAAGGGCCTGGTGGTGGTTAAAGCCCCTCTCTGAAAACACCAAAGATGTGCCTTCAATGCAAATCCTTTTTTTGATATCTGACATGAAGATTGGGCTAGATGGAAGATGACCTACTATTCCTAAATCACTGACATTTTTACAGCCTTTTGGGGGTTTACTCAGGTTGAAATATTTTATAGATTTTTCACAGTTTGGAGACATACAGAAAAATTAGGACTGTGCAGTACCAGCTAGAGAAAATTAGGAAACAGACCCAAAACTGGCTGCCACAGGATATCTTAAGGTGTGAGTTTACCCAGTGCATGAGCTAATTGATTTTAAGCTGTAGCTCTGTGCATACTTTTAGTTTTAAAGTAAGATTTTGATTTCATTATTTGCATATTTATTTCAGCCACCACAGTTCTCCTTTCTGACAAGGCTTGAACAGACTTGTGATTGATTTTAAAAAATTGTAAGAGCTATGAGCTGAAAAGAAATTTGATGGTGCAGAATGAGTTTACCAATAATGCTTTAAATGCTCTGGACATTAAGAGAAGATTGTAAATTCAGCACCTTTCACAGAAAACAGATGTGTCCAATCATAAATACATTAGTCAAAGTTTAAAATAGTCAAACTTATTAAAAAAAAAAAATACAATGCCTGAAACCTTGTGCACTCAGATTTAGCCTGAAGTAAATATTCATAGCTAAGTAATAAACAACCAAAAAATAGGTTATATAATAAAAGTGCTGACACCATCTCAACTCCATCCTGGAGCTGCAAACAGCGATGCTCTAATGAGTCAGACTCATTGTGCCTTCCTCAGACATGGCTTCATTTTTAGAAGTACTATAACTGCTGATGGCCCACATTTGCATTACATAAACCCTCATGATGAAATACTTCACCATTTCTTCTGAAAACTATGGAACAGAGATCATTCTTTATTTAATTAGTTCTGAGCTTGCCTAAAGGCTTTAGGAACCAGGAATTTTGCGAGCTTGTTTTTACAAATTAGTTGTGAAGTCGAATCTGTCTTTTCTGTTTCTCCATCAAGGTGATGTGATTTGCTCACAATTATCTTTTTTTTTTTTTAATCTTTTTTTTTTTTTCTGATAGTCAGCTGCTTTTTCTGCTCTATAGTTCACCGAGGGCACCATGTTATCTGCATTATTCATCACTGTAACTGTGACATACCTTGGTTAGAATCTAAACAAAAAACAGTTTCTAGGCATAACTCTACGCCTCCTATAAAAATCATGAATTATGTAATGCACAAATCTCTCCACAATAACATCACTTCTTTCTCTGTCAAAACAGCTATATTTATTAAATATTGCTCATCTGCCATATGGACTCCTCTATCCAAGTTAATTATGAAAGTGAAATATGGCAATACCCTCTGAATCTTAAAAGCATTCTCCAATTAAAACTAGTTTAGAACAACTCATACACAAAATAATTTTACATGGTTTTGCACATCAAGAACAAGAGGGTTTTTTAATCATCAAAACATTACACAAATACCCATGTTTGTATTTGCTCAGTGCTCTACACAGAATTAAACATGGCTCAGTGAACAAACTGTATCATTGTTTGAGAAAGCCATGGTAGATGCAGCAACTGCACAACAAATGTCAATAAAGAAACAGCTACAAAGCTCTTTATTCCTGATTGCCAGTTCTCCTATTCTTAGATTGTTCTTAATGTTGTATATATTTGCTGTGTGCTGTTGAAATGGGTAGTATGTGAAAAAATATTCTGAACTTTTCTTTCAGAATCGTTCTGTTATTAACATCATTGTTGAAATTAAAGATGATTTCTTCTTCATTTGAACAGGGTGATTTGCCTTCCAGGAGGAGAATATTTATGTGGTTGGGCAGGTATTTGCTATGATGAATTAAAGAAATCATTCCTGATGGCATTGAGCACACTTTATGCTAAAGCAGAGAAGTGTGATATGTAGCACACTGGAAATCAGCCTAAGCAATAGTTGGTAAATAGCCACATACTGCCTGCTGGTTTGACATTTGCTGAATGCTCTGTGTATTTAAATAGTGCTCCTTAATAATAAAAAAGTAGGGTTGCCTTCAGAAATGTCCTCCAAAGGGCTCTGTTCCCATTGTGTGTGAAATGAGCTCTGCAGTTATCAGCTGCATTTCGGGTGTGTTGATAATCCACAGTGACCAAAGAAGTCTTATCACAACAAGATTTTGGAGCATCCTGGTCACAAAAAGGAATGTTCTGATTCAGTAAAAGCTGTCCTAATGTTTTGCTGCATCCATGGGGGTCAAGTCCTCACTTTTCAGAAAAACATCCAGACTGTGGGACAATACACAGTGATAATCACAATTATATTCTCACAGAAGTCTGATAATTTATTAGAAACTGAGCTGAGCTTTTGCCCACGTTGTTGTCACCTGACTGCTCATAAAGACACAGTGAAGGTGCAGAATGTGTTGAATGAGGGAATCCCAAGGAAAGGGATGGAAGTTCTGGTATCTTCCAGTGTCACAAGTGCTGAGTCACTGTGTGCTCTCCCCGTGATACATGACTGGATGGGTCTGTAAACTGGCTAATTTTATTTCCCTAACCTAATAGATAACTTCCTTTTCCTGTCTTCCAAAGCCAATTAATTATATAATTGGAAAGTATTCTAAGATACACTCCTGAGAGTGAAGAAAGGCAGAAGGCTCTGATGAAATGAGAAATGTTTGGAATAAAGTACTGATGATGTAATGCATGTGGTCATTTATAA
>JAWWLV010000005.1:12572943-12584840 GCA_035041135.1 Platyrinchus mystaceus
GTGATCAATGCAGTAAAAGAGCACACCTAAAATAAACTTTAAGTTGCAGGACCCTTGCAGCAAATAAAAACTCGTCTGCTGCAGCCAGTGGAAGTTGTCAGGCATCCACTGCAAGGTCAGAGCTGCTGTCACTTCCCTGGGGAACTTGGTGAAAGAAATACAACTCTAAACATGAAAATCTGTCATTTAATCTTAACTATAGTTTTAAATAAGTTGACTGAAATAGAAAATGTTTCAAGAATGGACTCGTTTAGTAGTCCAAAATAGTAGAAAACCTTTCAGACTGTACCTGGTACACAACTCATACCCATTTTGTCTGTTAGGTACAGAATGTGTCTCTTTTCCAGGCTGCTTTGTCTTCTGCTGCCAGTGCCAAGTGTCACTAATGCCTGCATTTACCAGTGGAAGCATCACCCAGAGCATATAGACTTACAAAAGGGGGCAAATGCCAGCACAGTTCTCCAACCATCTGCTTGCCTGGGACTTGCATAGGAAATGTGGCCAAAACTGCACTCTGCCTTGAGATTACTGGATACCATAATGACTGTTTGGCACAATTAGTAGCCAGAGTAATTTAGGGAAGCATTCAGACTTCTCTAGCTGGTGCCAGGAATCTGGTCCCACGTATCTGGAGCAGGACTGGAAGTGTGAAGGTGACACACAGCTAACTTTGAAGCCACCAACAGGTTGTGCTCTCTGTGTGTCATCAGCTGATGACCAGACCCTGTATCAACCTTACAGACAACACAGAAACAATATTCTGGAAGGAAATTAATCCTATTCAAAGACTTAACTGCTGAAATATTATATTCTTCACTTTATCTGTAAAGCTTATAACCCTTCTGTGCTATAAATTTAGAGAAATTAATCTGAACAGGAAAATCAACCTCAGAGCATATACATTAGAATATCCCTTCGAAAGCCTTGTCACAGAAGAAAGGCACCATTTTAAAGTAGGAGTTCATAGGAAATGTTTTAAGAAAAAGCTGGAAACAGAATCTTTTGGGGCTTTGGACAGTTTTTAATTTTATGTGCTAAGGTATGAGAAATTTTCCTCCCCATAAAGCAACGACAGCATCAACTTTGTGAGCTGAGTATGCAGCTACCATAACTTTTCCTAATTGTGTAGCTCTGGTTATACAACCTTTCTTCCACTGCTCCTTGAGTCCCAATGTGTAAATTTAATATTCATTTTCTAACAGGAGCAGTTCCACCTGAAACACTGTAATGCCCTGGAATGAAGATAACAAACTTCAGTTTTTCACTTGTACCACAGAATGTGGTGCCCAAATGAAAACTCTTCTCAAAAGCCAAATAGAAGTTCTCAACAGATGATGGACACCATTCAATGTTGTGTTAGAAGGAAAACTCATGCCAATAGTTTCCTGATTTTTAATCTTGGCTAGTGACAGTTTTTAATTAGAAAGATAATAAATTGTGTGGTTTTCTGAAAGAAGTTACAAGAAAAATTCCCCTAACAAGACCCTGACTGGAAGCCCCATTTCTACCTGTTCATTTACAGATTGGTAGGAGGTGATTCACTAGTTAAGAACTGAGAACCTGAATAACACCATCCTGTTCTGCCACCAGTCTGGCCTTGAAATGCAATAGTGCAAATTTTTAGCTGTGAACATGATGCTTAACATTGTGGTGTTCTTACAAAGGAAATGTTTTATGAGGTGTAGGATATGTGGAACTTCCCGTAATTATACTATTTCCCTGGTTTGCTGTATTATCTTATACACATTTAGGTCTCATGCACAAGAACAAGAACTGAAATTCCCCACTGCCAGTGTGTGTCTGTATATATATACACATATATTTATATACACATATATTTATATACACATATATTTATATACACATATATTTATGTACATACACAAACATATGTACACAGACACACAGGTTGAAAACTCCTTAAGTAATCTAGAGAATTCAGCTGAGACATTAGAGCAGTTCTCAGTGGATTTATCTCCAGTAACAATCACTTCAGCCTGTTACAGGGTCAGAACAATTCAAAGGTGTGGATGTAAGAACAGGAAATAGGACTGAACAGTGGTTCCAAGAGAATTTTAAGGTGATGAACAGGTTTATTTTGTATCATGCAACAATATTAATGGTGCCATTATGTTGTCCTGCTAAAGGCATAAAAGCACAGTAGCCACTGTAAAGCAAAATAATATAATCTGGCTTTTTACTCAAAGGATTTATTCAACAACTACAATAAAATATACTTGAAAAAGACATCTTTGTCCTATGTGTACAATAAAAAATTCAAATACTTTACTCATCCAACAGCATCTTTATGAACATCTCAGACTCTTGGAAACATAAACCATTTTAAGTACCCCATTTCCCAGACAGTAGGAAATTAATTTATTTCACAGAAGAGGAAAGTGAGGTATTAGTGAAGGCTGATGTCTTCAAGTTTGATCAGTTAAAATAAAGCACTTATTTTGATAAATAAACACCTTCTTCATTCCTTTAGTTTTTTTTAATTGCACTGACCATCAGCTTTCCTGACATCATTTGTAATCTAGAGATATCTTAAAAAATATTTTCCTTCTTTATGATTTTAAAGAATACAAAACCTGGGAATTATATGGGAATTTATATGAGAAATTTTTTTTTAAGTGCCTTGGAATTGCTTGTACTGTTTTGAGGTTGATGGTTCACTATGATTTAAAAGTATTAATTCAAATAATTAATTATTATATCAGATAATACTCCAGATGTGTAACATAGGACTCACTTTCTAGGACATCAGGACCACCCTGTGAGACCAGGGACAGTTTCATTGTTGTGCTGTGGTATTTATTATGCAATTTTCTTCTCCTTTCTCTAAAAGGGAAGACCACAGTTTTATTTGAAAATGTAAAGATAAGAGTGGAGGAGAATTGCATGAAGATACTTTTTAAAAAAACCCACATTATTTCCATCTTATCTTAGCCCAAATTGCTGTATTACTTTATAATGTTATTTCATGTTTCCTGTGTCTCTAAGGTATTTGCATTCCAAGACTGTGTTTCCCAAGAGCGTTTTTAAATAGATACATTTTCTAAATTTTTGGAGAAGAACCTTCTTTTGATTATTTTTTTTTTTATTTTATTTTTTTTTTTTTGTTTCAAAACATAATAATGTGGCTGTGCTTTTCAGATAATATGTGTGGTTAGCAGGAAGATAGGTCCATATAAAAATAATCAAATTAAAGCCATGAAATTTTTATTGAGACCTTCGCTTCCTCAAACTGCACTTTATCTAGATTTGGACACGTTGTAATGTATATACAGAAGGAGTTAGACAGAGCTGGAAATGTATAGATATTTTTAGTGCACATTATTATTTCAATAACTTATTTATCACTTTCAGTGGAAGCACCATCATATATCAAGTACAGAAGCAAAAGCAAGGGTATCAATCTCATTCAGAATTCAAGCCTTGAATACTGTACATGGAGCAGGATGTGAATTTACCTCCCCTAATATGCAGTGAAATGGCAAATGCATCAGCAGAAGAAGAGATGAACATTGAGGAGTCATTAGATATTAGTAAAACATTGTCTATTACTTGCTCAGTGGTTCATAACTATATTCATGACTTGGGTGTCTCACCTGAAAGAATATATGGGAGAGGGGGTGCAGGAGCAGAGGGGGTTGTTTCTCTCTCCTTTTCCTGTATTTCTGTCTCCTCTCTTGTTTTCTTTGATACATTTCCCTACCACAACCCATTTCTCAACCACTTCACGGTGTGAGTTCATAAGAGGTTCATAACCCAGTGGATAATGCATTGCATTGCTAAAATGTGGTGTTCCCTATCCTTAAACAAACAAACAAACAAACAAAAACCCACCCAATCTGTCACTGTTTAGTTTCACTGCTGCAATATCTTTTTTTCCAGTGTTGATGAATGCAACCATGACCATTCATCAGCAACCAGACTATTACTTTATTTACTCAACCATTTACTTATTCTTTTTGTTCCTTTTTTTTTTCCTTTCTCCCATAAATGCACTAGTTCACCTACCCAGCTGTTAAAGTCTGTATTGCATCTATTCTCATGTGACAACTTACCCTGTGATCATCAGTCCAAATTTTCAGGTGAGATTTCTTGGTGCTGGAACATTATAATCCCCCTCTGATCAAACCAGATACCATCTGTTTACAAACAAGTATCTTTATTCCTTTCCACATGAAATCATTTGTATTTAGATACAATTCACTTGAAATATTTGCAATACTAATGCATAACTTCCATTCATTTTATTCTTTTTATGTTGTTCACTGAAAACTTATAACCAAGGAAGTCTTTGATAAGGTCTCCCCTCAGTTTTCTAAACTTCTCTGTCTCCAGTGTTGGGGATGTTCATAAGAAATATTGCAATAATGATTGCAATAATCACAGAGTGCTAAATGTTAATGCAATCATCTGGCATAGGCCATGTCTTCCAGAGGAGACCAGGACTGCTGCTAATGACCTTCCCTCTCCCTTTTGCTGTGAGGAGGACAAAAAGGACTTCAGTTTGTGATATTGGGCTAAAGAGCTGAATAATGAAGTAGCATGAGGTGAAAAAAACATTCTGTTTAAAAGTGAAACAATGCCTGTGCAGCAAGACTTGTTTGGATGCCTTGGGTCACTCAGACCGCTGGTGACACAAAATCTCTATAACAAATGCATTAATTTAAGTCATCTTCTCTGAGTGAATCATTCTAACTTGGAGCCAGAGAGTACTGATGTTTGCAAGATGGCCTTATTAGATGCTATTTATTTCTGTATTAGAGAGAACAGTGGGGATTGGAGTCACAAAAAGAATTACAAAACCTAATTTATGGTTTGCTCCAACTGGAATCCACATTTCTTCCAGGCAGACAGACTTTTTTTGTTGTTGTTGTTATTAGCTTAATGAGGAGCAGAGTCTCATTTCATTTCCTTTGGAACTTCTTACTGCTCGGGCAGTTTGTGTTCATAATGCTGTGCCTCATCCAGCTGGATTTTTGCCCATTCTGGCATCATATTGCTCAACTAGTTTTATAGCAGTTTATGGGTTGTGCAGTTAAAAATGCCCCCTTTTCTTCAGACATAGTAATTTATGGCATTTAGCATTGAAGGGGCTTCTCAATGTGCCATCATTCATCCTCTTAAAAATACAACAACCCCAAACACCACTAATGTATATCTACCCATATGCACATTCACACATTCAGGATTCATATTTTGACCAGTGTGCTTTGCAGTATTTAGAAAGTTTATTCAGTTGAATAAAGCTGGGCAAAGGAAGATCTCTGTAAAATTGTCCTTTCCTTTATTGGCGCTTAACCTGAAATTCTTCTACCAGAATCCTGCTTGACTCTTCCTTTCTACCAGACCCTCATCAATAAAAAAATAGAACAAATTTTTAAAAATCCCTATTTCTTACCTGCACAGATATAAACATTGCATGAAGGTACAACTTAATGCAAAATTTGTCCCTCTGTGCTTAATTCTCTTTCTTGGCTCGGGAAACCGAGTCATTCCCAGGTCTGTCATCTGATTCCCAATTATTTCTCATTCATGCACATTTTCTCTCTTCCTCCAGGGCTTTCTCTTTTCTAGGCTGTGTCCTGTAAGCAGCATTTTCTAATTCTTGACTCTTGTTCCCATCATCATGACTTGTCCCCATCAGAGCTGACTGAAGAGCATCCTGCACAACTGTGATTTCAGGAAACAAAGCACCAGGGACTGTAATTACTGGTGCTCTCAGCATGTCGAGGCGTGTACTGGCAGCCCCTGAAACCATTAACCCTCTACATACATGCCCTACAATTTAAGCAACTTAGATCACAGAGCCTGTCAACCAGCTGATTTGCATAAGTAATTTGAATAGCAGCGATATTTGATTAACTATGAACTGTGTGCTGATTTTTTCTTGTCAAAAAATTGAAGATGAAGGCGTTTTCTAAAGTGTCCAGGAGGGTTTCACATCATGAGCAGAGGTACACAAGCAAACCTTGCAGGCACATTTACTAAGAAGCAATTTACACTAAATCTGTAAAAATGTACCTCAAATAAAACTGTATGTGACATAAATGACATGTGTTCAGACACATGGAAGGAACCTACTGCATAGGTGTGAGCACAGATCCCTTACAGGTTCTGATATGCTGGTTTTGCCTGAGTTGTTTAACTTAGATTATTCACAATGTGGATGGGGGCAAATAGCAGTGATGATTTTAAAATAATACATTTTATTAAAATTATATCTGAAGGACAGAAGAACGTATCATTAAAACAAAATTACATAGACATTAATCTTTAATTCAAATTTTCATTGCCTAAATGGTGCCAGGATATGATCCATGAGTGAATGACAAGGGTAGAAATAAGGGAAGATAAAAAAAAAATAGGAGATAAGGCTAATTTACTGAGACTATGTGTAATTGAAAAGGGTACTTTTAAGATTTCAGGTCCAGATTTTGATATTAAAATGGACTTTTTAGATATACATCACTCCACCTCCATGTTCAGGTTATGCTGGGAAGGAAAACCAACACATCAGGCCAGAAAGCAGCTGCAGTGGGAATCCCACTTGGACATCATCACAGGCAGTGGAGGAACCTGTTGGACACCCATTTATCAGTTCAGACACTTCCCCAGTAAATGCTTTTCAGTCTGTGTTATCCTCTTGCTGTTAATATTTTTTAACTCCTGTGACATTATCCCACCCAAATTAACTGGAACTAAAGTTTTCCAGCAAAAATCTCACGAGAGATATTATTAAATATTCTAACACCATATCCACATAAAATGTATTTATTGAGTTTCTTTCAGCTATTTATCCTGGATGCTTTGTTAAATATCAGCAGCCTGCATAGTGCTGAAAGCATATAACATTGTGAGGTGATTCTCTACCTCAAG
Source organism: Platyrinchus mystaceus (assembly GCA_035041135.1). Lineage (NCBI taxonomy): Eukaryota > Metazoa > Chordata > Aves > Passeriformes > Tyrannidae > Platyrinchus > Platyrinchus mystaceus. The sequence goes on from JAWWLV010000005.1 coordinate 12,579,838, forward strand.
AACATTGAGTGCTCTAGTATTTGCTCATTTATATACTGTTAATGTCTAGATGTTGATGAAAGAATGTCTCAATTACAGAGAAAAAAATATATATCACTTTGTAGCAGGGGGATTCCACAAGAAGTAATTTCTAATCTTGGAATTTAAGTGATAAAATATACACAGATCAGGTAAAGTCAGCCTAACCTGCACCAAGGTTACATTTCTTTATTCTGTTTGCCTCCTTTCCATCAAGTTGCTGGTTGTCAGTAAAAAATAGGACATTTAACAGCTGCTTCATCACCAGTTCATGAGAATGTCTGTTCAAGTCCCCCCTCCAAATATGAGAAAATTAACCCAAATGAGCAACACTTCCCCATGGAACAAGAAAGAAAGCAAACAGGTTAACCCAAGTACACCTGTTTTCATCTAGCTGGTCTGTATAAAAGTCCATTTTAGGCTGATGGTAGAAAGGAGCCCTTATTTGCTTCACAGGTAACACCAATTCTTTGAGCCCCTGTGCTACCAGGTTTGTCTGTACAAGCCACTATTACCAGCTCCTTAATAACTTCAATTCTGTAACAATCAGACAATGATATAGAGGATTTACACACAGTTGCTGATAGAGAAGAGAGATTTTCCCAACAGTGGAAGGATCTCATTTTGTTACCTGTGTAGTACACCCAAAAATCATATGGGATCATGCAGACTTTTCACATTTGTACAGAAACATCACTTTTGTGCTGTGGCAACAGTTTGTCTGGGACTTTGCAATAAAGAATTTTTAACTTTAGGTGACTATGAGCATTCTTATATTTCCTGCAAGAAACAAAACTGAAAGAATGATGAAATAGTCTATATTCTTATCATATGCCTGACTTTTTTCCTTCTTAGAACTGAGATTAGTGTAAGGGACAACAGGAGCAGAGATCAGGTTACTGACTGTAATCCTATGGACCTACAGCACAATTTATGGAAAGGTGAAATTATTGGAGGCAAAGTGGAAATGAAAGAGTGCCTGATGAAAGTGTTGTGGAACACAAGTGAAATACTACTCAGCTGTTTATGCTTTTGCTCCTGGCCTGGCCACTGGCATCTTGAAAAGTGTAGGAGTTCCCAGGATTTCTGGGAAGGCAGGAAAAGACAGGCTGGAATAAACTTGCTGCCTCTCCCTGTCAATGTGTAAACGTGGGAGAAGGACTGAAAAACACAAATGATGAGATTGGACTGGGAAACTCCGAGACAACCAGAACCATGAGGTCCATTTTCCATCCTGAGCTTATAAAGCAGACACTGAGGAATTCTGTTCTCCCAGGCAGACCTGGAGAGACCTCCTGTCTGCCCTCTGCACTTGCCAAGTGCTTAACTGCCTTGTGCTTGGGTGAAATAAGATAGCTGACTTCTTTGAAAAGCAGATCTATTAAACTGCCAGAATGAAACTGGAATATTACATACACCTATAAAGCCTTTTGAATTTACTGTTGCATTGAAATACTGATTTATACCCAGCACTTGGATGCCACTTTTACATGTTATACCTTCAGTGCATCCTGTACTGCTCTGTTGATGACTGAACAGTGGGATACCAATAAATAATTATCAGATGGATATCAAGAAAATGGATTTTTCCTTGTATTTATTAGTATACTGAAACTAAATAGACTATAAATAATTTAATAAGGATATTTTATGTAAGTCTCCCTTTCAATAAATTTGAGATTTTTTATTTCTATTTTGCCTTTTATCGACACAAAAAGAAATTCATTTGGTTCTTGAACAATAAATCTATAAAACTTGGTGTTTATATGCATATTTCAGTGTTGGCTGAGATTGTCAGAAGTAACAGCTAATCTTCTTTATGTAGCAGGGTGCTGAGTAGGCTTAAAAGTCCTTTGCTTCCAGAATGCAATGTAATTATAAGACATGATTACAACTGATTATAATCAATCAGCATAGTCTTAAGTGTAATTTATATTGCTGCAGCTGTGGTTAGATTAAATCTTCATATAAAATACAATTTCTCCAAGATATGTAAAATTATTTGAGCAAACCCAAATACAGTAAACTCATAATGCCATAAATACAGAGTAAATGATGCCAATTACATAATAGTTTGGTGCTGTGTGTATCACAAAATAAGTTTCCCCTCACAGAGGATATTCCTGATTCAAGACACAAAATTGTCCCTCTGTTTTTGTGACAGAACAATCTTTCTGGCCTTCTGAACTCTCCCTTACACCATTTGTCACATATAATGTGTCACTACGAGCACCAGAACTACCATAGGCAGCAAAAGCTCTTTTGAAACAATAATAGAAACCAGGTTTGAGGGTTTGCAGAACAACATTGTTTAGCAGGGTAAGACACATGCTGGCTGTCAAAAACTGCTGAGTTCTCACTGCTAATCAGCTAAAGGGCTTTGTGTGGTTTCTGCCCCTCTGTCAGGAAAAACAGCACTTCTCACATTACCACAATATACAGACACACACACAATAAATTAATGTTTTGTTCTTTTAAAAGGTGCCACTCTATCTTTTGGCTTTAATGGCAAAGGAAGGTAACCAAGAGTTTTCTTCCAAAAGTGATGGAGTATGAAATTTATAATCAACAGCTGGTGCTCAGAATAAAGCTCTTGGCTGTTAACTCCTAAGATCCTGAATTCTTGCCTCAAAGTCCCTTTGCTCAGTCTACTGAAAATCTGGAGTAAAAACATGATTTTGTGCATATAACATAAAAACTGATTCAGGTTTGCCTAAAGTAGAGTATATATATCCCAAAGTTTTCTCCCAAAGTTTTCTCAATTAAAGGGAAATTGCAGATGTTCCCATTAGGAAAGAAAAAAAAATACCAAACCTATAACTAAAAAAACCACCAAAACCAAAAAAGAAAAAAACACAAACAAACAAAAAAACACACCAAAAAACCCCCCAAAACAAACAAACAAACAAAACCACAAAAAACACACCCAAAAACCCCCCACAAAAACAAACCCAAAGCAAAACAAGCAAACAAAAAAAAACTCCCAAATCTTGTAGGAGTTTCTAGTAGAAGAATATTTATTGCTTGTTTTCCTCCAGAACTGTTGTGTCATGACATTGGTATAAAATTTAGAAGTAGCATCCCTAGAGGGGTAGGTTGGTTAGGATGGAATCTAAACAATTTGTAACATTCAAGGTTCTGTATTTTGAGCATGAACTTCAGATTTCCCCAGCAATTACCTTCTTTAAAAGGAAATTAATATTCTTGGAATTACCATACATCATCAAGATTCTGTACCCTAATTTTTCCATGCTTAATAAAGGCACATTCAAAAGAATTTACAACAATGTGTGTTGAAGAATCTGGAAACTGAGCTTATTTAAATCATATCTTTCTTAACAGAATAGAGGGACTGTGCACCAGAAAAATGCATAGAATAATATAAAATGTATTATTTATATATAGATTTTTTTTTTATTTTAGGCAGTGACACACTTCATCAACTGATATTCTGTTTTCTCTGTGTTTCTATCTATGCTGTCTGTGTATCCATAAGGTGTTTATTGATAATCCTTAATTTATGAGCTTGATCCTCACAAGGAATTGCTGTCCCACTGAATTATTTTCTTTTGAACCTTAGTGATTGTTTTAATTCTTTGCTGTTCTGTTTTGGTTTGTACACAATATTTTCAGAGCAGTATCTGGAAGTGACCAGTAGTCTATCAAGGAGCATAAAAAATATGTTTGATGTATTTGCAGTTAAAATAATAAATGCTGGAGGAAAAAAACCACACAAATAATAGAACCTATGAGAACTACCAAAGCAACAAAATATTATAAAAATATATACAATTCATCAAAACACATCAAATCCAAAGACCTGAGCATGTCTGTTGGCTGCCATTGAAAGACTCAATCTGTGTGTTTAAGTATGGTTGGTCTGTACCCAAATTATATTTTTCATTCAGATGAATTATTATTCTAAATTCCACAAATTTCATGGTCACCTCCCCCTGCTATGATAATATTTAAATGGAGTTTTAATCTAAATATTTTTAACCTGCCATTTGCAAACCCAAATGCCTCACTATGTTTCTTTTTAATTTCACTACACTGTACCAAATATGGCATAATTTCAACATTTAAATTTGAGTGTTCTTCAAATTTCCAGTTATAAAAGTTGTTTTTCTTATTCAGTAATGAGCCTGTGTTTGAGCCAAGCAGCTGCATATGAAGGCTGCCAGAGCTGATCTTCACACACTTTACAGTTAGCTGACTTTAAATTACTTTAGGTACAGAAAAAGCTATTTTACTGCTTTAAAAGGAGAGGTCAGTATAATGTCAGCCAATAGATAGAACCCTTACACACAAAAATGTTTTCTGATGCTTTACATTTTTATTATTCATGGGTTTATATTTAATATATTTGCTTTGATAACAGCCTAATCATAGGAAAATGAAAAAAACCCACCTCATTTAATATGGAAGCCATTGGTAACATTTTTTACCTGCCATTTTTAAACATTTCCTGGCTGCTGAGAACATCTTCAAGAACAGATGGCAATCAGGGTGCACAGGTAGACATGGATCCACTACTGATAACAGTGGTGACAATAAGAGTAATGAGCATATGGACAGAACCTGCTGATTTGGGGGTTGTTTTGCCTATTTGGATCTTCAGTTGCTTAAAATCCTTTAAAATTCACTTACAAGAGATGACACTGCTCAACTGGAGCTGGATGTACCTCTGGAGTCAGAAAGCACCACTGGCTGTATGTATTTGTAAATATTCAGCCGTGGATATATTTATTAATTCTCTTCACAATGATGGTAGGATTTCTATAAAAAAATAATAGCCCTAAATAATCTGTAAATAATTTAAATAATCTCAAATATGGACTCACCTCCTGTAATGGTAGCAATGACATAAAATAATGTTTTTCCCTTAAGCATTAATATTCTGAGTGCAATTAAGTTTGTTCCTATGACACTCAGGAAAGTGACCACAGTAGATGGTTGGTGAATGTTAAACTTCATATGCCCCA
>JAWWLV010000005.1:12606739-12620125 GCA_035041135.1 Platyrinchus mystaceus
ACAGGGACACAGGGATACAGGGACAGAGACACAGGGACACAGGGATACAGGGACACAGGGATACAGGGACACAGGGACACAGGGACAGAGGCTCTGTGAGGGTCTGGCACTGCCCTGCTGCTGGGGTGGACTCTGTGTCCCCAGAGCTGGCACTGAGACCACAGTGCTCCATCCCACTCAACAGCTCCTCAAAACTCCTCTTTAAAAACCCTCAGGTGCTGCAAGATTGGCAGAACAGGGGGAGAAAACATTTGCTTTATTGTCACTTGCCCCCAACACCCCTTACAAATGCTTCCCTTCCCTCTGCTCAGCTCGTTTTGCCTCAGCCAGGGCTGAGGGAGCAAGAGGGAGGGAAGGGAATGACAGAAAACCCCTCTTCTGTAGGCAGGAGCTCACCGAGGGACTCTGGCTAAGAGAGGGACTCTACATCTTATATTGATATCATCTTTGGTCTTTTCTTTACACTGTGGTTATAGCTGTATGGCACAGGATGTATAAATTCCACCTATCTGCAATTTTTTTTACATCACAGCAATAAGCGCATAAGTAACCGAACCAAACACTAATATTTAATTGTAAAGAATCTTTCAAAACATAAAAATAATTTCCCTGTATTACACCAGTGAATTATTCTGAGAGGGTAGTTTACTTATTTCAGGCAAAAAACAGGGGCAGAATTTTTTTGTTACAGTAACATGTTCAGTTCTACTAAGAGCTTAATAGTAGAAAATATATTTGCTTCATGTATTGATACAGCAATGAAGGGATTTACATTTTTCTGGAATTAATTGCTGTTAATATTTTCCTGTGAAAAATCCATGACCTTCAATTACGTGTGTATTTCCATAGGAATATTTAAAGATGGTTTATGTGATATACTTCTATCTTGTGACAACTGGAGGCCTCTAATAAACTAAATAAATGAAAAAATATCCTCTTTGTAGCAGTTCTACTAGATATTCTCTCATCAATGACAACCCATTTAATTTGATATATGGCACTAGCTTTCTGTTCCTTATTTGAATAATCATAAATCTTATCATTAATTAGCCTTCAAGGTAAAAAATTTTAATTAATATGTGTAAAAAACCCCCAGTGTTTTTAAGTACAATTTTCAAAGTATTTTTTTCAGCATAAAGTAAAAATTATTACTTTCTGGTGGACCCAGACACTACATTTTCCTCAGCCCAGGTTCTGTGTGGAATCAGATATTATAGAGAGAGCAGTACAAGACAGCAGGGAAATTTTGTAATGCTTTAGTCAGAATATGTTTTGAAAGCGAACTGGTTTTAGGAACTTGGTTATTGACACTGGGATGAAGCCTGAAAGAAAGGATTACTCTGCATGCTAAGTGACCATTTTGTTTTCAGCCTGGTTTATGGACCTAAATAAAACAAGTTAGACTTAATATATATGCAGAGACTGCCTGAGTTTTGGCAGCTGCTTTAGGAAGTGTAAACCATGTAGGGGGACCACACCACAGGAGAAGGAAAACAAATCCCTTTATACACTCATCGATAACTGAATTGTTTCTTTGGCAGGATTTTAAATAACACGCTAATTTTCTACAGATATTTACAGAGTTGAGCTCCAAAGTGTCCAGTCAAGTGTAAGAAAATGTGGTAAAGGACAAGAAAACAGGTCCATACATAAAATCATGTGTGTGCATAGTTAAATATATGTACAAACGTGCTCTGTACAGGAACACACAGAACTGAGGACAAGGAAGGAACCTCTTTGGGCCAAGATTTGGGCTCTGATTCGACTCCAGTACCTGAGATTGTCCTCTTGCACTGGAGAGTGGCCTGGGAGCTCACAGAAAGAAAAGATGACAAGATGCTTTACAAATTCCCAGAGCACTTTAAATTTATATTAGAATATAAGGTCCTCCTTCACAAAATTTGTATTGCAATTGAGCAAACAAAGCATGAAACAGTGAGGTGCTGCAGTAAGAGTAGTTGTGCATTATTTTTCTGAAATCTGACAGCTGTCAACAAAGAACATTTCTGGACAGTCCAGCTTTGTTTACAACCTTTGCCAAGAAGATTTTTAATGCCCTCTTTCAAGCATAATGAATTATTATATTTCATTATGTTTTTGCTCCACATATTCTATTTTCATACTATTTTCACCTGTTAGTGAAGCATTTAAAATGTTATTATTTTTATACAATAATTGGAAATTCTTAATTAGCTATTTTTATACAGTAATTGGAAATTCTTAATTAGCTATTAAAAAAAGAAGATGAGGGAGAATGGGCAGTCTATTCAAAGTGCATCATGTGATATCTTTTATTACAGTTTCTCAGAATATAGCAAAATTATAGAGAAGTAGTATAGGATAAAGAATGAACACATGGGGGTTTTGTGCCCTTTTTATTCTTACTTCTTGGAAAATTAGGACTTGTGACTTGTTCAAGTGCATGCAAGTCCCCCAGCTCTGTTACTGCTGGATGAGGCAAGGCCAACACTTGGAAGAGTCTGTCCTTCACAGTCATATGCTAACATTCATTAGTGTTATTATCATCAAAATGGAAATTATTTTCTTTTTTTTGAATGTTATTAGTAACTAGGCATTAGCTGGTTTGGTACTGTAGCTTACAATATTAAATGCTTTCAAATTAAGAGCCACGCAGTACATTTTCAGTGAACTAATGTGCAATTTGTAACAAGTGAAATACATCAAATGAAAATGATTTTGCAGTGATCTAAACCCAATTAACCTCAAAGAATGTTATATGAACGTAGACTGTGAAAGATTTTAATTATAGCTGGAAATGCTATGCAATTATTGACCAAGTTTGGCAGAGACATTTTATGTTGCCTACTGTTACTGCGTCCTGTTAGCTTTTTAATTTGGAAGCAGAGAAAGTTAATGTCAAATCACACTGGTAATTTGCAGAGTCATGGACTGAATGCTTGTTGACCACTTGAAATAATAGTTTAGCCAGTCTTTCCAAAACAAAACTCCCTTTAATAAAAAGGAAATAAACCATAACTATTATGCTACAGGTATGTGCTCGAAACAAAATTAAATGAAAATATATTAGTAAGGGAACAGATATCAAGCAGTGCCAATTGTTGCTTCTAATTATGAAAATGTTTGCTAGTAATCTCCATAAGTCCACTTAGAAATCTTCAGTGATGTAGAGTTCTCTGGAGTCTGAAACTGTATTTTCAGGAAAAACTATGATCTGAGGATGATATTTTTATAGCAGCTGGATAAAGTTCAAAATGGTTCCAACCATTCCTCAGTACATAAAGTTAGAAACAAAATAATCGAATGCAAAGACTTTCAGGCTTGTAAATACATCTTTGATGTCTTTATTCTGTTTGATAGTTCAAATAAGTAATACAAATAATCTTCATTTTAAAAAAATCCCTGTGCATAGAATTGTAGCTATAATAAAACAGAATTTAAGAACAAAATTTACCACCAGGTTTCTTTTCTTCAGACGAAAACCAAATCACTTCTCTGCACTCATTTGCTGTTTAATTTAAACACTCACCGAAGTGCAAAAATATTCCCATTTTACAGACAAAAATAAGGCAAAGAGAAATTTAAACCCTGGGATAAAGGATCTGCTGAGGATTCACTCTAAAGCTGTGTTCTTTCTATTAAGAAGCTGTGGACATAGCACGTATTTTGTGCTTTCATGTTATACAAAGCTCTTCTTGGACTGCACAAGGTAATGCTGCATTTGACACAGAAACAGAATAATTTAAGTTGTAAGGGACCTCTGGAGATCATCTGGTCCAACCTCTCTCTCAAAGTAAAGCCAGCTTTGAAGTTAGAGCGAGCTTCAAAGTTAGACCAGGTTGCTCAAGGTCATATACAGCTGAGTTTTGAATATCTCCAAGGACAGAGATTCCACAACCTCTCAGGGCAACCTATTCCAGTACTTGACCACCCTTATTTTGAAAAAAATATATTTTCTTATATCATGTTCTACTGTTAGTCAGTCAGTCTTCCAGTAGAAAAGTCTTGTTTTATGAGGTAAAAAAAGAAACCTTCAAACTAATTCAATTTGTTCATTTTGTTTTGTTTTGTTTTTCACTCAGGGAAGAGTGGTATTGACTGCAGAAGGCACAAGAAAATATTTGATAGAGAAAAGCTGCTATTAATTTTCAGTGTGCTGCTTTTGGAGGCCAGCTATGCTTGAAAGACATTTTTTCTAGTGATTATATAGAGTCTGTGTTGCCATTATCCATGTATTCTTATGATTTTATAAGTTAATTAAACCCAGGACTGAATTCAGAAGGACTGAATTTGAAAATATATTCGTAAAGATGGGTTTTGGTCTCTTACCCAGCAAATTTTTACCCTTGGAAGGGTGAATTGAGCCCTAATAATCACAGAGAGCCATTTGTCTGCAGGGCAAAAGGTTTGATCAGCATAAAATCATCAGTAGAGGTGAGGAAACAATGGAAGAGGAGAATAAGAATTTTACTCAAAAATAATCAATAGGCAAATTGACCACTGGACTTGCACAGATTGATATCAGAGGGAAAACCTGAGCCTGAAGGCTGAACAGGGAAGACCAGAGGAGGAACCAAAGACCCCTGAAAGATCTGATCCCAAACCAAACCATTCTGTGGATGACAAAGTGAAAGGGAGTTGCTTGCAAAGCTGTGGTTTTCCCTCCTTTGATCTGTCTCCCATGCCTTGCTTATGAGGAAAGAAAAAAGTAATTGGCTAAAAAAAAATGATGCAAATTTTCCATTTTATTTAGTCCACCTACCTCTAAAGAATAAAATTAGGTGGAATGTTAGAGATGCCCATCATTACCCTCTTCAGGATGCTCTGTCAGTCTTAGGAGACTGGTTCTCTGTGCAAGGTTTTTGCTCACTTCTAGACTTAATCTTGGTATGCTGCAATTTTCCTGAAAAGACTACTATGGAGTTATGGGGTTTTGTGGGGGGTTATTTAGGATTCTCTCTTTTTAAAGGATTCTTGTGCCATTCAAAAAAAATTTCAGCTGATGTACTGACTCCTTCCATCCCTGAAGCAGTTAAAGCTGCTTGCACCATTTTTATTATATATTTCTCAGAGTCTGAGGTTTAGGACTTTAATTTGAGATTGACAGATCAGCTTAAATTTTACTTTGAAGGAAAAAAAAACAAAAACAACAAAAAAAACCACACCCCACCATGAACTCTATGAGCATTATAATAAAATAACCTTGAAGAGACAACTTAATTAGTATTTAAGTGATCCTGAATTACAATGAAATTCCTATGGAAATGTGAACACCCACCTGAATATCAAATAAAGTCACAAGATCATTGCCTTTACAGTAAATATAATTTCAGTTCATAACAACTGGATTTCTTAAAGAATACATCATCAGAAGATAATACATAATTTCAAAGATTTAACCACAGGCATACATGATGTATTGGCTTATGGGAAGGGCTGGGAATAAGCAAGCCTGAATGTTTAGTATGAGCTGAGTTCATGCAGGATGCCCTTGGAAAAGTCATTTTCACCTGCCTGTGCTTCAGCCAGCCCAGCTGGAATATTGCATAAAAAGCAGAAGACAATTGATAAGCAGATGCTGTTTTTAAGCTGGTCATTAAGTGACATACATGAAATTCTGGTGGGAATAATTTCACAGTGAAGGCAGAAAGGGCAATGGGTGCCCCTCTCCTATTTATGGCTGTGTTTGTTTGTTTGTCTGTTTTGTTGGGGTTGTTTTACTACATATTTGGGTTACATACAGAGAAAAAAAATGCTTTTAACGGAGAGCTGTTATTCAGTGTTGTGTTTCTGCCCCTTTCTTTATCTCCATAGCAAGGTGCTGCTATGCTAACTGAGGAGAAACAAAACTCTCTCAGCGTCGAGTTGAGCCCAGCAGACATCCTGACATCAGCACAAGCACACTGATTCACACTGCAGATGAAGCCTGGCAGCCCAGGGGACCCCCTGTTTTCTCTTTTTCCTGAGATACCTTTGCAACAGGAGTTCAGTGAACTCCGAAGTGAAAGTTAGAGAGAAGCAAATGCTCAAGAAACAAAAAAAAAAAAAAAAAAAAAAGAAAGAAAGAAAAAAAAGCCCTTCCAAACCAGAAAAGCTGCTGGAGACACAAACCCAAACCCATTCTCCACTGCTCTTGCTTCAGGGACTGCAGTGAAGCAAATCCTGATCTATGTGTGGCTCAAAACCAGGAGAAACATAAATATGTAATTTTTTTAAGGTTTTGGTGAAATTTGAGCAATTATAAGAAATATTTTTCTCTCCTCTCCTAAAAGAAAATTTTAAAAATTTGAAACGTGAAAGATAAGAAGCAGCAGCTGAAACAGAGGAGACGAGTAAGGAACGTGATTACAGAGCTGCAAAAAGGGACTTTCTAGATTAGTGGCAAGTGGTTTGGGGAGAGACATTTGGAACAAAAGCAAGGAGACTTTAGCAGGTTTATTCCAGGATAGATTGGATTTTGGTAAGGCTGAAATACATCACAGATCTTCTGGGGATAGCAAAAAGAAAGAGTGAGAAAAGGTAACGAGGCATGTGGCTTTCCTGTCAGTCTGGGAAATGATCTTTCAATATGTGGAAAAGCAAATTTGATCCCAGTGAATGCATGCTACAGATTATGAGGGAACAATAATAAGGCAATCAAATGGCAGAAAGTGATCCCTCCTCCTCTGAAAAAAAAAAAAAATCAGTTTCCAAATGTTATATTGAAACCATGGTGAATACACAACTGAACCACTCAAAAAATAAAATAAATTAAGAAAATAAAAGAAAATTAAAAAAAATTTATCAGGGAAGAAGGAAGGCAATGTTTGACAGAAACATACTGAGGTCAAACCTATTGATAATTGATAAGATACATCCTTAGTATGAATTTTAAAGAACTGAATCTTCATGTGTTCTTTTGATAGCAAATAGCAACAACAAAATTCCAAGTCATTTTAAATAACACATTTCAAAAAACAGTGGTATCTACCCATACCTCTGATAACTGCATTTTTCCAGGTTTCCAGTTCCATACCTTTGGGCTGAGATGTAAAACAATTTCGCTCCTCGTGACAATCTTTGCAGTTCTCCCACAGGAGCTGCTGGCAGTGCTGCTGTGATGTAACAAAAACTAAAGTTACCTGCAACAGAACTCGTCATTTATTAACCAGAACAGCTTTGTGACCTGCCTCAATTACTCCCATAATGAATTGGTGGTGATGATGCTGAAGGTGGTGATGATGCAGAGCAGCCTTGTTGTGTCTGTCTCACATTGAGGCCCAATATTGCTCTCAATTACAGTGGGTTAAATTAGCAAAATCCTGCTCAGTGTAAAATGACAGCTACACTGCAGCACTGGGCTCTCTCCAGAGCTCTCTGAATCTGCTAAAATGTCTTTTAGATGTGCTACAGGGCACAGTGCAAAGTGCTGTGACAAAACACTTAATCAAATGCTTAACTTTAAGCATATGTGCAATACCATCCTCATCCAGCAAAGCAGTAACTGTGTGATTAATGTCGAATAAATGGGACGAAGTAAAACCATGTGCTTAAAATCTAAGCTTAAATGCTTTCTTGAGAGCACAATATATAACTTATTTCCCCAACAGAACCATATTCCAAATTCTTGGCTGAACAGTGGTTTGAACAATGTCACACATGGACCCCTGACAGCAACACATGAGTAGGAAGTATTATTTCTCAGCAGAATGAGAAAATTCCTTGTTTCCATGTAGTTAGGTGACAAACTCAGGGATGGATATTCTTTGTTGCTCCTAGTTTACTTTGTGGGAGGCTCCTCGTGGATTAAACCTGGCCATGCAGAATGACACCTCAGAAAAGCTGCTTCTCTCAAAAGAATGAAAAATTATGTTTAAATTCACTGATTAAAGAGAGATGGGGTAAAGATGAGACTCTTTCATGGGGCCCAAAACCACTCGTGACTGGCAACCCCTGGTAACGACACTGTTTCTGTAACAAACAACTTTAAATCTTTTAGTATAATTAGTTATCATTCTCAAGCTTTTTAAAGCAAAGTTCTGTGTTACAGGATACAAACTTAAGCCTTAGTTATCATTTGGACATCTACTTCCAATAATGATCTTTCTTTTCCCTTGCAATTTCCACTCCTAAAGAGGGAGGAGTTAGTTGCTAATTTGGTGAGAATTGTTCTAGCTAGGTTTAATTTATTTTATTAATTGATTGATCATTTGGAAAATACTACAGGATGGCTACTTTTTGCCTGTTCCTTAAATTTTATTCAGTACAAGGCTCAGTTCTCTGAACTGCTGCCACGTTTTTCCTAAATTTACATATCCTGGGATATGCATAATTAAGGAGACTGGGGAAAATGAAACACATCTCTGCCACCACAACCTCAAGACCTTTCAAACAGGCATTTACTTCTCTTAAAAGTACTCTGCACAGTATTTCTAAAGGCAGGCCACTAGAAAATTTGGGTGCCTACGACTTAGGGTACTGTGAGGTCCATTCAATTATCCTTTCTTCTGGAATTTACAGCCCTACTTCAGCACCTCCGTTGTGTTTTGAGACTCCAGCCCCTTTTGTGCCGAAGCTTAATTGCACTCCCAATAGTGTGATTGCTCACACGTTTTATTGTTATGCAAAACAAAAGAGACAAAGTACAGCCGGTATTTTAAAAGAAGCAAATTAACAACAGGAGATTGTGAAGTTTTTCCCTATATTTTTAGTTCTTTCACGATGTGGTGATCAAGCATTTTCAGAATGTGTTTTGCTGTTGCAAATTCCATTTGAAGTCTTCCTTATTTATTTATTTTTCGGTTCATTACAGTCCAAAACCACCTCACTTTGAATTATGGATGTGCTGTAAAGTTAATATCAGGGGTGTTCTATGTATGCAAATGCATACAGGTGCATACACATGTGTACAAATTCCAGTAAGCAACATCAATATCCAAGATTTTAAAACCTGAATAGCCTGAATAATAAACCCTATTTTCTTAGTGCAGGAAACAGGAGTTCATAAAAACCTTTTTTCTTCTATCCTTCCTTATTAAAGTACAACCACGCTAGAAAGAACTGCAGAATTCTGGAACATATTATGATTTAGAATAATACACCTATACTGTCTGCAGCATTAAACTTTCATTCCCACTGGACAGAAAATTGTTTTTTTCAGAGATTACAGACCTTGAGAAGTAACAGTTTATTTTTATCCAAGAAAAGAAGATACTTGTATTTTCTTTGAGGCAGGAAAATCTTCACAGTCAGTCATTCCTTAACGTGTTGAATGACCCCATTGTGGCTGTACTTAAAAAAAAAAAATAAAAAAATAAAAAATATATTATTCTTTCCTCACTGGAGAATGGAACAATATTAGATTGAAACATTGTCTATTCAGAATTTCCCTTTATTTTAGGGGTGGGAAAGATTCATTGTCCGAATGCTACATAATAGTCTAAAGGACATGCTTCAGGGAACACAGTGGGTTGGGAGACATGTGTGCAATTCCCCAGCCACTGGTGTATAACCAAGCAGTTCAGAACTATAGTTTGCTTCGGGCCTGCCTCCCAAACAAATGGGAGGCTGGGAATTGCAGCGCATCCGGTGCCTTTTGGAATTTCCAAAGAAACGCTTTTCCCATGTTTTGAGTAACAATGGCAGATAAAGACTGTCAGCTTAATGTCGTGGCAGCTCGGAGGTGCCCATTGTTGTGCTCTCAGACAGGCAGGGCTGGTCCAGCTGTGGAGCTGCCCAATCTCTGGATGCCACAGCTCTGCTTTCCCCTCTGATATAAACACTTTATCGTGTGCAGACCTGTCAGCTCCAGCAGGAGCAGCTCAAAGTGCCACCAAGCTTAATTCTGACACTCCTTAAAGCTGGAGGAGTGGGAAGGGACCAAGTTTTGTAGCCTTGTGCTTTCAGTAATCTCCAAAAACTGGTTTACAAATACCTGTAAAGGTCGTGGTTTGCGTGCTGAGGACGTTGTTTGTGGGTTCTGGACAAGCACAAAGTGACAGCAGAGAAATAACAATACATGGCTTTATTTCCAAAACTTCAAAATGCTTTCGAGTGTGGGCAAGCAAAATAAAATTCCACCCAGCTTGATTCCTGGATCATTAGGATGATGTGAAAATTACCTAGTGAATGTAGGGGAATCTGCTGCAAAAACTGAGAGAAAAAAACAAAAAATGTGGTGAATATTAGCTGTGTTTCACAGACCTTCCACAGAGTGCTGATGAATTTGTCTAATAAATTAGTGTAGTTTTAAATTATGTTATGAAAGGTCGTTGGGCAATTTTATTTTTACATTAGCCCCCAGGCTCAAACAGTGAACCAGTTAAAAAGAAAAGTCCTTCTAAAAGAAAGTATTCTCGTGAAAGCCCCGTAACAGAAATGGACAAGATCTGCACAACTCTAATTGCAATCATTGCACGGCAGGTTGCTGATTATCCTAGGCTGATTTGTATGAAACAGAGAGAAATTCTGAATATATTGAGAGCCATGATTGATATAATAAATTGATTGATATAATAAAACACTGCATCTGCTTTCATGAAGGAAATAATATCCAGCTAGCTTCCGAAATTACTCAACATACTGCAAAAATATGCAAAATAAGATTAGGAAAGCAAAGGTCTTGTAAACTAGCAAATAATTACATCATTTTATTTGAAACATTAACATTAAAATGGACTTTTTATTTCCTTGACAGTCTCCATAGGCATCTGTGAATGAGACCAAACACCTTCACAAGTGTTTGACTCAGTGCTTGGAAAACACCTATGAAAAAAGGGAGAGCTCGATAGACTCACTTTTTCAAATACAGGTTTGACTTTTTCAAATATAAGCTTTTAGGCCCAACTAGCTTTTCCTTAGTTTCAAAGCCCCCAGATTTCACTCTCTCTCTTGATTTTTGAAATTCCTCTTCCTTCCTTCTTTCATTGCTGGAGTTGTCTTGGGTCTGACAGGACAGAGTTTGGATGTCGACACGTCAGCCCAAGTCCTGAATGTGTGTAAGTGGATTAGCACAACCATCTCCCCAAGATAACTAAACATTTCTGCAGGGTGTGATAGGACTACAAAGCTGCTGTGTTCTCCAGCAGCTTGGAGTTAATGGAACTCTCTCTGAAGACTTGCTTTGAGCTCATCTGCCTGGTATGGTAAAGGGGCAGCTGGGACAGTGACAAGCAGAATAAATGGCCTAAGACAAAACATATTCTGTGTGTGTGTCTGAGGATTCAGCTCCTGACCTTTGGGGACATCCACTTATGTTAGGCCTATCATTTTGTCCAGAGCTTATGCAAGACAAATTTGAACTTCACTGAACGTCTGGGGTCAGAAAAGTCAACATTAAAATACCCACAGGCTTCTCATCTTTGGCAAAGGAATTCAGGGTAGCTGTGGCCTTACACCCCACCTCATTGGACACAAAGAAAGATCAAGAGCTCTGTTTCTATACAGATGTATCACTCCTTAATAAGGAGGAGGTAAGTTATGTACAGTTGTTTTTTCCCAAGAGTACAGGAAGAGAAATGACTTCTTATTTCAACCCCTACAGAGGTAATAGCATTCATTTGCCATCAGTCACTCAGTATTCCTTGTAAATGCTTTGCCAACACTTACATCTGCTCATCAAGTTTTCACAAATGCCAAAACTCTCAGTTCCAATACACAGGACTAAGCCAGCAAGGTTTCTGCTGATGAAAGAGGAAATCTTCAGTGAGAACCAACAGAACTGGTAATCTTCCAATATGGGAACAAAATTATCAGGTTTTCACCCCTGCAGGGTTGAAGTGATGACTTTGCTAACCTCTTTATAAAGTACAGGCCCTTCAAACATCATGTTAACTCTCGTCTTTCCAGAAGATGCCCACAGGCAGCACATTTAGAGGCAGACTCTTAACAACAGCCAGGTGATGGATGAAAAATCATTAGTGTGTTTTTGTGTTACAGAGGAACTGCTGCTGTGTCAGTGCACAGGAAGCATCTTATCCCTAAGTGCCACAGTGCAAAGATCACCCACAACTGTGCTTCTCAAAGGCATTGGGAATTCTGTCCTCTGACCCCTAAAGGAAGGTCAGATGTGGTCCTGCCTCCTTCCTTCACTGGCTTGGAGACCACTTGGAAACCCCAAGTGCCCTTTTTAGGAGGTAACACATCTCAGCTGTGCTCTCCTCCCTGGTCAGGATGGCCACAGATGATTTCACTGCCTGCAAGTCCTTCCACACCCCCTCTCCCAAACACGATTTTTCATTTTGGAGGGAACAAGCTGCATTTTGTTTATTTATTTCAGTCGAGAAAACAACAAAGGAGAAAACTTTGAGAATAGCACCGAATCTTTTGATAGCACTGAAACTAGCAGTTATTTCCCCTGGATTGATTCAATTGGATCATTAAATTTCTTTTGTTGGGTTTAATAGAGAATGATTGAAAAATCAATGTATACATGCTTGAGATCATGGAAATGATGATATGTCAAAATGTCAGAGGGGCTGAAGGGGTAATGATAGAGTGTGGGAGAAAAGTCTCCCTTTGACTGCTGTACTTGGAAAGGCTGAAAGTTTCTCACTAAACACTGTCTTTTACTTTTTGAAGCATTTGACATTCATTGTGCCTCAATGCACTTTCTTTAAAAAAAGAAAGCATTCCCCAAAGAAATCACAGAAATTATTCTTTCACACCCAAATGGAAGTGACAATAAATTGGTAACTCTTTCAAGTGTATTTCAGCTACATGAGAAGTCACATATGATAGTCAGCTAATAAGTTCAGTGATGAGAAGAAAGAAGCAATTGTGGAGTTTTGATTGGCTCCGTTTTTTTTCTGCACAAGAGCTGAATGTATGAATAATTATGAATAATTATTGCTTATTTTAGACTCCTGATGGACTTTTACTAGAGTGGTTTTTTGAGGTGCCTACCTGCCACTAGTTTCTGGTGGCTTCTTAGTGCTGCTTTTCCCCCCCCCCCCCAGAAACAGGACATTATGCTGACCTGCTGCTTTGCTGGTCAAGGCTACCCCTGTTATCTTTACTGCAGCCTAGGAAGGTTTTCTACAGCACCAAAATCATATTGGTCTCTTGGATAACCATCATCTGATCTTCTTAAATTGCATCATGGAAAAATACCTACAGCTCTGTGAGCTTCTCTTTAAAGACGTATAACTGACAAATTCATAATACATGATCCTGCTCTTTTTATGTCCCTGACAATTTTGTCATTGATTTCAATGATAAAAAAGATCAGAACTTGAGGACTTACACCTTCTTCCCAGGCATTTAAGTGCAAATTAAAATTTGATGGCAATTTCAGCAAGATACCAATTGTAATTTGTGTTATATAAGGCAGTTTAGACTGCTTTAAAAGTGCAATAAAATGTCATCCAAATAAAGAGAAGGAATGAGGAAAATCTTTTGAAACTAGGCATGATCAAAGGGTAAAGCTGT
>JAWWLV010000005.1:12626090-12643249 GCA_035041135.1 Platyrinchus mystaceus
TGACAGCAAATGAGAGCACTACTTCATCCTGCTTCAGTAAATTTATAAATGAGGGAATACACATTTTGCCACCATTTCCATGTACATCCCCACACATGCACACACAGTCACTTCAGTGTAAGGACAAGTGTGAGCAATTCCAATGGAGGGAATAGTTTATTCTGGAAAAATAATAAATTTTTGGGATGAAAGGCTCTGGATGAAAACATTTCACACCCGAAGAGAGAGGCTCTCTGTGCTGACCATTCATTCAGCACCAATCATTTGTGCAAGTCAGGTTTCTGACTGCACTATGGATTTCCAGCAGCAAATATTGAAACAATGCCACCCACTACTACAGAGCTGCAATATTCCAGTAGACTCTCCAAAGGAAAACTTTGAAAAATAATCTCTTTAGAAACAAATCCATTTGCACTGGATGCTTTTTTTCTCCTTCCTAACTGAAGACATTTGCATGAGAAGCAGGTCTTTGTTTTAAAAGAATCCAGACTCCCACTTTATTCCCTGCTTGAAGTCATAATTCCTGCTTTGTGACATCATTGATTACAGTGAAAATTACTATTATTGAGGAACCAGAGGGATTAGCTGCAGTCCTGCTGACTCTTGGAATGGGGGGGAAAGAAGATGTAACTTTCAGTAAGGATGTTTTTTTACTTGCTGGCGTTTCTGCATGGTTTTTTTTGCTTTGACAACGATGTCTTCCAGCACATTTCATTCAGCCTCCTGAAAAAGCTTTTATATGTGTAGGTGGGAAGTGAGCAGAAAGTTATGTACAAAGAAAACCAGGTGTTCACAACTGTCTCCCCATTTTTTATTAAAATAAATAAATATATAGGCAAAATTTGCTCATTTTTCATCTGGGCTAAATGAGACAGAAATAGACAATGAGAACACAGCTCAGACACTGAGCACAGTGATGAATTTTGCTGTAATTCTGGATGTCACCCAGGTATTGATGAGGGATTCTCTTAACTAGAGTTAACCAACACTTTTGTGGCAATTAAGCACCCTGACTGGTGTTTTGCTTTTAACTCTCTTCTTGATTTAAACTTTTGGAAGCTTAACAATTTTTTTTAGAAGGGTTGCAACATTTTGTAAATACGTGCTTGTTGTGAATTGCCCACCTAATGTCGTGACAATGGGGTGACAAAAAGGGAAAATCCTTCCTTTATAAACCAACATTTTTCCTATTAGGAAACACATATATCCACTCAGCACCTTCCTATTACTCAGAATACACTCACAGGGCTACAGCAGACAGCAAAAACTAATATGCACTGTACATTTTGGCCTAATTGGAGGGTTTAGTAGGGCACATATCTGTCTGTAGCTGACTCCTATTAACAGCATACACTGTGGTCAGTGAAGGACTTAAAAGAGCTGCCCCAGATCATCCTGTGCAGCCTCTCATTTCAGGCATTAATGTGATTGAATCCCATTTGTAAATGGATCACGTTCCCTCTGAATTGTAAATATTTTTCCTTTACTACTCCTAGTAGGAAACAGATCCCGAATTTAGAAGGTTATCGGCCTCCCTATTTCCCTGTTGATGACATCCTTTAGTGGAAAGAGCTCCTCCTACCACCTCCCTTTCTGGTTTACTCGTTCAGAGAAATAGCACTGTGGGTTTGCCATCCCTTTAGCAAAGCCAGGATGATCCCCCTGCATCCCTGGCAGGGTCCCACAGCTTGAACTTCCCCTGAGCTGGAACCAGTGCAGCCACACAGAGCTCTCTATGGGTTAATGAAGCCTTCTCAGAGTCAGGCTGCCTAGTTCAGATAAAATACCACGTTATACCACCTTTTAAGAGCCAAGTTATTACCCCTAGATGGAACTGCATCATGATGTGTAAAAGTGTCAGCCTGGATAGAGGTAGGCAGGGACTGTCTCCATTGTACTTCATTTTCCTGGATAGACGTGCCATCAATCTCCTCTCATGGGTTCTCTTTTTCCCCAGGCAGCTATTAGTTCTTCTTTATGCCTGTTTTAGTTTAAGTTCATGTTTCTTTACTGATATTATGAATACTTTCAGAACACCATGAATGAGTGCTTTGTGCAGAGGGATGTGCTCGTTTGGTAGAAATAGTGTCTTGATGCATCCTGGAATTATATCTGGGCTGGTTTTTTTTCACAGCCATCTCACAGCTGCTTTAACTAATCTGCTCAGGCCTGTCTCCATGACCAAGTAATCAAAATTCAAATTACTGTTGATAAACACCGATTTTTATTTTAAAAGGCTGCATACAAAAATCAGTAATCAATGAAGGCACAATTCTGGCAATAAAGGGCATTTCAAAGATAAAACAAAGCAATGAACTGCCAAAATCATTTGGTAGGTAACGTGTTTATATAATTAACTTGAAAAAACACTGTGAAATATCCTGAGATACAGGGACAGAATCATACTGTTCTTGCATGCAATAACTGGTGATCCTCATCAGGAAAAAGCAAGGAGTAGGGAACTTGAAAGGGGAATCAACTTTTCTGGCACAGGTGATAGGAACTGCCTGAATTTTACCTGCTCCATTGTTGCTTGCTGAAATCATTAGATATGGGTGTTTTTCCAGGGCTGTCTGTGGTATTTGTCAGTCTCACATCATTAATCAGTGACAAATTTTTCACAAATCCTTAATCCCATGTTAATTCTGATAATTTTGCAAGGAGCTGCCAAAAATTACTTATTGTTCTGTTAATCATTACTAATAGGAACAGAGGACTGCCTTGAATTTCTTCATGAAAACCATACTAATTAGAAATGTCTGAATACATACAAGTCCTCAGAGATTAATTTATTCATCATAATCAGTTAATCACTTTTCCTTTACATAATTAGACAGCTCCTGCTGGAGAAGAAGACCCCTAAGTTTTCTTGGAAAGAAGGAGACTGTGAGCTGACATTGGGAGAGTTATCATGTTTTCCTTTGTCTGCATAGAGATTAGTGCAGGTGAGGGTTTTGTCCACTCACCACAAAGGATATCTCAAATCAGAGACCCTTTTTAAAAATGTATTTTCTAAAGCTGCACCAGACAAAGTTTTCTACAGCCTTGCCCTTCAGGTGTCCACTGGGACCAGATCCAAAGATTGCTGAAGAAACTGGTAAAGTTTTAGTATTGATGGGTCCAAACAGAAAACTGCTCACTTTGTGTGTGGAGAGACATCCAGAGACAGTCCAAATATTTAACCCTCTTGCATATTTCACAGGCTGAGCTTTCCTTAGACCCACAGGAGATTTTCATATGCCCTTCAAAACCATAGCAAAAGTATCAGCTGAGTGGATCACTTTTAGGTCCCCTGATAATCTGTTTTAAGAACACTCTTGTATCACAAGTATGGATTTACTAAGGAGAGCTAACAAGAAAGCTGTCCCATTAACATTCTCTTCTAGAGAATGAATTCTCTACCTTTTGATCTGGAAGAATCCCAGGAATTAAATTACCCAAAGGACCCTGTGGGCTGGGGTGGCAAGTGCTGTGGGTTTTAATGTCCTTTATTGCACATTGACATATCTAATTATACTGACCCATTACAAGCCACTGAGAGATCATAAACTCTTAAATGCTCTAGAAATGAGTGCTCTGTACTCTTTGCTTTCTACTAACTGGCCAGATAGACTGCAGAGTAGAGAAACATTCCTCCCCTCTCTCTTGTGTAAGTGTAGAGCAAAGCACACAATCTTCTCCAGTATTAATATTTTAAAAGATATCTACTGTAGTATGTGTCAGGTCTGCCAACCACTGAAATAAACTGCAAGATAGAGCCTTTGCAACATAATGGTGACAGATGTGCACTGGAGATACTTGTTTAAATCCGGATTTTATCCCAAAAATGGTGTGCTATTTCCAGCAACTGCGATAACATCTAGTGCCTTCTAAATCATTCTACAATAATTACAACCCCAAAAGACTTAGTTTAGAATATAACATTTTGCCTGTTAGGCAAGCTTGAGAGTGGAAAAGTCTGGGGTCAGATAAAACCCATTCTGTACCATCTTCTCTTTCATTGTCTTCACAGAGGGCCCAGAAAGAGATGAGGAAGGGAGTTGTCAGAGGGAATTTCATGCATTGCTTCTGGGATTTCACAGAGGGCATTAGTTAATGATCCCCTCCTTCTAAACATTTCTAAGATGAGAGCTTGTGGAATAAAAAAAAGTGGTGCACACATACATATACCAGTCCAAATAACTAACTTTCTAAAGTTACCTGAGCAGAAAATGACAGAATTTTGTACTTAGTGGCTGATGAAGAATGAAAAGTATTTAAGTCTGATGCTTGAAACACCTGGCAGTTTCCTGAATATTTGGGTGCTCTTCAAATTTCAGTGATCATGTCAATTATAGTAGACATTTAAAAGCAAAAATATGTAATAAGATCTCACAACAACAACAACAAAAAAAAATCAAAAAGAGGAATTGTCTCCATGTATTTTTTTTCCCCAGTAATAAGAAAATAAAATGTTTTTATGCAATTTCTGGATACAAATACAGCTTTTATGTACTTATACTGTCTTTATCAAAGCTAAAGAGCCGGTAAAAGTCAGCTAGGCTCAGTTTTTCAGAGGTCTGCTTGTGTTTATTCATATTTATGTTATTTGAGTACTACAGAGCTCTCAAATGACTTTTTCCACTATGTAGTGGAAAAAGCAAAGGAAGAATAAAGGATTTTCCTAATCATTAAAATATCCATGTTCAGAAAGTTTCAAAGCCATCTATCTTTCCAAAAACATTTGTTTTGTAAAGCAACAGGAAGCAATTCAGATCAAATAGTTGTCATTTTTTAAATCAGAACAAGTATACAGTCATAGAAAATGTCTACAGCAGCTTTGATGTTCACTGTGGTTTACTCAGAGCATAATGTCACATTACATCAGTTTTCCTTTTGGACAGTAAATGTGTGCAGGAACAGAGATGCAAAGATATCTATGAGGCAGCAGTTATACTGATGGCCATTAAAACAACCTGGGAAAGTGTGCTAAAAATAATAAATCTGTAATAAAATAATTCAAAGAAATTCCTTCTTTTCTTTGGTCACCTTTACATTTTCTGTAAATGCCTTAAGATGTTAGTAAAATCATTTAGCAAGGTAGGAAAATGACTTGGATTAGCAGAAGACCAAATGAGAATGGTTGTCCTAGACCCACACCAATCCCTTAAAAAACCCCCCACAACAATAACAACAAACCTCCCCAAACCACAAACAAACAAAAAAAAACCCAAAGAGGATTGAACTATTTCTGCTTCGTGTCTTTATTTTAATTTCACACATTTCCTGGGTCTCATGTGAGCCAAAGCCCTGTGTGGCTCTCCTCATAATTTGATATTTCCATCTGTAAATATGAGTTTCTGATCATTCAGATAAGGTTAGGTATGTTCCCAAGTAATTGTACAGTCATTTAAGCCCAACAGGAGTCAGAGTATTTGGAGGTTTGTGATATTGAGAATGATCCCAAAATTAAAGCATTGTGTGTTTATGGTAATAAAAGTCTTTTAATCTGACAGACTTTGGGTTTCTTTGAGCCTTTTGAGTCAGTTCATGCAGTATTTTTATGTCTGGGTTATCATGTACAGGGTTATCATCCCATTCCCAAGGAAAGACCAACTAGTTGCCTGAATAATCTAAAGAGCTCTTATTCCTTGTGGCTTGTTTTATATTAAAATATTTCAATAATTTCACTCTCTTATATTGCCATCTGTAATGCTAAAACCAAAAAGCAACTGTTTTCTATGCTTGGCTGGAGAAAGGCATCTAACTAAAACTGACATAAAAATTCATTTATTAGCCCAGCATTTATTGCCCATATCCTGCTAATACTTGCAATTTTTATAATGATAGGCTTTCTAGTTCTTCATTATACTATTTTCCTAACACAATTAAAATTCTTGATAAGGAGATCACCGAAGCCAGCCCAAAAAGAAAACTTCTTAAAGAACTGAGAAATATTTTCTAGCACACTTTGTATCCAGCCTGCAGATTCCCCCACTTATAATCATGCAAAAAGCACCCTGAGCACGTAAAATTCCGTAGATAACTCTATGTTGCTCTAAAACTATATTAACAGGGTTCTTGGAGAAATAATCCTTTAGAAGCACCAGTGACTGGCACTCACAAAATCGTTCTCATGACCCCCAGAGGGAGGAGGGAGAGCTCTGACCTTCCTTTCACGTCAACAATAGTGTTGTTACCCAACCAGTGTGCAAATGGATCAGAAAATTCTCATTCATTTGAAGCACATTTTTTTCTTTGCATCATTTCAGGAAATGCTTGAACTTTTCACCCTTGTTTGAAGTGGGATCTACTCTGCCACTGCTTTGAGAATTTGTTCATTTTTCTGCACTCTGCTATCATAAGCACCATCTTTCTGATTACCCACTAGATTTTTTTTTTTCCCAATCTAGTTTTAAAACTGGCTTGCATAAACTGGAGGAAGGGAGAGCCACTGTAGCATAAAGCATAAGACACCAGAAATACGGCATTTTATTTGTCTTTAATATAAGAACACCCACAGAAGTGTTTGGGGGGGGAAAAAAATCTGCTGGCTGAATCATCAGTGAGTTGGTGTTGGGGAGATCAAGACAAACCTCCAAATATCAGAAAATAAATATCCACAGAGATGCATTGAGAGGAGCTGATTTAAAAACAGGGGTTTCTGTATAGAAAATTAACAATTTTCCATATTTATATCTGTATCTATCTGCAATTTTCTATCTATATCTGATGCATTTTGTGCACATCTTCATAATCAAACCACATTTTGATGATCCTTTCTTTGGGTGAAGGATGGAATTCATGGTTAAAATACTGTAGAAGGACAGAATATCCAGTAAACTATGTGTTGCTTCCATGGGACAACTATGGTCCAGATTTTGCTCTGCCTGATTTAGAACAGGGACTAAAGCCTGCCAAAAAAAAATGCACTTTTGGTCTCTCCAATAGCACTTGTTTTACTCACAAGAAATAGTTTATACTGTCAGATAAAGACTAAAGCCTACTAGTTAATCAGGTGGGTAGCCAGCTTAGAACCACGATATTCTCCCCTTTAATTACACATCATTTTCTTAAGCACTATTTCTCAAAGTTTTCTGGTCGTTTCAGTGTAATTTTTGAATATTTTGCATTGGGTTTGTACCTCTGTCAACCCCTTGAAATGTGGAGTGAATCAGAGTTCCTAATCTTTAGCTTATCACATGCACAGCTGCTGTCCATGAGTGCTGCCTGCTGAAATGTGTGTGAAAAAAACCCAAATTATTAAAAGAGGAATTATTGCTTGAAGGGCAGGATATGATACATGGTGGACAGGCAGCCTCTTAACCTTGGAATTTCTGTTTTCAGCCCCCTTAGGCAAATAATTTCCTACCTGTGTTTCCTCTTTTTCCTTCTAACCTACGTGTTAACTGTGTGCTTCTCAGGGTAAGGACTGTCTCTTATTATTTTTATGAATACAGACTGGTATAATAAGCATAATACAAATAATAATCACTGCAAACCACTAGAAACTAGCATGTCAGTGGTTCCAAATGTCATGGCTGCTTACACCTAGTTCCCATTATAATATTTTAAAATACACCAATCCAGAAAATGCTACTGGTGTATTAAGTAATTCAATGCCTTTTTAAAGAATATGACTTCTGAAATAGAAGAAATGCATACATGCAATAAAAATAGCATGTATTTACTGTATAATACTGTTACAGTTTTTATTGTATTTGTCTCTATGCACTTTTGAATATTTGATGCATCTATGTGGGTATATATGGTTATACATACAGACTTATGAAGGCAGATAGCTAGACTGATGCCTGAATTTAGTGATAACATCCATCAGCATGAGTTAAAAGGAATAAAAGACTACCATAAAGCAACAAATGTGCTGTTCTTTGTCTCCTTTCTGCTCCTACAACAGTACAGGTAAATTTTAAAGAAACAAAAAGAGATTTGTATTTCAAGAAAAGGGAACTGTAGTGAAATAAACCCGATTTGACTGGTGGTTTTATACCCTAACCTATGTGTTACTATGTAGTAAACCCACTAGCATAAAATAATCTGATATAATCTATAGAACTAAGTATTATCCTCCCTCTTTTCACCTTTATTTTTGTCTGTAAAAAGGGAAATATTTTTTAGCTTTGAAAACAAGATACCTCCCATTTGCAGTGATTGCTTTGCACTAGGATTTCTGGGCAACACCATAAACTCAGATAACACAGATGCTTTGCAGGGCAACACCAAAATCAGGGTGACAATATTAAAACCAGTCCTGTACATGCTTTATAAACATCCTACTTTGATAACTCAGTATAACATTAGTAATCTTAAATCTCTCAAGCTGAAAATGCCAGTGAAGTTCAGAAACTGGTAATCCATATACAGTGGTTTTATTGAGGAGTTTTTCTCAGTGGACCAATCTATCTGCAACCCAAAATTCACTTCAGATTTCACTTGACTGGAGTCAAAATGTCCTTGGAAAATCTCAACATTAAAACATCTTAAGATGGCCAGCTGTTTTTGAGATAAATACTGTTAAAGTAAGGTTTCTGGCTCTTATTTAAAATATTAGACTTTGTATTACTTGAGTTATATGAGATTTATATTTTTATGCATATATATATGTATATAAAACTCCCATTGGCCTTAATGAAAAATGACCACTAAGTCTTTTAATGTGTATTAGAGGAGTTAATTAAAAAGGCTGTTTAAGTTAAATTGTTATGTGATGAATCACTGGTGAAAAATGGAGAGATCTGACGTGTTTTGTGCACAGGGTTTTGTGGAAGATTATGGTTGGGTTGAAAAGTTTTTTTTTCAGGTTCCCTTGAGCTCAGCCTGGTATCAATGGAAGTTAACACGAGTCTTAAATGTCTGCAACTAATAGTTTACTGTATCCTCGTTCAGAAACAACCCTTCCAGTCCCAGCCTGTCCCTGGTGAACATCAGTGTTAATTGCCAGAGGCAGCAAGGAGGCTCTTGGCATTCAAACACACGTGGTTAACAAAGGTTCTACAAAACCTGAGTGCTAAATGAAACACCAGCTAAGAAACTGCAATGCACAAGATAATTTGTAAAAAAGTATGCACTCAAAAATGGAAATAAAAACTGCTAGGAAACAGTCTGCCTAGATAAATGCTATTCATCACTGTTCCACAGTTGTAACCTGGTTTATCTTTCTGGTTCAAGTCCAGTCTTTTTGGTCCAGTCTTCTAAAGGCTGACCAATTCAAACAAGATGAATGACTGCTCACCTCAACTATATTTTAGTGGGGTTTTTTTCAAGAGCTAAGCAGAGGGGAAACCAGACATTCAAGAGTCATGGCTTAACCCCAAGTGGCAGCTGAGCACCCACAACTGCTCACCAACTCCACCCCAGCAGGATGGGAGGCAGAGTTGGAAGGGTAACAGTGAGAAGACTCATGGGCTGAGATAAAGAGAGTCTAGCAATTGAAATGAAATAATAACAGTGACAATGATAATTGTAAATAAAAGGAAAATAACAAAGGGAGAGAGCTAAACCCCAAGAAAGCCGAGTAATGCAAATGAGGTCAGGCTGGATGGAGCAGTCTGTTAAAGCCTGGGGATCTTATTGCTACTTTAAATTTCGATTAACATTCTTAAACAGAACTAAAAATAGGAGCTGTCATGTCACATTCTTTTCCACCAGGAACCACAAGCCCTCCACTGCCTCTAAACCATAGTTCATGGGACAATAATCACACACTTTAGTTCTCACTGAAAGAACAGGCACAGTGCTTTGCTCTCTCCTCCATTCCCTAATTGGCACTGGTGTTTATTTGCAGGGGTTTCATAATAGACTGTGTGACTGATATGATAATAGTATACTTCTGCAGATCTGAAAGTTTATAGATCTACCTAGGATCTCAAAGCCCTTAACCCAAGGTAGTTATGAGTTTCTGCCTCTGTGAAATTCTAACAGAAATTAAGCTCCCAGGACAGGTTTCTATTTAGGTATAATTATCTTTCATTTCCATAAGAGAAAAATGAACCTGAGATCATGGCAGCAGGGTTCTTATTGTCCATTCAGGCTCAGTGACAAATCTTTTATGTGTAGTTAAAACAAGTGCATTTTAACGTTTTGTCACACTGTTGATCTTGTCTCACAGCAGAAAATAGGCTCAGCAGTCTCTACCTTTATTGTACAAGGAGAATGAAAAGATGCAGTTGAAAAAGAAATGGGTTGGGTTTTTTTTTTTTTTAAATCTACTGTACTATTTGTTCATTGAATAATCTACAGGTCTCAGTATCTGGTAATTTATTTATGCCAAGAGTTTTTTCTTTCTGAGGCTGTAGAAATTAACCCTGACACTTTACAGGAAGCACAACAAAATACCCTTTTTTTTTGGTTCAAAGTCAAAATGGAAACTGTATTTATCTGAAACATTTTACTTGGCAATAAACAAAAGAATATTTGATAGCTTTTGGGAGATTTGGAAGATTCATTTATATCCATCCTCTCTTGACCTCTATGAGAACTTAAGGGATTATTTGAATGGCTTGAAGATTATTTTACTTGGTACTTTTCCTTTCCATATATATATTCTGTGGGAAAAAAAACCCCTAAACTGTAGCAAAGACAGTCACCCAAGCTCTGCTCATGGAGACTGAGGAAAGTTGAAAATCTGAAGGGCAGAAATCAGCAGAGGGCTCAGCCTAGAAATCTGAAGGTTGTCCCCAAGTTTTTCTGTGCTTACCTTAACTTAGTCAGAACATTTTGTATCTTAAAACCACACTCAAAAAAGTACATCTCTCAGACAATAAAACCGTTTGCTTTATATATTCAGATACTCACTTTGCAGCAGTTAATTCATTGCCACTGCATAGCTCCCCATTAAATAATACAATACCTGCAGACATTAGGGATGACTTTTCAACTGCAGCTATTTAGTCAGTAAATCTGATCCATCAAAGTGCACAGAATTCAGCTGAAAGGCTCCCATTGACTTCACCAGCTTTTGGATTGTGCCCTTGAGCAGTTACATGTGCCTACACACACTCACATGTTGATTAAGGTGTTGTTTATGGGCTGTGAGGATAACTTCTGTATAAATTATAAGACATTTTATGCCCTCTAACTGCACTCCCGGACAGGTGAAATGATCAAGGTTTACTGGTATTTTTTGAAGTTCAGAAAAAAATACTGCAGCCTCTTCAAATGGCTTTCTTCAGGGAACAGCCTTGCACTCCATCAGGCCAGGAAATGCAGAGGTTTAGAGCAGCCTAATGCCTATATCTGCCAGTAATCAAAGAAGAGTATTGAAAAAGGAGGGGGGGAGAAACAGGGGTGGGGGAAAGAAGGGGGGAGTGAGGCAGAAGCAGAGGAAAGAGGAGAGGGGGAAACAAATGTGCCTACTGTGGCTTAAAGCACAATAATTTAATTGTCACTATGCAATCAATAAAAATGTAACAGTGTGAAGGGAGCAGGACAAACAGATTTGCTTTGTCTTAAATGGTATGTGCTAAACGAATGTTCCCCAAACTGAGCAAGATTGACTAGTAAATTAGAAGAAAAATTGGTGTTATTTTACATTTTCTGCTTACCTGCAGAAAAGACACTCATTTGCAAGAAGAAAACTGGAAAATTGCTTCTTTTTTCTGTGGCAGCCATTCTTTCAGGTCATCCCAAACAGAGGCAATACTATTACTAAAGTAAAAGTAGGACTCAGGAAGCAGCCTGGCTTTAGGGAATCAAATCAGTGCAGTCACCACACTGACACGAGTGGATTTCACGGGACCAGGCCTTACAATTTAATGTTCACTCAGAAATGTAGACAAATATGAGAAATGTAAAGCAGTATAGACCACAGCACCGCACAGATGGGGTTTTACATCCTTACATAAACATGCTAAACTTAGCAGGGAACCAGGAGACAAATGAGTTCCATCCTTGCAGACACTGAAAACCCAGCCAAACTTTGGAACTGGATGATGCAGGCAACCTGTAGTGTGTTGGTTTTTATAGGAATTTTAAATGGAAATGATCAAAAGGTGTAGGAAGTGCCATGAAACAACAGTGCATAGTCATTACTATTCCAGCCTCTTTATGGGGTTGAATATTTGCAATATTGTTTTGACAGCTGAACGTGGTAGATGAAGAAATCAAATGAAAGAACATCTAAAGTCCAAATATTTTGGGATATTAGCTATGTATTCTTTCTGTTGTGGAGAAGTTTTTGTTTTAAAAAATAGAGTAAAAAATTTGCAGACTATTCTACCTTTTCCCTTTTAAAAACTGAATAAACAAGACCATATTTGTGTTCCGTTTGGCTTCACTTAGAATTTATTAGCAAGCAGATATAATCTAGGCAGAAGAGACTTAATCCTGGAGAAGCTTATTTATTAACACAGAATAAGCAAACATCTTAACCTGTTTGTGTTTATCTTCACTTTTGTTTGGTCAAGCTCCAAATTCAGAGAGAAATTCTAATTCTTTCAGTCTAGGGACATCTTTCCTGTCACCATAGTGCTTAACTATTTTCTGTTAGGTCAGAGCCTCAAAAGAACATCTTTTTTTCTTTTCTAGAATTCATTCTGTGGCAAGAATCTGCAAGAATCTCAAACCTTATGTCCCAGAATACCAGCAGTGCATCTGAGCTCCATTACTTTGAATAAAAAAAGCAGGAGCCACGTGTGGGGGGAAGGACCTGAAATTCAAGCCACACTTCTTTAAAAACAGAACAAAATGAAACAAAGCAACCAACCAGAAAAATAATGTGATTGATACACTGACTCATACAATTGTTTTTAAAGCAATTGAGGGAAGGTGATGGAATTTTGTTCCCTTAGAAAATATTGGGACGTCTCGTATCTCACACGGCAGCCTAAAATGCCCTGGAAATTAGTTTTCTCTGGAAATGCCTTCATATAGGAGAACAAAATTTACTGAATATTTCTTGTTAAGATGCAGCCACTAATTGTGTTGTTCACAGAAAAAAAAAAAAGCTGTAAGGTAGATGCACTGTGCTCAAAGACATTCAAGTATGCCTTGAAAGCTACTGGGAAAGATAGAGGATGATTGAAGGATTTTTCAACCTGTTCTGGCACTGCTACTCATCATTTAGCTTAGCATTTGGAAAATGCTTTCATGTGAATACTTTTTTTTTTTCTTTTTTTTTAATAAAGTTTGCATGGAGTGGCCTGCATTTTGTATTCTTACAGTTCAAAGTCCTGCTTCTAAAATAAAGCTCCAAGTTATTACTGAAGTCAATGGGAATTCAAAAGTACAAAATAGGGGATTGGGGAATAATTGGATAATAATGTGCTCTCAGCCAGGTTTTCTCATTCTTGAGGTGAATTCTTTGCATGAGGGAGGATCTGTGCTGAGAATTTGTGAATTCTGTTTTCCCTGCAGGAACAGTAAAATGAGCTCAGACCAAAACTGTAGCCACTGTTAAGGAATTCTGAAACACTGTCAGCTGTTACACATAGCTGGAAGACATCTGAGTGTAAATTTGTTTACAGGACATAGTTCACAAAATTTTAGGCTTCATATAGAGATTTCACATCATATCTGTAAATAAACAAAGTCCAGAACACTTTTTTTTTTTTTTTAGGAGAATATGTAAGTAGAGTTTAATGGTATAAAAACTCTTTTCCACATTTCCATAAACAGTTTGCATGAATCTCCACAGGTAGAAAATCTTGAAATCTCCCCAGTGATGCTAAGTTATTCACTTGCATGACAAATATCTGCAGTGAATCTGAAATTAAATAAATAGATCTCTACCACACAATGAAAACACATGTATTTTCAAGTGCATATGGAAATCAACTTCTCCTGCAACAGATACAGCACATGGACATCTAAAAGAATGCCTATATTTTTTCCACAGTACATTGATTTCTGACTAGTGACATGCTGATTATACTTATGCATTGTACATGTGGGTATATCTAAATGTAGCACATAAGGGTAATAGCTGTATTGTCTTTATGGAAAATCATACATATCTTTGTGTGGTAGTATTCTGAATTTATGGTGTTAAAAGAGGCAGCAATGAAGCAATGACAGGGAAACAGTGTTGTCTCCAGGGACAACAGTCTTAGGACTGTGAACTGGACACTTGAAATTCCCAAGCTGTCACCAGCCCAACTAACAGGCCTTTTTTTCCCAAGGGCAGTAACTAGGATCAAAAATGTACAGTGATGCTAGAAGCCCTTATTTGGAGGGGGAAAGGTGCTCAAAAAATGCCAAAAGACAAACATAGGATAAACATATTTGTTCTGTCTGTCAGGGGTTACTCTCAGCATTTGATTAACCTTCAATTTGCACGGAAAGCGTGCAAGTGTGAATTAAAATGTTGTCTTCTTTTGCCTGTGGGACCTATTTCATGTCAAAGAATGATGATAGAAGAAGTTTCTAAGACCTGTTAGGAAAGCATGTCCAAGCATGATCCTGTGTCCCTGGTGGAAGTGGGATTGGTTAAATAGATGGAAACACGTGAAAGAGCTCAAGCAATTTCTGACCAAGCAATTCCAGCTTTCACAAAGCACTTTGGCCAGCAGCCTTCCCAAGTATCTGGAACCAGAGTGAACAAAACTGTGGAAAATGTATTATGGGAAGCAATTATGTGCTACTAGAGTATTGGATTAGGTGACCTCATGGGAATTTTCCTTTGGTGATTTCTTTGATTCTTTGATTTACATTCTCAAACGCTTTGGTTTCTGAGGGAGAACAGGAGAACAGGAGTTGACATGATCAAATGGTTAGTAACACTGCTTTTTTTTTAACTTTTAGCAGAATATTTTTCAGTAATTGCTTGCCAGATATGTAAAAAATGCCACAGAACTATGTATATTATAATGTGAAATATTAGTGCTGGCTGGGAGTGCAAGGCTAATGTTGGAACTAAGTAAAAAACTGTGTATTTGACTGTGCCAGTGAAAGCCAAGTTGACAGTTTTTATTTTAATTTAATAAAATCTAAAGCTAGTACTGTGGAAATCTGGCCAAGGCTGCCTGGCAGACTGCCTTGAAGGGAGTCATTGATAGTCCCCTTCCTTTTTACTTTATTAAGTTCACCATTTTCCCCCATTTAACATAAAAAAAAAAAGTCATTTCCCAAATAGCAGGATTCCTCAGCTGTTTTATCCTGCTCATCTAACATCCACATTTTATAAAGCATTTCATCGAAATTAGGGTGCCTAAAACTCGCAGCATGATCAATCTGCATTTTACTGAGAGATTTCTTTTCTAAATTCAATATGATACTGAAAGTCAGAAGCACCATTTGCATACATGGCACTGTGGAGAGGTGGATGGAGAGGAGTAAATACTCTTGAGACCTTGAGGGGACATTTATAAAAATGTGGGGTTTAAGATGTGTTTTTCTTTTCCTTCTGTAATATTTTAGGGACAAGAGACTATCTATCAAACTGAAGGGTGGATTAAGAACCGTTTTTTGCAAACTATTCTTCTAATCAGCTATTCAACAAATAGTGTTTCATATCCATTTTTAGCTATTAAATCAGCAGTACAAATCAGCAGGAATGTTAATCCAGAATAATCAAGGCCAGACTAAATAGGTTTAAGTGCTCTGACCCTCTTCATTTTATTTCACCTGACAAAAGACTTATGGCACCTTCCCACCCCACGATGCTGATGCTACTCAAAATCTTGTCCCAGAGAATTCCAGTTTCCTATAGCTCTCAGCTCTGTCAGAGATTTATTTTCTATAATTAGGCAGTTTCTCATCTACTTCATGCCCAAAACTTTCACCTCAATATCTGCTGTATTAAGTTTCCCATCCTAGAATCCATGTTTTCCTTCTGGGATTCCAGATACGAGCATTGTTTCCCTTAAGGAGGCTCCTACGTCCTCCTCTCTTTCCAAACACTTTATCCTAGGAAGTCTTGTACAGATGGTAAAATATTTGCACAGGACTTGTTCTTAAGTCTGTCTCACACACCTTTACATCATCCATCACCCTTTTTTTTGGCAAATCCACCCTCACAGGGCAGTGTCCAAATGCCTTAGATTTATCTAACCCTTGAAAAAAACAATTAATTGTGGTCCTCATTCAAGTGTATTCCACAAAAGCCTAAAAAAGAACCTGCAACGACATTTTCTAAGTCTGTGGACAGTTCCTAGCAGCAGATGAGGAGGAAGCAAGCTTGCTCTCTACAGCCTGGAATATTGCTCCAGTCACTTGTTTGGCAGCTGAAGTAAATTGAGTAACTGGAAAGGCTGAGTCAATTTATTCATTCTCTGAATTCACTGAGCCCCAGAAGACAGCCTGTGGGCAGGGCCCTCAGTCCTGAGAGGGTTGATATGTTTATTCAAATTAATAAATTCACCAATGGTGAGCAATTTTACTACTCACTGCAATTGTTCTCTGTAATAAAAACTCCTGTGCTTCCTCAGGTCTCTCCCTTTGTTTCCCATAGCCAGAACGTGGGAATTTGATAACCATTCGAAGCACTGATTCCAATCTGGATGAAAATCCTTGCAACCCAAACTGAGCTGTTGTGTGGCACTGCCTCTCTGACATCAGGATACGTGTTGTGGTGAACCTTTTAATGTTTCATGACCAACATTACGGGATGTTACAACGAAAACTGAATAAGGAACAGACTTCTTGTAATTAAATTGCAGCTATCAGTGTGAATACCATCTATCTAACACACAGCACACAATGTAATGTTTACAGCAAACCAATTAAGTCCTCAGGTTCCCTATTAGCAGCAATATCACTCATCTGTTCAAGCCATCAGCAACATCCTCTGGTGTTCTGTATTCTGACTGCACTCAAGAGAGGACTCTCTATCTGGTTTTGCCCATATCAGCCAGCAGCAAATGATTCCAAAGATAATTTAATTCCTTCATGTCTAAATTTCAATTATTGTGCTTTCCAGTAATTTTTTAAAAAATAGACCCTTGGTCAGTATAAATTGTCATAACTTTGCTGATGTCAGTAACAATTCCTGGTATCTGAGAACTTGGCCCAAGGCCACAACTCTTAAATTACAAGTTTAGACAAATGCAACCAGAGTTTAAGAACAGATAAGAAAATACCAAACTTAATAAAGTGAAAACAACATGTTCCACATGGATTAGGGTTTGAACATCATGCAGCTCATTAGTAGCAGCGAAGTGATGTAGATCCTCCATCACTATGGTCAAAATCCAGCCTATATAAAAAGCAAAATATTTTCCACT
>JAWWLV010000005.1:12643349-12658933 GCA_035041135.1 Platyrinchus mystaceus
GTACCTGATCTGACCAAGACTTTCCAGGCTGAAAGGGTCACTTTTGTTGCCTGGATTTGGGAGCAGACAGGGGAGGTTGAGAACTTGGTATTTTGTTCACCCTGACTGCAAAAGACAATCCTTAGTGAGGGGTAACATTTTGATTGTCATACATTTATTGTGGGGAACTGTTGGTTTTCCATCTGAAATCAACAATGGCCAATACTTCCACCTGGAAATAAAATTAAAATTATTGAATTCTATGACTTTGAAAAGTTTTAAATTAACTGGACTATAAGATGTTTAAATCAGACCTTCATCCATTTCAATCAGTGCTGAGATGTGTTCAAAGCAACCAGTTTTATACAAGGAAAAGAAAGAACCTTGATGGAATTTTTTCATCCCTGTGAGGGGGGAAAAATCCTGGACCCAGATTTTAGTTTGCATCATATATCTGAATGCAAATATATATTGTAGATATCTACTTCAAATAATCCTGTTAACCTAGAGGAAGGAAATGGGCAACCTGATTATTTTTTCTTTCCTTTTAGACTTTGATGATATTTAAAACTGATCCTTAATAAGAATGAATTTTCAGCCCTGATAATCTCCAAATTATCTGCGATCAATTTATTTCAAAATCTGAAAATATAAAAATTGGAACTTGGTAATGACACTACTGGAACGATTTTCTTTCAAAAAACTTTGCATGTTTGGTTGCAATAAAATAATTAGTCTATTTTTTGCAGATAAGCTGTAGATTGTGTGTTTCAGGAAATGGATTTGACAAGCAATTCCGTTGCTTTTTTCCTGCAATGTAAAACTGTCTGGTTTATCCACTGCTAAATTAAAAATTTATTCTTGCATGAGCATATTGTACTGGTAGATACTTAGAGGATGAGAGCTGAAGAGGGAGACCCTCCAAAAATGTAATTCATATGGCTGATGAAAGGAAGTTTTGTTTACACAAAGTATACATGAACATGGATCGAGCTAAACACGTTGGAAAACAACTTTAAATTGCTCAGTGCATCAAGAAATAACTGGGTTTCCAGCCCATAGAAGTTTTGAACTGATATATTCACAGACAGCTGCGATCATAGCAGAATATTCAAAGGTTTCCTGTAGAATGAGTAGTTAATTTGAGAATAGCAGAAAAATGAAGGCATTTCATCCTTCATATCTCCTGTTTTCCTTTATCATTTCAAGATAGATCAGGAAATAATTTTATTTATTTTTCTATGTCACAGAATCCCAGAACATGCTGAGTTGGAAGAGACCCACAAGGATCAATCCAGTCCTACTCCTGGCCCCAAGAGTCCCACCCTGAGCCCCAGAGGATCATCCCTATTTCACTATCCCATATATCATCAAAGCAAATTTGGTATGAGCCTAGGAATATTCATGATGAGAAAAAGAGACCTTCTATAAAGATTCTTTAAAGGTTTTTATTTGTTGTTTGTTTGTTTAATATTGTGCATATCGTGTCCAAACTCTACAAATGAGTTCCACGTTAAACTTCCACCTTTAATAAACATTATGTTTTAATAAACTAATAAGAATGTTTGAGTTATATGGAGAGCACAAAGAATTCAAATGGGCAATTCTACCCTAGTGTTATCTTTGGATATGCTGAGCTGATTTTCCAGCTGGTGCAAGTTAAGTTATGGCAGTTATATTAAATGATGCCAATATACACTAATTTAGAATGAGTTCCTTCATCATTAACATGGGTATTTTAGGAAACCAATTTAGAACCATACATTATGTAGATTCTCTTCTCTACTCATCATGTCCCAACTGATATTTGATTAGGATATCGATTTCCTCTTATTAAAAAAAAAAAATATCAACCCACTCACCTCTTTTTACCCTCGACATCCTACAGATGCAGAATGCCACCCAGATTAGCAAATTGATTTATTGATAATAAACACATTGATCTCCTTTGCCCTTCTGCAAGCTGTAATTTCTCCATCCTCAGTCTTGTCTTCCACTGGAATTTTTAATATTAGCTCCTCTCTGCTACTGTCACCATCCTTGTAAGTGAATTCTCCAAAGGTTCATTTACTGGCTTTTCCATGTTAATTCTTCCAAATGCCTTCCCAGCACACAATAAGACATCAGTGCTCATGGTGATGTAAGCACAAGTCTCCCTGCTGGCTGAAGTGCTGAGATAAACAGGTCAATTCAAGATATGATCCATCAGTAGACTTTATGAGACACTTCTGAAAGGGCAGGGTTAGTCTAAAATAGAATGTCTGGGACACAGCTCTGTCAACAAATTGTTCTGTAGATGGGCTCACTTGGTTGGAAGGGATGTTATGTTGTACATCCAGCCAGGTGTTACTAACTGATGATGATGACAACATCAGAAGGAATTACTGGAAATTTACTTTATTACAAAAATCCCACACAAGCCCTTAAAACTAAGGTCCAAGACAAAGAATGAAATTTAGGCACTCCATTAGGAAGACAATCTATATACAAAACACCTAATATTTCAAAATGTTATGCTTTCAATGCTGATGATCGTGATTAAACATCCATATCTCTGTAGCACCTAGAGATCAGCTGGGTTACAATGCTGGTTGTGGTGCAAAATAAGTGACAGTCCCTTGACAAAGATCTAAATCAAGAGTGTTTGCAGAGCAATTTCTGGGATTTCATGGTGTGCTTTCACTGTGATAGGACAGGAGCAAAGTGAGATCGAGCACTACAACAAAATGTCCACTGAATGTGCAAGGAGTGACAGTGGGGGGTGTGGTGGTCCCAAATTATTAATATGTTATTTTTTTTATTAATTATTATTACAACATAAAGAATGGCAAACACTTTACAGTTCCTACAAGAGAAAAGCCTTGTTCAGCCTGACCCATATCTGACATCACTTTGGTTTCCACAGGCAGCCTCTTACACGGGGCATTTTTTCCACAGAGCTGTTATATTAACTGTGAGTTCGCCTGCCTTGATTTGGTAAGACTTAAGATGATAAAATGTACCTATTTAAAGAGCTCACCACCTGGAACCAAATTTTATTACTTGAAAAGATTATCAGGGAAAACTGTAAGGCAGATCTAAGGCCAGAGAGTCAGCTGGTGTAACGTGATGCAGTATTGCTTCCTGATCCAGAGCACACAAAATAAAGCAAAATAAGATATACAAGTTCAGCAAAATGAACAGAGCTAAGATGCTTGAGTCTCACAATGTTGCCATGGAAGTATTTTTGTGAGAAACTAATGTAGAGGGTCATTAACTTCTAGAAGGGAATGAAAGTCAGATGAATGTGTTCCCCATCATCCCTCAGAATTATTTTAAACAATCATTGTGAATGTTCACAAAGGATGTATCCCATGAGCACATAAAAGGTGGCTTAGGCTTGGTTTCCTTTTATAAAGGTCTCTTGCATGATTTCAGCAGAGCTGTTGTGGTTTAACCTGGCAGGCAGCTGAACACCACACAGGGGAAAAAAAAATAACATTCATGGGTTGAGATAAAGGCAGTTTAATAGGACAGAAAAGGAAGGGCAAGTAGCAGCAATAATAACAGAAACAGACTATACAAAACATGTGATGCCCACTGTAATTTCTCAGCACCCACCAACCAGTGCCCAGGCAGTTCCCTGGCTTTGCCCCTAATTTAAATCCCAGCATGTGTCATATGGCATGGAATGTCTTTGCTCAGCTGTTCCAGCTGTTCCAGCTGTGTCCCCTCCCAGCTTCCCCCTCACCCTCCTCGCTGCTGGGCTGGGGTAGGAGCTGAAAAGTCTTTGACTTGGTGACCACTGCTCAGCAACCACTGCAACATCCCTGTGTTACCAACATTATTCCCATCCTAAATCCAAACCACAGCACTGGACCAGCTAGTAGGAAGAGAATTGACTCTATCCCAGCAAAGGCATGGCAAGAGGAGAGGAGCCTTTGAGAAGATTAGGAAGAGAAGGACGTGTGATACAGTTGGATTGACACTGAATGTTAACCAGAAGTCCAATATCAAGCCAGGATTTTCTGTCACATGTGACAGGAGGAATTCAGCTTTCCCCAGGTGAAAAGTTCACTTCAGCAAAACACCACGTTGCCAGCAGAAATGGAATCATCAATATCTGTCCCAGGTAGACCCGTGACAAGGCCTTTGTCTCCTGAGGCTACCTGGGTCCATTGGACAATCTTAACAAGAGAGGGGGAAGTTACATTTAGAAGGGGAAGTCTGACCACCCATTACCAAAAAACAGGTTGGAAAGTCCATGACAGGTGGTGACAACGTGTAAAAATGGGAATTGCCTTTCCTCCTGGGCACAAAATGCTAAAATGGATAGTGCAGCCACTTCATGAATATATTTTTTTCACAGTTTAAAGTTAAAGGAGAGGATAATAATACAGTCAAGTGTGTTCTGTAAGAGTCTGCTGTGGTTTAACCCCAGGCATGCAGTACCATGCAGATGCTCACTCACTGCCCCACCAGTGGGATCAGGAAGAGAATTCATGGGATGAGATAAAGGCAGTTTCATAAGGAAGGCAAAAACTGTGCATGCAAGCAAAGAAAAATGAGGAATTAATTCATAGAATTATAGAATATCTCAGGTTGGAAGGGACCCATAAAGGTCCTGTGCCCTGCACAGGGCACCCCAAGAATCCCATCATGTGCCTGAGAACATTGTCCAGACCCTCCTGGAGCTCTGGCAGCCTTGGTGCTGTGCCCTCTGCCCTGGGGAGCCTGGTCAGTGCCAACCACCCTCTGGGGGAAGAACTTTTTTCTAATATCCAACCTAAAACTGCCAACTAACATCCAACCTAGACCTCACACAGCTTCATCCCCTCGGGTCCTGCCCCTGGTCACCAGTGAGAGGAGATCAGTGCCTGTCCCTGCTGTTCCACTCATGAGGAAGCCACAGACCTCTGTGAGATTTCCCTTCAGTCTTCTCCTCTCCTGTCTGCAAAAATAAATCATTCAGAATTTTGACTTTACTGAATGTAAATACTCATGTCTCAGTTATTTTTTTCTTGTGCTGAAGTTGAGCTTTTCAGTAGTAACACGTCTGATGCTAAACTTAACTGCTGTGTAAGGATGGAAAAAATATATATATACCAGGAGAGAAAGGGTTTTTGTTTGTCCTCTCTCAAGCCCTACTTCAGGAAACATCTAAAATTTGGAAAGATATTTTTAATTTGCTTCAATCCTGCTGAAGTCAATAGAACCCTTCAGCACACAGTGTTTTTGTCAACAATGAAAGGTTTCCCCCCTTTGTTTTCCTAAGGACAGCAAATCTAGCAGAGCCACTACCTCATATTATTTAATTTGAATAGGAAGGTTAATGTCTTTGTTATAAAAGGCTGTATTCTTTGGCAATATGACATCCCAAGGTGAATTAAGCATGTGCTTATGTTACTCTTCATTGCAGATTCACAACAAAAGGATGGCACAGAGGAATGAGATTGGTGAACAGAGGGAAGAGGTAAACATGTAGGGTGAATAAGTGAGGATGAGGTAGGTGATGTGACAGTGTTCTCACACCTCAGAGTTTAGAGCACCAGTTAGACAAGTTTCAGATCCTAGAGAAGCATGAATGAATGAAAATAAGAAAAGTAAAAAATGTCTAGAAATGAAATTGTCAATTAAAGAAATGAGATGCAGAGTACTTCAAAAATTCTCACGTTCTCACGTTCACACAGAGGAGAAAACTTACATGTTTTAACCACAAGTCTCTGATTCTGAGATGTATTCATGAAAAAATGTGGTAATTTCTCCCCATGGGATTCATGTAGGTGAGATTTGAGTTTCTTCTGGAGCAATTAGAATCGAAGTATTTACATAGAATATTCTTTAATGTGTTTGTTCTGAATCAAATTATTATATTGTATGTCCTACCTCATAGTTAACATGAAATAGCTCACTGATGTAAACACCCAATATAGTTCTTTATTCATTCTCAATATGGTTGATTTCATTCATGGTTTCTGGTGATGCTTCTGGCACTTGATACATCTGCACTATTCCAAAAATGAACTCCATGAATGTCCCTCAAATTCAAGCTATGATTTCACTTAGGAAACTGTGAAAACATGACTCTGTTACCACTGGCAGATGCAGACACAAACATGAACACACACATGGAAGTATTGGAAAAAACACATTTTGTGTCAGTGAGTGCCTGGGAGCCCGATGGATATTTTTAGCAGAAAGTGAACCTCTTTGCAAAGCAGAACCCTTATTCTGGTCTTTTCATAACAATCATAGGTTGAACAGAAATGTCAGAAATTTTAAAAAATTCGGGGAACTTCCGATCAGACAAAAAATTTCCCTTCCAAAATTACGGCGACCGAGGGTGGCACGTCTGCTCCACCTGGAATTCTCCTTTTTCTGACGCCTCCAAGCCCGGTGCTCCTGCTAATAATCCTAAGATTCTTTGCCTCTCTTCGATCCAAACCTCTTGTTGCACATTGATCTACAAGGCAGTATTTATTAACGGCGATGCGTCAGCAGAAATGTCTTTGTCACTAGAGGGCAGGCAGCATCTTCTGCAGAGCCAGGAGAGCTCGGCCTGGAAATCAAGTCCTGTCTGTAGTCACAGAGGACACGATTTTGGATCGGTGGTCTCAGCTGTGCTAATTTTCAGGAGAAGTAATTAGCGGCATCCCAGGATTTTATCTGGGGATCAAATCGTGGCTGGCTGTTTCGAAGGCGCAATAGGAAGACCTGTGGGTGCGGGCTGACCGACGGCTTTAAGGACCAAAATTTGGAGGTTAGTGATGCTATAGAGACAAAAAAAAACCCTCCTGCATTTTCCAGTGAAAGAAATTTCAGAGCAGGCTGATGGAATGGGAGCATTAAGTGTGGTCACAATGCTTCTGGAACCCCGATCTCATTTTGTGATGGACAAATGGAGAACAGTGTGTTTGCTGTGTTTGCTGCTGAGTGCCTTTTGCTGACCATGAGTGAGTGAGGCAGAGAAGTGACCAAGTTTAGCTCTGAAACCCTCACACTCTTTCTGGTATCTGGCATCAGGGCTGAGGTTCATCTTGCCCCTTGCTGGAGAACTGATGATGAGGGCATAAAAAGCTTTATAACCAAGTAAGTTCCCAGGCTTTCCTCTTGCCCAAAGCTTCACACTGGCTATGGTCATCCTCTGTGGTTTGACCCATACAAAACACCCTCATAACTAGCAGAGGATTCTCATGGCCTTCTTTCTTCTTTTCAAACTGTGCATTTCCTTCCATTTGTCTGTAACAAAACAATCCTCGTTTTTTCAGGTTCATGATGTGAATATAACAATAAGGATTAAAAAAAAAATGTTTAGTTGGAAACACACTTAGTTTTCTTGCTTTGCACTACTGACAATTTTTTACAATTGCAATCATATAGCAAGGTATTAAATAGTTTTGCTGCTACCTATGTACCAGGCTGCTCACACTCCATCCCAGATGCACAAGTGCATGAATAAGAGGACTTCACAAGATAAAAAATGATACATCAGAGACCAAAATCAAGTCTGTGTCAGACCAGAATGAAACTTGGCTAATCTGAAAACCTACTTTAAACTCTCATTGAGATAAACTTCTGAAAATCCAAACTACACATCACCTTTTTATACCCAGTAATAAGCAAGGCTTGAAATTTTCGGATCTTGTGAAATAAGGATAAAGTCTATTTAAAATTAGTAAAGCAGGCTGAAGTGAAAGGAGAAAGTCAGCATGTCATATACACAGACACATCTATGTACCTAAATGCCTTCCAAAGAGCAGAATCCCATGTGTTGGCTTTCTTCTTTCATTCAGGTAAAAATCCTAGTGGGGTACATCATCCTGAAAACAAACACGTGCTAAAATGCTTGGCTAGGGAAGGGTGGGATGTAACAGTTTCAGAGGAAGACATAGTATTTGGTTTTGTACTCTTGCCAGTGATATTAGTCAGCAAGCAGTCAGCATTTCATGTGGGTGGAGATGGGGAGGGAGAGGCAATTTTACATCCTTCTCACATTCTGCATTTCCTGTCCTTGATCTGCAGTCTGTCCAGACACACAGCAATAATCAGCATTCAGGCACCTCTGCAATTCTCTGGAGTGGTGGAAACATAAAGGTCTCAACACCAGGAACAAGAACAATTTTCCCTGTGTGGGAAAATAAAAGCTTCATCAAGACCTGGACTCCTCAGCTTGAGTTTCAAGCCCTGGCTCCAAAGGGAAGCCTTTGCTATGCAGTTGTGGTTCCTCCAGAGCAGCCAGGGCTCGACCTCAGGTGGGAGGAATTTCACGTTCCCTCTGGGCATTTATCGGGATAATCTCCCATCTCCCCATCTCTGCACAAGCAACTTTCTCCTTTTCATTGCTTTTTAGGAGGGACAGAGCCATTCCCTTCACACCCACACAGAGCTCCTCTGTGCCAAACCCTGACGTTCATCCCTGACACACTTCAAAGTCCTGAAGAAGAGCAGAGAAATAGTTCTGTGCCAATAATCAGTAATTCAAAGGAAGAGTTATTTCAAGGGCTTGGAGAGAATACTGCAGGAGTGAAGGGTAAA
This sequence comes from Platyrinchus mystaceus, assembly GCA_035041135.1. Taxonomy (NCBI): domain Eukaryota; kingdom Metazoa; phylum Chordata; class Aves; order Passeriformes; family Tyrannidae; genus Platyrinchus; species Platyrinchus mystaceus. Next base: position 12,651,843 of record JAWWLV010000005.1, read on the forward strand.
GTCCTAGTGCCTTAGAAGAAAAGCACAAAGAAAGCATCATCTCTTGATAAATAATTTAGCTGACAAGAATGTGAAAGAAATTTTCATATATTTGTCTCTGGTGTTATGAAGTGGATTCCAGCTTTGGAAGGTTCCTGATTAGGGAAAGATGGTTAGTCAAGAATGTCCCTCTTTGGGAGCAAGGGGAAAAGGTTTTACAGTAAGTTTTCCCAATGCAGAAAAACAAGCACTTTTAGGTTCCATGGCACAATATGATGTGTATTCTTTTATTCTTTCTTTTTTTCATTGATATATTATTTAAGGATTTTTCATTATTCCAGTGTTTCACATGTGTCTTCTCATACACTGAAAGCTCAGCACTTAATGCATAATATCAAAGCATGAAAAAGCACGTTTGAGGTTTTTATTTTGTCATGTGAATCAAGTCTCACATGCAATGACAAAAAGTGGGGTTATGAAGTTATTGCATTTTCTATCCCCCCATCAATAAATTAATTAAGAGTTTTATTGTATCTATAATAAGGAAAGGTGAGAAATTCATAGTGATTTCTGTATGAAATCTTTACTACTGACTGCGGTTGGGAGGTTTTTTTTTGCTTATTTGTTTGTACTTCAGTGCTACCCAGATGAAAAGAAAAACTAGCAAAAATTTTAAGTAGTTATTGTTATGTCCAGATGCTTAATGGCATTTCATTGTCTTCTAATAGAAGAATGTGCTTAAAAAAACAGATTTCAAAGTGAGAGAACAACCAATGTGTGCTTCATTACGTCATCATAAAGACTTCTTAGCCTATATTTAATCCATCCAATAAAGTAATTCAAACAAAGGAAAACCCTTCAATATGAGCCTCTATTGGTTTGAAAACCATGTGACACACAAGACTGGCACCAAAATATGAATTAGGGGCTTATGATAAATTCAAAAATCAATGAAGTGCATTTAAGATGCATTTCATAAAATTTAATTTACAGGCGCATTAGAGAGGGGCACAAACTTTCCCAAAACCCTTTGGGCAGCACAAAACTCCAATACATTCCTCCTTGCCTGTTATTTAAATGAACCATTCTATGCATTTTTACTAGTTACAGACTAGATGCAGCTTTCTGCTCTCTGTATTTTTCCTGTCCCAGAGACACTACCGAATTGTTAGTTAATGCCTTCCCCTCTTTATGGAGAGAGAGAAGGGTAACACTGCAAGTTACATGAACATTTCTGCTAAATATTTGTAAGCTGGTTCATTGTGAGACTTCATGTGTAGCAGCTGCTGCCCTTGAAAATACCCATCTTCCTTTAAGGTGACAAGCTTTGATGACTGACATAAGATATTAAATTAAAGCATGTATACACATTGATTCAGGATCTTTGGGGTTTTGTTTAGTTCCAAATGGTGAAATGCTTTTTGATTTCTATGTGATCAGCAGCTGAAGTGCATTTAGTTTGTAAATAAGGCTTGGCTTTTTTCTTTTTTTATTGTTAACTAATATGCAATTATATTTATGCATAACTATGCTTAGAGGCATCATTGGTACAACTTACAATAGGAATGCAAACTCCTGAGACAGAATAAACACAATTTCACATAGAGGACAAAGATAGAATGATGCTGGCTGAGTTCAGTGGGTTTTTAAGAGTATCCTAAGGCAATGTTTGAGTTTGGATCTGTTATAAGAAAAAAATATTGTTATTAATACATGCTTGATAAAAGCTAACATTATCTTTGGCAGTCAAAGAATAAAAGGTTCTTAGTTAACAAAAAAGTCTTTAAAATGTAAGCCTATTATATGAACTTCATATTCCTGCATCACACTAATTTTAAAAGAAATTTCAGAGATAGGATCTTTGTCAAGTGAGATGTTGCACTTGCTCTCCCATACTACAAATAGCTGTGCAGCCAAATAAACATCACATTGCATTATCATATAGATTTCTTCTGTTTTTCAAGTGGTCAGCATTTTGTGGTAACATTAATAGTTATTACGGATTTAAATGGGCACTCTCTGTCTGTAGCTGATCGACAAGATCAATAATTTTAAGATCAAATACTAACAGCAGTCTGTTTCTTTCTTTAATCACTGTCTTTTTGTTTTATACCCATGCCTACAGCAAGATCCTGTTTTCTGTATGTAGACAGAGCTTCCTGCTGTGTGCTGTCGAAAGAATGAGAAGACAAGATGGAGAATCAATTTAGGAAAAAAAGCTTTAGTTGACAAAGCTTTGCTGTAGATCAATGGAGTCTAGCTAGTTAAAATATCTTTGGGAGCAGAGATTTTACAATCTCAAGCTTGGACATAATCAGTTTGGTTTTCCCTATTCCACTCATACAGCATTTTGCCAGATGGGGGAAAAAAAAATTATGCAAATGCCATTATTGTTTTGACAGTTGAATGTCTTTTGGCTTTGTTGTGAAACAATAAAAGCGGCTTTAAAATGTATTTCCTTGATATCCAGAAAATCTGGGCCTTTATTAGATGTTCTTTTTTTCTTTTAAAACTATTTACTAAGAGGGATCCTGTTGGTTACAGCAGAGCAGGCAACACGTTTACCCATGGAGAGATGGAACAGCACACAGTTCACAACTTGGTACTTGGGGGATTTTTTCCTTTCATTGACTCATTTAGTCTTTTATCACTTATTTGTTCAAACAGGTTTCATAGCAAACACAGGATGTGTACAAACTGATATAAAGCAAGTCTTCCCTGGCAGATTTATCCTTATATCTGATATTTACTTAATCGGGTTTCACTAAATTTGCATATCAGCACTAATTAGTTGTTTCAATATTCCTAATGGCACAGAATGAAAATAGTTTTGCTTAAATACACATTAAGATTTCTTAGAAACAATCCAACCAATTTCATCTGTGTTGTTAACTCGTTCCTCGCTGAAAGAGAGTCACAAAACATTTCAGCTCCATCACCTAAACAAGAAACGTGCACTGAAATTCCTTGGAATCAAATCAACCCTGCAGCTGGTTTGGAAAATGAGAAGTCAGATAGACACTTACTGAACTTATATGTAAATGTATGGGAGGCATTAAACCCTTTACACTGAAAATACCTTCCTTAGATGCTTAGGAATTAAGTCTGGATTAAAATATTGCCTATACATTTTATCTCTCCAGCAGCACAGAGAAGTTGGTGATTCAAAGTATAACATATTCAAAAATGGAGCTAGAGAAATGGATTTTTGTAAAATCAGAAAAGAAATCAAAATACTTATTGTATGGGTAAAAGAATTGGTAAATTCTGGACAAGAAGTAGCTGGTAATTTAAACTGTGGGGTCCAAAAGCAGAGATAATTTAAGGGGGTCCATTTTACAGGAAGGTGAGACTGTTCCTCTTCTGAAAATCAGAGTATCAGACATTTTTTCGAAGCTGGGTCTCTAAAATCACTAACCCCTTCCTAAACCTCGTCTAGCAATTAGCATTAATCACTGCAGGCTGCAGCCCACTGGTCTCTGATTCTGTCACAGAGTTTACTGCATTTGGGGGAATTTTGTCTTCTGAAAGAAAAAATGTGCTGTGGGCTCCTAAATACTGGATTTCTGACATAATGTGTTACTTGAGGCTCAGTTCTGTTCCTGTAAATATGAGGGCATTGATAGTTAAAAGGCCTCTGCACCTAAAGTGAACGTCTGTAATTCCACTGAAAAGCCAGTTAGAATTGTAGGAGGGCACTGAAACAGGGGAAGTATAAATATTTACATAGAAAATGTTTGCACTATTTCCACAAGTTATTTCACTTCACTAATGGTAATATGTGAAACCACCCTCACTGTGACTGAATATTCCAGGATATTCCTACATGTGTGTGCACAGATTGGTATTTATGGGTACTAAAGCAGTTATAGCTTATTCTCAACTTGTCATTCCCTTCCCTTGGAGCAATCATGACTCTCACAGAGTTCTCTGCACCTACTTTATCTCAAACTTACATGGCTTGGAGCAAACAAAACCAGAGGCACTGAGATGTCATGCAAACACATAATCTTGGCACCCAGGAGTGCCTGAAACTATATAGTTTCATAAATACTGGCAAATTATCAGGCCATTGTCTGCCTTCTTTGGATCAACTTCACTGGTACCAACCTCCTTGGAAAAACATGTGGTAGGTCCAAGGAAAATCATTTTTTTGTACACAATATGGCAGCTTTTTGTTGTTATTGTGTGTGTGTGTTTTGTTTTGTTTTGTTGTTTTTTTTTTTTTATTAATGCAGGAGATAGAGGAAAAAAATCACATCCACTTCCAGTAGATTTTGTTACTGAAAACACAACTGTGATTCTGCCTCTAGGTGGGCTTTAGATCTTCACTCATTTTAATACTGAATGGAAATATGGCCATGAGGGAAACGTTTGGGTTTCCTCCTTGCACGGGAAGGGTTTAGGTCTCTCTGAGTGCACATTCACAGGACTGCACCTGGATAAAACAGGTATTGTGAGCAATAATATTTCCCTCATGACATGAAAACAGTGGAAAACAGCGGGTTCAAAAAGATCATGAATCCCTCGGTGGTTTGGTCTTTACACTGTCAAAAGGTTTTCTGCAGAACCAGAGTTTCATTAAAAACACAGTCACCAGGAATTTCGTGGGCAAAGAGAGATCCCTGCATGAATAAATGATGCACTCCTGTGCTCTTTAAGCCTGTCCTCCAGGAACAGCTGAAGGAACCTGCAAGCCACACAGCATAGAAGCAACAGGAAAGGTGCAAACTATGTCCCCCATTCCTCTTAATGAGGTGTTAACTTCTAATCCTACCTGGGAGCATTAAAATACTGGATTCATTAGGTGGAGCTGTTGAAGAACCACCTTAACTCTTGCACTGCCTTGGCATCAGAGCTCTTAATGTGCTTGCTTACTGCATAGCACACATTGTTATTATCATTATTGGTACTGTATAATGTACACAAGTAAAACCCTGAGTGAAAAAGCGAGCTATGAGCAAAAGAAATGGTCTCCTCCACGACAGCAGCTTTAATAAGCTGTGAAATAACTTTCTGAGGAATAAAAGGGTAAAGCAGTGAAGTGGGAATTTCAGATGCTTTACTTGCTGGTGGATACAGACCTCTGAATGTGACCTTGGGAAGGTCACCTGCTCCCTCCTAACCCTCACTGGAGACTGTGCTCATAACAAAAACAGTCAGAATAATAAGTACTCTACCCAAACTTAAAAGTGTGCTGTGGGGAAGAATGAGCTCGAAGCAGCTGGTGAATCCTGCAGAAAAGACCACAGATATGAGAAATCATCAAAACATAAACATTTAAGTAATTTTAAGGTGCAATTGGCAAAAGAATGTAAAATGTCTTTAAAAGCAGACAAGTGGAATAATCTGAATTGATTCTGTATGTTTATGGGTTAAACATGAGATACTTCCTTATGCACAAATGTTCCCTGAATCAAGGCCATAAGTAGCTCTAAAATTACGAGAAATTCCTCAGTAGCACTGATTAGAAACTATCAGATGTTGACCTCTCCTCATGCCCTTAAGCCAAGAAAATCCATTGAGTCTTGAACAGCATCATGAAATGAAAATTCAAAGCAACTTTTGGATAATTCCAATCATAAAATAATAAGATCTAGACAATAGTTTTAAATAATTGATGTTCTGCCCCTCTAGCAAGCTGCTTAGACCCCTAGTTCAAGTGAAAATCCATGTAAACCTTGTGAGTTGAGATGATTGTTAGATTAAATTTGGGAATGGACCCTTCCAAACCAGGGTTCTGAAAGTATAGTCAGGGCACACCCTATTTTATATCCCCAAAGTAAGAAAGAGAACATAGCTGGGGAGTAGCAACATGTTACAGAGAGAGTGGGGAACATAGGGGTAAATGCTGGAAAATCCTGCATGTGAGACAGGAAAAAGAAGAGGTTCTGGCTCCAGCATCTCAGGTGATCAATGTGGCTTGAATATCTGGTCTGAAATGGCACTTTCTTTATAAATTCCCATCATCAATTAATAAAAAAAACCCATTGTATTTTTTCTGGTCTTCCTTGCCTTGTTAGGTCTGATGGGTTACAGAGACATTTTTCCTAATGTGTGGTACTTTGTGTCCCTTTATTCTATTTTTTTCTTTGAACTTGCTACGTTCTTCTGCATGAAAGTAAAATTTTCCATTCACCTTTAAGATTGCCTAGCCAGGATGTGGGTTGAAATCCTCAAAAAACATTTTCAGGCTGCACAGTTGGAGGAAACTTCCATTGCTGCACACATTGATTATGGCTTTGTTATTTGAGGGATCTACTGAAATTCTCTGCTGTGTTGGGGTTACCCTGTTCACAGCCTGGCTGATTTATCCTCTGGTAGGTAATGGACACTCTTGGGCTGACTCCCATTAATGTCAGGCAGGACTAATTCCACCAAGTCAAAGAAGTTGGGCATTATATTACCAGTATAAATAAACCCAGGATCAGTTCCTCAAGCACACCATTTCTGGAACACCTAATTATTTCCCACAAAGCTGTTGTGATTTTCAGGGGATGCAGAAGTCATCTTTGTCATCTGGAAGATTTTGACTCAAGCCTTATTCACCTGAACAGCCTTACTCACACACAGTCTGAAATATGATCAGTCTTTCTCCTTCCAACTACTGACGTCTTGGCAGGGTATGAATATTAAACTGTGGTGGCAGAGGCTTCATTTCACATGATATATCTGCTCCCTTAAACATCCTCCTGTTTGATATGTTCTTTAACACATTGGTTTTTCTTGGACTCACTGAAAAATGGCATTTTCATTGTTATTTACTAATCGTGGTTGAGCATCCTGTTACACTTCAGCAGCTAAGTTGAAGTCTAAAGAAGCACTTAAATTATAATAACCATATCTACCCACCGAGTTTCAGTGAAGAAAGAGAAAAAAAAAGAAATAACTTAATCTGTTTATTCATTTTGAAGCACCTGGTGTAAGAACAGCATGAAAGTTTCCAGGGTAAGCAACAATTCTTACTTGAGGTGGCAATCATGCTGTATTTTATTATATGACCAGTTATAAACCACACTTTAGAGGTGACATGAGTGGCTGAGGGTTGATATAACATGTCTTGGGATATTGTCAAGGAAGAAAAATCCTGTGGAAGGCAAAAAGTGCAACCT
>JAWWLV010000005.1:12675567-12692716 GCA_035041135.1 Platyrinchus mystaceus
ATAAGGGAGTTTGTTTGTTATTAAAAACCTGAATTCAGTAGCTCACCATTAGGAAGAGTACAAATACACCAGTTGTTATCCAGAGCAAGGAGACTGTGATATCACCAGTGAGAAGTTAGGAACTGATCGATTAGAGTTGCTGAACATTTAACAATTTGTATTATAATTCTATTCTGAACATCTGTGCTGCTACATAATAGAGATTACACTGAAAAATCCGTGTCAGACTGAACTCCCAACTGTACAGTTGTCAGAGCAAGGCTGGGAGGATAAGCTAAAGCATCACTCAAACACTGCTATGAAGACAGACACATAAATCTTCCTAAAATACAGCAATATTGTCTTCAGAGCAAGTCTGGACAGTGTGCAGTAATAAAATATGAAAATATCCACTGAACAGTAGACAACATGTAAAAACAATGTGCTTTCCCTAAGTATTTACCCAATAGACTGATGAAAGAGAGGCTGTGGAAACAAACCAATGTGTGACAGGGTAATTAAAGACAATATCATGGTGCAAACATACTGGGGGTTTAATAAGGGTTAAACAGCTGGCCTTAATTTTGCTGCATAATCATTTAGGGATGAGATTTTGAACTCAACATGCTCTTAACATATTGAAATGTATACAACAAAGTGCTGCAAACACATTGTAGAGTATATCCAGCTGTAATGACTAATAACAAATGAAATTTTTAAAGCATAACATAGATCTCTTTCTATGTCAAAGCAGGATCGATTCTATCTGTGTCATTCCTGACAGATATTTGTCCAACAGTCTCTTAAAGGCTTTCAGTGATGGACATTCCTCCCCAGGCAATCCATCCTAACATTTTCCTTGCTGTCCTCACTGCTCAAAGATTCTTCCAAATATATAACTTGAATCATCTTTAATGCAATTTAAATTCCTTATTTCTTTTTCTATCCATCACAAACATGGGCAACAGCTTGTTTCCTGTTTCTTTGCAGCAGATTTGAGATGTATCTGGAGACTGTTATCTTGTCACACTCAGTCTTTTCCTCCTCAGGTTGAGCAATCCAGTTCATTCACCATGTTCTCCAAGGTCATGTTTTATAAACATCTGAAACTTCTTGTTATAATCCTCTGACAAGCTATAATTGGTCCACATTTTTATGAGGTATGGTACATGAAGCTGGATTTAATATTCTAGCTACAGGCCACAAGTGGAAGAGCACTGCTCTAGCCAAGAAGAAAAAAAGGGTTGCTTCACATGAAGCATTTAAATAAAGTATGCCAAGAAGTTAACTACCATATTACAAATTTTTAATCTGGCAGATAAGTTTGGGGGGGTTAGGTTTCAAATAAAAGGAAATGTTGGGGTTTTTTTCTGAACTGTGCTTGCTTAATTGCCATATTACATAGTTACAGAGAGAAACACATCACCAGTGATATATTGTTCACTTTACCCATTTCCTTTAGGTTGTTCAAGAATGGCAGCTACAGTGAGTAGACTTACAGTTGTGCTAAAAAGCTTTTGGCTATTGAGCCATGTTAGCTGTCATCTCAAGTGAATCCCTTCAATCAACATAATAAAATATGTTAGCAAAAATCCTGTATGATTAATTCATTGTAATCCATCAAACCTGAAGGTACTATTAGGATGGAAAAGTAATGGATTCTTTTTATTATTGTTACCAGAGTCACAGCTGTTTCAAGAAGAATGAAGGAACAATAGAGCACTACACAAGTGTACAGGGTTTGGTCCCTCAGGGTGAACTACAGGTTGAGTCAGGTAAAAAGAAATTTGGCTTTAAGAAAATAGATGCAGTTCCTATTTGTAAAAGCAAATCTGTGCACAGAATTCCAGGCAAATAAAGAACATATGGTCAATAACATACAGTTAATCTTAATTAACTATATGTCAACTAATTAACTTATAGTTAGTCTTAATAAAGATTGAATAACCCTTAGAAACTGGCAGTCACATGACTGAGATAACCCTCCCACCAAAGCACAAACCCCCCTCTTGCAGAAAAGTTATCCAGGGGAGAGATCTGTGTCTTCATCTCCACACTCAAGGTTTCTACAACCCTCAGTAAATGTGGCTCTTACTCCTCTGTCACAAAATGTTTTGCACACCCAACCTGCACAAGGGAAGAGGGACCAAGAAGTCTCAGATGACAAGTTTGGATGGGACACAATGTGATTCACAGTCAGTAATGATGGAGGTGGCTTCACCTGCTTTCCTACATCACTGCTGCCTCTGTACTCAGGATATGTCCTGAAGAATTTTTTACAAAGTTGAAACATATGAAACTGAGGGTACCCTGATAAATTCCTTGATAAATAATTTATCTGCTCGTGTATTCTTTGCACATACCTGCAGTCAAGGGCTTTCATTCCTTCAAGAACACAACAGAGCTAAAGACAAGCACTTGATATCATCTGTAATCAGCTTATTTTTTAAAACATTTTAGGGAGGAAGGAAGCAACAGTCAAGAGATATTAATATGTACTGAGTATGAGAGACTGTTTTACTGTTATTCTACTAGTTTTGTGTTTATTCCTCATTAAAAAGAGGTCTATCTTCACAACCTCTGTAATGTTTTGATTTACATCAGGGGTGCATTTTTTCCGTCCGTCCCTCCTCCGTCCCCACTCGCTGAGATCTCAGTCACATCACTCAGTGGTCTTGGCGCTCGTGAGCTGGATGCCTTTCAAATGAAAAATAAACCAGAAGCAAAGTTCCAGGAGCAAACCCAATGCACTCTGGCTGCTAATAGGCACACAGTTCACTGGAGCTGCCAAGAATTAATATGAAATATCTCCCCCTCCCCAGACTCAGACATCCGCACCATCTGTTTTGTTCTGGATCTACTCGTGCTCGAGCACGTCTGACGTGGATGGAGCTGTTATGAATGATTCAGCCCATTAATAGAAATAAGAGAGTCCTCTTAACTTGCCCTGCTCAGTTTATACTTGTGTGTATGGATTTCAGACAGGTTCCCTGGGGCAAGACTGCACAGAATTAGTAGGCTCCTCTTTAGCATGTGACCAAAATGCATTGGTCAGTAATTGGCTTGATTATAACATCTAGAGTGATTTTGAAAGACCTCAGTCATGATTAGGTCTCTCTCACTCTCTAACATTAAACCAAAATGACACAAACATGCAATGCCAGGGAGCACATTGATAAAAATTATGTCTCCTGAATGATTATCTGCATAAGGTGTTCAAGCAGTCCATGGAAACAGAGCCTGTTTTAACTTTAGTTTATGAAACACTTTCACTGGATGGACATGAACCTAACTTCACTATTTTCTGTTTCTTAAAAAATATGTTTCTGCATTGGTGTCAGTGGTTTGTGAAAGGTACTATAAACTATGAGGGAAGACATCTTGTGATTTATAATCCTGGTCTCAGCTGCAGAACTGCTTGCTTAAAATGATTCTTTACTAGTCTCAGTCTTACTCTTCATTACAACACAAAACTGTGAACTGCTAATGACAAAATAAACCGAAACATCGAGGCAGAATCAAAATGCTGATGAGTTTAACACAGTCCTCTAATTCTCTGATAAACAAGACCCTTGAAAATAAATCTCTAAAGTATGTAGCTTGTAAAATGGACCCCATCAGTGTTTGTGGGTTCTGCCTATTTGGGTTCAGGAGCATGAAGAGCTTCTACACCAGAAACCCAGCTGAGTTAGTCACATGCTGAGACAGTTGCAAGGGCAGATCCCAGATGAGGAAAACCCTACAAGAGAGGAAGTCTGAAAAAATGATGCTGGATCCATTTCTGAGGCAAAGCATTTAGGAGCTGTGGAATCAATCAAGTGAAATCACACTAGGAGTCAAGATAAATGTATGTTGTTTTCCTTTGATTAAAGGATTTCACATTTTGAAAAGTAAAAAAAAAAAAGAAAACCAAAAACACACACACACAAAAAAAATCATGATTGCCATTTATCACAAATGGCAAAATGATTTTATGATACCAGGTTAAACAGTGTCCTGTCAGAGCCCCCCGAAATAAAAAGGGATTTCAATTCCTCCTTAAATAGAAATACACAATCCTGGGAAAAGTCAGCTAGGTGACTGTTCTGTGATCTTTAGTGGAACATGCAGAAATGTTAACACTGCCCTTTCTACTTCTGCAGACCTTCAAACACAAGAGTTTTGCCCCTTTTGACCCAAAAGAAGGAAGTGGTATGCAGAGTGCCAGAAGCTCAGTAAGGGACTTTGTTGAGACCTAGTCAATTAAGGGCTTTAAATGTCAAACCCAATATTTTTAAGCCAGTCTACAAAACCAGTCAGTGAAAGGAGTGGGCAAAATTGCCAATGTCCAGTTGTGCAGAGTAAATAAGCTAAGGTTCTTTAAAGGAACCTTTAATTCTACTTTTTTGATGTTAAAAAACCCAGAGCCTTTCTGCTGAAAACAAGAAAGCCAGTGTGCAGAGGCACACTTCATTTTAGAGCATAAGTGGGATCTTTAGAAGGTTTCTAAAAGGTTAATGTTGCTGAACAACAAACAAGGTGTTTTCAGCAATATTTTCCACGGGAGAACCTCATTTGAAAATGCTTTCATAACTACTGTGTCAACTAAGGGAACGCACAAGGATTTTTTCAACTGCTTTAAACTTTCTGTTATGCTCTTGCAAGCCTTCCTCTTCTCTGTGAGCTCTTCCTGGATGAATCCCAGTGGCAAAACTCATCAGTATTTCACCTTTCAAAGTTTGGTGCAAGGCTTTCACAAGTGGAGAAGATGGGTGATGATGTCCAGAGAAGAAAATGTACAAATTTCTATATACCCTATGAGAAATAGAACCAAGTAATTAATCCTTTCTCTATTTTTGGCACATTTTGAAGGAGTCATTTTTCTTGAGTTAGTTAGTCCTCAATACTCATGCAAACTCCCAGCCATGGTCTGATTTCCCTCCTTTGACAGCGAGCTGGGGAAATGACATGCACAACATTCAGATCAGGACACCAAGTGACACTGCAAGTACTCTTACAGCTTTGACCTTCAGCTCCTCTTCCACACTGACTCACACATTACATTACCCATCAGGCAGCAAAAAGCACTTTGCTGACAAAAGCTGCTTTTCACTTACGCTCAAAGTGGTGAAAATATCCCAGGTAAAAGGACTTCTTTTTTTTCCCCTTTCCCCGTGATGAATGCCAAAGAAAATTGAACAAAAAGGGGAACAATTTCTTAGGAAGTACCTAATTTTTGACAGAGCTCTATTTTCTGCCTGATTTAATGGGAGGCAGGAAAGTGGCAAATTTAAGAGCAAACTCGAAAATAGTCATTACATCGGTTTGCTGACCAGTTAGTTTGGCAGTGAATGACCTAATTTGCTCCCTACAACTCTCTCCTGTTTGATATCACAGGAGAAGTCTGTGTGTTAAAATGTGCATCTCATTACATTATGCAGCACAGGCCTCCATAATGTGATGAGCTGTGACACACAGTTAAAACAAAAAAGTCTTTTGTGATTCTGCTAAGACTGTATGTTCCAATATTTTAAAAGTCTGCAAACACAGGTGCCCCAGAAGTCACACTGCTGTCTCAGAGACACACAGACAGAAACTTTCCTCCTCATTCTGGCCTTAACTAACTCTCAGTTTTAGCTTTTAAAAGATTCTTTGTTTAGTTCCTGGTCCATATAAAAGGAAAAGAAAACTCTCATTCGAACAGAGTTAACTGTTCTATCCCAAGAATGAAACACCCTATATCCATCCCACAACTGATTGAAAGTGGGCAGAGACCCACTGACTTCAGATTAATAAAATGGCCCTCTCCATTTCACAGCCTGAGCTTCCAAAGACACTGCTCAGGGCCAGGTTCTGATGCTGGCTCCTCTGAGGATAACTCAGCTGAAATCAGTGTTACTTAGACTTGCATGGGCAAAAGGAAAACCCACCCTGCACCTTCAGGGGTTGAAATCCTACTGTCCCAGAGATGATGGAGAGTTACCTAAAAAGTAGCAAGGAGAGCTGTGCTAAGAAAGTCCACATTTCATCTTCTGGGAGATTTGCCAACAGTCTCATGTAATTTCTTATTTGTTCCTCCATCAGGTGGATGAAGTAAGATTTAGGCTTCCAGCTCAGCATACCACTATTTGTACATACATTTTTCTCCACGTCTTTTCAGGACAAATAGCACACGTGTTTGTCTAACTGAGTGGGGCAGGGATGGGTTTGAATGGAGAGCTGGACAGATTTCTGTGAGAGCTCTGTGTGTGTGAGGCTGAGGGGTGGCAGGGTGTCCAGGCAGAAGCAGTCTGAAGCAATTTTATGAGGAAAAAGACAACTTCAGGTTAAGAAGGCCCTGAAATATCTTGAGCACGTTAGCAGTCAGGTTGCACCTCCTCAGGACCTGGTGGGGGTTCAGGAGGAGTTTCAGAGTGCTGGAGGTGAAAGCAGCACAGGAAGAGAGAGATCTGTATCTCATGCTGTTATTAAGCACCAAAACCCTCAAGGGAGTAATGGACCAGGAGGGAATATTTCATAACACTGTGATGCATGTATTCCATGAAACAAAGCAACCCACCTTTGCCCTCTGGTGTCCTCGTAATTAAAATGCATTACCCTGGAATTAAGTGATCACCACCAAGAGGGAGGAGAGCATCTAACAGAAGCTGCTGCAAATTCCTTTAAGTTATGTCACCTTGTGAATTCTCCACATGGGAGCTTCCTTGAAGGGAGTATTTTTCACTCATGATATTTTTCTGTATTTTCCCTTTGAATGGTGGTGAGTTCTGTTCTAGTAGGCTGTCAAGTGACTTTAGGAAGCTGGAGAAAAACCAAATGAAAAGAAAACCTAAGCAATCTCTCACTTTCCCCTGGTATATACAGGAGTAGCTTTTCCTTCCAGTCAGTTATGTGTTTATCTTTTCTTCATTTCCCCCCTTTGAAAAAAGCCACTTCTCTGCTGAGATCCAAAAGCTCTGACTTCTCTCAGCTTGTGCCTCATTATATACCGGAGGAAGCCTCGTGTCTGCAGTCCCTGCTATATTCTGTGTGCTGTTTGTCTCTGCCAGTGAAAGATGAGGCAGAGAGCCACAGATGAGATCCTGGACCCATTAAAGGCAAGAGGAGTTCTGCCATTGGCTCGTGTGGGGTCACAGCTTTGCCCTGAGTCCTTTATTTCCACCCTGCACAGTGCCAGGCAGCCTGTCAAGGCTGATGCCCGCTCGGCTCATTACGCTGACATGATCAGACACAATTTCACCAAATCTAAACTGTTGGGATCTGCACAGAGTTTAGACCAGAGAAAACAGCCAATTTCAACACAAAACATTCACACTTCTATGGAAGTATGCAAGTGGTTTCTAGTATGAATACAAGCCAAGAATGCACCTCACAGTTTTGAAACCACTTCGGTTTTGCACAAGAAAGCTGAGGCTGTAAATTGTGAGCTATGAAACCTAATTGCTTTCATGACAGTTCTTCACAATGCAACCACCATGATTTGACTATCATTGCCTTGAATTTATACCAAAGCAGTGTGGAGCTCTTAATGTTTTCTGGGAGCAAACACCAAGCATGTACAATTAATAGGAAAAGTAATATCTGCACAGGTTTGGAAACAGGGAAAATTATGTCAGTACATCTGTGCATCTTGTTTGGACATAGAAATTAATTACCTGGAATTGACTGACAATGCAAAGACAGCTTTCAGATCCTGTCTTCAATATAATATACTATTACAATAGCTGTTCAAGCTCAACATGTTTCACACAATTTCCATGTACTTTTAAATTTTTACTGCAATGTCTCAGAAAACAAAAATCTGAGTGCAAATTATGCTGTATGTTTTCCAAAGAACAAAATAAAGCCTGAAGAAGGTATCTTTGTTTTAGAATTATGCATCTTCAGTGAGGATATCCTCAATCTAGTGATTATTGTGCTCTTCAGATGATAACAGAGATTTAACTACTGTAAGTGATATCTTTTCAAAAACAACTCCATCCTGCAGTAATTATAAGAGTGAAAGAATCTCTTCTTTAAACCTGAAGATTTAAAGCAGCATTTCAGTTTAGCTTTTTAATCTACCTCCTGCTTCTTCACTCTGAACCAGCAAAATAAAACCAGACATTCCCCAGCATAGCTGACAGAACAGCTCTGAGGAAAGGCTGAATTTTACAGGATGTATCAGTACAGGAGTTTTTAATAAAGCTGAAAACTCCACTAAAAGTGAGATGAAACTTTTCACAACATTGTCAGCCCTGATACAGCCACAGCACATGATTCTGTGTTGGGCAAAGCTACTGACAGGGGTGAGTGGGGGCTCAGGCTGGAGAGGGTCTGTGGGATTTAGGCATTCTGCCAATAAATCCCATAATGCTGAGGCTAAAAGCCTGAGTGTGTTCACTTCTACCCTCATATTAAGCTTGAGTAATTGCCTTACAATGAGTGGAGTTACATGCATGTAAAACTAATGCAACAGGGAAGACTGTCCATCTGATGGGAAGGCTGCTCGTACAGAATAATAACCCCCCACTGCTCATTCCCGTATTTTTAGAACTGAACTTGGGCTGAACCTCTCTCAAGGTTACAGAACTTTCTGGTAACTTGTGTCCAGGCCTTCTGCATTTTTGGCTGCTGGCCTAGATAAGGACTGAAAGCGCAATAATCAGTCTAAGGGCTGTTCTCACAGCGTTTCCCACTCGGATCCGAGAGGAAGCGGGGGAATCTCACCGAGCCCCCTGTTTTCAGATGCCTTCCAGCCCCACTTCCAGCTCTGCAGGGTCTGTCAGAAAACCCTGCCGTGGAATGCAGCCTATTCCACTTCTCCCCACCTCCTGCCTGGGTTGCTGGGTCTCCAGCAGTCCCTCCAGGGGTACCTGGTGGGGCAGAGATCTGCCTGGTGGCTCTCCTGCCATACAGACCGTGGGTCTGGTCTCAGGGAACGCTCTGTGGACATCCTGCACATCTGACATGACCTCAGTGAAATGCTCTGCTTGGCACTCCTCCTGTCACACATCACTGAGATCTCAATCTGAGTTTCTTTGGAGGAAATAAAAACATAAACTTGTGTACTGCTCTCAGCCAAACCCCAGCTACAAGGGCTTTAAATAATTGCCCACAGACTTCTATAGAGCCTGCTTTCTCTGGGCCAAGAGTTTTTAATTCTTTCCCCTATCTGCCTTCCCTGAAAATCTGTTTCTCTCCCAGTTTGCAAATTGTGTCTTATTTGCTTTATTATTTTGTTTAACGTTTATTTTTGTTGTTGGAAGCAGAGTTTCTGGGATCATGGGATGCAGTCTCTTACAGGGAAGCATTGCAGATAGCCAAAACAATCAGGGTCAGTTTTAAGTCCTGAATGTGTCTCACTGATGTTGGCCACAAAATCCTAAATTCTGGTCTGGGTTGCTTCTTCTGGTCCATTCAGGAGAGGGGGCTGTGAGAGGAAAGCATGTTTACCAGAAGGATTCATATGAGCAGAGGCACCACTTCTGCTTCTTCTCCCTCAGTCACCTTTCCTTCACCCTTTCCTACTTTTTTTTCAATATTTTCCCCTGAAAAAAATCTAGAAGATGCACACCATGCTTTGTGATTTGTTTTCCTCTCCTGTAATTCCCAAGGACTTCACAAACAAACCCACTGGTTGCCCTCTGAGAGGCAGAAAGTTGCACCGTTTCACAGACTCACATCCGCTTCTGCCCATCAATTGAATTTTGGGGCCTCCTAAATCTATAATAACGCTGTTACATGGGGGTATGCAGTTAAGAAGACAGAATTGC
Organism: Platyrinchus mystaceus; assembly: GCA_035041135.1. Classification (NCBI taxonomy): domain Eukaryota; kingdom Metazoa; phylum Chordata; class Aves; order Passeriformes; family Tyrannidae; genus Platyrinchus; species Platyrinchus mystaceus. The sequence goes on from JAWWLV010000005.1 coordinate 12,685,281, forward strand.
TGAAGTTGACCCCTAATGACTAAGATGCTTACAGCCAAGAAGAACCCCTTACTGTGTCATTTTTACAGGTATGAACAGATAACCCGTTCTTTGGCCACGTGGTTTGCGCTGGCCAAGCCCCGTTTGGGGCAGTGATTAATGTTTATACCACAGCTTCATTTTCTCTTCCACCTGGCCTGCCTGTATTTTCCTTTCAAGCCTGTTTTCTGGTCACACTGCTGGCCTCAGTGTCCAGAGCTCTGCTGGGGCTGAGGGTGGTGCAATTATCCCTGCACGTGGTTCATTATCACTTGATGAGAACCAATTGATTTCATAGCACTAACTAAGGCATGATACAAATGCCCCTCAATGGGAACAACTGCTGGGTAAATTCCTTTGCTGATTAATAAATTGAGTTTCAGGAGGGACCCTATTTGTTGCTCAACCACTACTTTTTGCCCCCCCCTCCTATAACATAAAGGGAGTGCAAATAGATCTTTTTAAAAAGGGCCTAAAACTTCACTGCTTTTCACTAAAAGCCTTTTGTGAACCAGCTCAAATTTAGAAGGAAAAAAATTAAAAGGCATTAAAACTAAAACACACACTTTCAGGAAAAAGTGAAGTTAATCTGAAATGAATAATGGGTTTTCTTTCCTCTGCTCCACTTCACTGCATTCTGGAAATTCGGGGTTTAAGTTTAGTCCAGAAATGTTTTGTCTTCAGTACTTGGGATTAAATTTTTGATTCAGCAGAGAGTTTTGTGGGGTTTTTTTTTGTTCATTTGTTTGAAGTTGCCCTAAAATTCCATCCTGTTTCTTGAATCTTTCCCACCAAAACACATCTGCTAGTTTTAAATTGCCAAGTTATGCTCGGTGGTGTAACACACTTGCCTAAACCTGCAAGATGGTAAGTTAGATTCCCAGAAAATCTGTACTAGCTTTATCTTTGTGTGGCTTCTTTCTTTTGGTGTAGGTTCTCTAGGTAGTGTGTCAGGAATAACAGCCTCTAACTTCCCTCAAAAACAGCACTTCACAAAATGATGTTGATGGGTTTGTTGGTTTTTTTTTTAGAATAATTGCAATACTTGGGTGTAGCAATGTTGTCCACAGTAGAAATTCTGTAGCTGGCACTTCATTATTAGCATTTTGATTGCACCAAATTTATCTTGAGATGAAAAGCAAACATCATTATCCTTACTGGAATGCAGTGTACTTACTTTGCTCTGTAATTACAGGTCTGATCATTACCATTGCCTTTCTTCAATGACCCAGGAGTAGTAGAATATGGAGGTAGGATTAGAGTAATGTGTGATTGATGATGGCTGCTTTCATTACTTTATGTGGTATAAGTGAGCACCTAACAGATGGATTTCATCACTATGTAACACATAAATTCCAGTATATGATAAATTTCTCTACCTCCAGTGTACTGCAATACTCTTTGCAAAAATAATGTATTGTTTCAGTCAGAACATTCATTAAATTACACTTTATGCATTTCATTATACAGAAGAGTCTTTTCACCTTACATTATTTTTTTTTTACTATTATTATACAGTTGGATTTTTTTTACCATCAAAAGATAACCTAAAAAATCATTGTGGGTTAAAAATGCAAGGCTAGACAAGATATTATTAGACTTTTCACGTTCTTGTGGCTCAGAGGTGGCTGTTTGGCCTGAAAGCTTTTCAGGCAGTTTTACTATTAGTTGTTACACACAAGTAGACCTTTTTCTTTTGCCTAATTGTGAAGAACAGATCTTGACCTCTGCTCTGGGAAGACAAAATTAAGTAGACAGCTGAGGATTCTCCCAATGAAACAGCTTTTACAAGCCAAGGTTGCTCCTAAGAGCTGTTCTGGTATAAATATCTGTAGTCAACTCTGTAAAGATGGATCAAAGTTCTTTGCTAGAAGTAAAGCAGACTCTGTGCTCTGCAATCTGTTTCCAGACTGTGAGTATAAAAAATGCCATAAGTATGTATTAAAAATTGTTATAACAGCATATTTACTGATCTGCCAAGACCTGATCCTCAGCAGTGTCGTTTAATTCCATCCCACTTTGTTGCTTTAAAAAGCTTTCAATGGGTATAAAGAGGTTCATTCATGAACTGCCCTTTGAAGTATAATTTAAAAAAAAAAAATCAGGCCAACATATTGCTAAAATTTTCAGTTTTACTGGCTCTGTAAAACACGATGTTTTTACACAAGTGAATTGAATCCTTGCTCTTTTTGAAGACATTAGTTGGGTTTCCCTTGCTCTTCTCACACAAGCCCAAAGTCCTACAAACTCTGCTGGTTGTAAATTCTTCTGCAACCTGTAATGACAGGACCAGGATATTCACTGGCCATAAGAGGAGGCCTTTTAGTTCAAGCTGTAGAAATATTCTCACTTACTGCTCTAGGATTTCCTTAGGTGTATCTGAGTACATTGAAAAGGGGTTTTAATATGAAGACCCCACTGCCCTTATTTTAGCAATGTCAAAGCAATCTTCTGATGCACTAATAAGAAACATGAGGCCAAAGCACCAACAAAAACATTACAACACAAAAAACCTGGATTTTGGTCAATCAAAAAAGTGCAGAATAGTTTAAGAGAAGTTTCATGGTGAACAAATGGATTTTAAAAAGTCAGTGAGAATTAAGGATATTGTTGTTTAAGGATACCATACATTTAAGGTAATTGGATTTTTGTTAGATTTCTAATTAAAATATTTTATAAGTGTCTTTAAATGAACCAAAGTTCACACTGTGGTAAATTTTACTGCTATTAATATTTCTGTCTGGTTTATGAAGGAGTGATAGAGTCCAGCATACTGTCTGAGTCCCCTCTGAGCTTCACCAGGAAAGACAACCTGAGGTGCTAATATGCTTCCTTAATGCTGCTTCTTTTGCAGATCTTCCCTTATGACTATTAGCAAATCTACACAGAAATCTTGCAGAGATTTAAGAAACTTTTAATGCACTAAAAAAAAAAAAAAGGAAAAAGAAAAATAAAATACATGGGCATCTTTTATTCCTCCAGAAAATGAATCCTTAAGTTGTCGTTGACTTTAGGTGACCTTCATGCAAGTGTTTCATGATCAGTATGGAATGTGGGATGTCTCTGTCTGCAAAATGTTTTGTTTGAAAATATAGTCCAATAACATTGATTTATGGTGATGTCTGCTCTGCAAACCCTTATGGATACTGCCCTTAGAGTGAGTGAAATAGTGGCAGGACATCACCCTGGGTGAGGTGAGCAGTCTTGAAGCGTGAATCACACTCACACATGTCCAAGTTATCTGAGCTATTATTAAAGTCCAGAAATGCAGTTTACATTTCAGAATTTCTTTGCAAATAAATGGTTTATTACTGGCTTCAAAATTTGTATCTTCTGCATGTATATTCAACCTTGTAAAAAAAGTACAGAATAGTTTAAGGGAAGTTTCACGGTGAAAAAAATAGATTTTAAAAAGACAGTGAGAAGGATTTTATTGTTTGTAGCTCTGTGTGTTTTAAATAACACTGGTTAACTGCATATCCTGATGTGCACTGTAAAAAAATAAACCAAACCAAAACCCAAACAAGATATTCACACTCAAAACTGACAAATGTGGGAGCTGCAATTGAGATTTATGTCATGTCAAGTCCATTATTTATTTCTCTGTGGATGTCTGTCTGTGGTAATTACATTGAATTTTTATTTTTTTTTTCAAAAGAGAAACCATAAGATGGTTTTCACAGCAGCCAGCAACAGGGTGAAACCCTAATAACTGATGAACAGCTCTCCACTATGTGTCCCCAGAGAACAAACAAAAAACCCACCAGTGTTCCAGTGCTGTCTGAAAGGCCTTTAAAAGCAGCTTGTTAGTTGAGCTGAGCAGTAGGAAAGCTGGCAGTTAAACTGCTTTGCTAGCAGGTGTTCCCACTGCTCTGGTGAACTCCTGAGTGGTTTAACCCATAACACAGACATAACAAAACGAGGTGATGCACAAGGACCAGTTTTTCAGGAATTATCCATTAGATGGGAGTTTTACAAACATGCAGCTATAAGAACAGCAGCAGTGTTTTGTTTGTGGAAGGTACATGAGGATGGGACTCAAAATGTGCTGTGCAAACACTCTGTAAGCAAATCCAGTCCCACAAAACCCTGCACACATGATTAGTCTTGCTGGGTCCACACAATGAAGTCAATCAAAAAATGTGAAGTTAAAGCATTTCAGTTCAATCTTCCGATCCAAATTTAGAAGAATAGCATTCACATTTGAGTCTACCCAGACATACAAAACCTATCTAATTTGCAAGAGCCCATCAATGGCTGCTCATAAATTTTCATTCTAGGTGGGTGGGTGAAAGAACGAGGAGTGGACAGAATCAACACAGGCTTCCCAGGGCCCTGTTGTGTTCTGCCCTGTCTGAGAAGACAAGTACCTGCTATGAATAACCACTTGTTAGATTTTTAAATCAAATTTTTCTGATTTTTTTTTATGTAGCCCATAGCCCATTTTCAACTTGGTCTGTAAAAAATGCCAGCAGGCAGTTGCTACAGACCAGGCACGAGTGCCCTGGGTATGGGAGCAAATTATAGTTCCCCACTGCAGTGTCATTTCAGATTCATTCTTTGAAATACATTATAGGTGACTCTGGACTGATGTGAGATGGAATATCATTATATGATAAAATAAGGCCTCCAAAGATATTATATGTCATTTAATATGAAATTCTTACTCAATCTTCCTTTTCTTCAGACTCCAGGCTACAGTGCCAATGGAATTTTTAATGGACAACTCAATGAAAATCCTGGTATAACATGAGAACAGTGCAGAATGAGAAGTTCACCACCAGAAACAAATGTAAGCAACTCAGCTTTTTCCTTTACTAATAGTGGAATATAAAGCCCTAATGAACTCTGTCTTTGTAAACAATTTTTATCATGTTTTGAATCTTTGCACTGGGGCTGTTTTGACTTTGGTTTCTTGGGAATTACCTTCTTGGCTAGAAGACATAGAGTGCCATACAAAAATAGGCATAATTTATCACAGAGGACATTCTTTTCTTCCAAACTTCCTCTTCCTCACATGGAATCTATTAATGCTTCATTTAAGATCCTTGAGTACATAGGACACACTCTCCTATTTTCTCTGTATTTATCTTTGACCCTATGACAGGTGATACACTTAATGCCAGAGCTGATATTCCTTGTAAAATGTGTCAAGAGGTTCAGTACATCCAGCCTGAAGGAAATAAATTTTCTATATAAATGGGAATGTGTAAGTTGTAAAATTTTATGCAGTAATCGAATATGTTCTGTTTAAAGTCACATTAAATGTACAACAGCAAGGCTTACTACAAGGGGAACTAGAAAGTCATGTAATAAAAAGAGGGAAGACAAGAGGACACAAACTTGGAACATAAGTGTCCTTATCCAAATTTATGTTTCTGTCCCTCAGCTTCCAACTACTTAATGGGTTTTGGGCTTAATTTGAAAGAAGGAGACAGAGAATGTGGCTGCTTTTAAGATTTGTTCTAAAAGTTTTCTCCTCGTTTAGGTCATCACTGTAAAAGATAAAAAAAAAACAACAGGGCTTTCTGTTGAGAATCTCTGACTGTGGCTGAGATTTCAGCAAGAGGTCTTGAAAGAAAAGGGTCATTTTAGAGACTGAGACTGGCAAGAGTAGAGATCTCACACGTGGAGAGGGAAGGTGGATCCATAAGCAGCACATAGGCCATGAAGACATTGTCATTTTAAAAGGTGGCAATTAATTTCCAGTAGAAAGAGAAATTATGCAAATTTCAGCCATTGAAAATCAGCACAGGAAAACAAGTGGCATTTTAAATGGAAGGTGAGTGTTAAAACAGCTAAAAGGGAAAAGAAAATTGCTAAGCAAACTTGAAAGTGAATGAGAAGTTTGTTAAAATACTGGAAGCAAGAAAATATCCTGACAGTTCCAGGGTTTTTTCAGACCACCAGGAACGGAAGAACCAGCATAGAAAAAAAAAAAAAAAAACCAACCAAAAAACCCCCAAAAAACAAACATTCCCCTTCACATTTTAATCAAAGCAAATATAGCCATCTCAGCTTGTTTTATCCAAACATTTAGAGATTTTTCTTCCAGTTATAGCTTCCTTACACAATGATCTGACACAAGTATTTTTCACATGTATCCCATCATCAGTTATTTCAGTGAGATAACAACTTGAATAGAGTTCTCTGCCTGCATAGTAAGAGCCATAACCCAGCTCACTAAACCCTTTTGAGGGAGTCAGCTAGCTCAGAATACAGCCATTACTTCATCTATTTTTCCTCTGAGTAGATCTATATATCTACCTCATCAACAGCACCATTTGGAGTTCCTTTACATAAAAACAGGCAGTTTCATTAATGTCAGAGGGATGTAACAGGCAAAAAACGACATTATCACTATATAAAAAACAAGCATTTGCCTGTATAGAGTGAATTTTATAGCAGAATATTCCCTTTACAATGTCTGAGGGATAATACCATCAACTCCATAGGCAACACAAGCTGAACAATTCTCTGAAGGTTCTGCAGTAAGGGATGACAGAACAAAGCAGAGTTCCTGGGTATTGTGACTCACATTTCTTTGCTTCACTCATTAGGTACCATTTCTCCATTTAATTTTTTATTCTCTCTAATACTGTCTGAAATAATCACAAATTAGTGGATAAAACAGAACAATGAAAACCTGGTTACTTCTTATCTAGTAATTATGATTTTACTCCATGAACTAGTGTATTAATCAGTTCCCTTTCCCCCAGCTACTTTTTCTTTCATAATTGTGCTTGTGCTGGAGAATGGTTGTGTTCTTAAATTACTTCAGGGTTTTCCTCCCTTTGGAAGACTGAGTTTATAGCTATTTATAGGCACTGAGTCTGGCACCACAGCTTTGAATGTCTAACTCCAAGAGGAGACTGAGGCCATCATCAGACCCGAGTGTAGAGAGTAAAACTCTTCTGTCTCAAATGTAGGTCCACTTCAATCTGCAGTGAAACTATAAACTATTTTTTTAGCAGCTATCTGCCATAAATTTATGATAACTGATGTTCATTAAAAATCAGATTAGTTAATCTGTAGCACATGAGGTAAATCCCAAAAGGTTTCAGCTCTATATTATGTTGATTCACATGTCATGTCTTCCATCAGCAGATATTTGTAATTAGGAATTGACATATATTTCAGGAGTAAATATAGCTATTGAAATAATTAATTCAGACACACTGTCTCCAATAAAAAGTTTATTTCAGTGATGTACCTCATTTTATTAATTTAGATCATTTATTGAGATGGCCACAGGAGCCCTAAATAAAGTACTCTTAAATCTATAGAAAGCTGGAACATCAGTTGTGACTTTCTATCATTCTGTGCAGTTCTGCTCCTAATGACTACTGTTCTCCACTAATGGTAGTTAAAGAAAGATAGTGCTGGATTTTAAACTCTGTTGCAAATAAAGCATGAAT
>JAWWLV010000005.1:12692816-12729331 GCA_035041135.1 Platyrinchus mystaceus
GACTACTGTTCTCCACTAATGGTAGTTAAAGAAAGATAGTGCTGGATTTTAAACTCTGTTGCAAATAAAGCATGAATGTGTATTTAAATAGTGTCATACAGCTACAGGGCTTCATGCTGTGATCCTGTAGGAAGGTCAGAAGTTAAGAATTACTAAAGTTTTCATGCAGGATCTACAAGGGTAGCAAATGGTCATATAGGTAATCCAACACACAACACTACTTACTGTCTGATTCCATGAAAATGCAAATACAGCACCACTTACTGGACCCTAACACCATCCTGGTATCTCCTGGTGTTTAAGAAAAGGTGTGTAAAAAGTATGGAGTTATTTAAAGTTACTGAAAAGGAACCAGCTCTAGTGCTTCAGACCTGATGTCCTGGCTGTGGTGAAGGCAGTTACTGGTTTGTGCTGAAGCCTAAATCTGTGCTTCAAAATAAAGACAGTCACCCACATCTACAGCCACAAACTGTTGTGCTGCTTGAGCAGCTGTGGGTGTCCCATCCTTGGAAGTGTTGAAGACCAGGTTGGGTGGAGCTCTGAACAATCTGGTCCAGTGAAAAGTGTCCCTGCCCACAGCATGGGGGTTTGAACTGGGAGATCTCTGAGGTCCCTCCCAGCCCACACTGTTTGTTCTATAATTCCATGATTCCAGGCTTTGCAATAGTTACTGCAACTGCATTCCCAGCACAGCTGCAGTTTGCTCAGCTCTGAGCACAAAGGAACTTGGAGCCTTTAGGTAATGACTTCACTACAGAGACTCGAACAGGGAAAATAGTCCATTAATTTGCTGCAGCATCCTCAGTTCTCCAAAGGCCACCCTAAAGAATGATTCATTGCAACCTCAATCATTTTAGGAGTGTGTGCAGAGCAGCAGTTTTATGGGACAGTGCATGTTTTTATGGTAAGGTGTGTTAATGGCTGCCTCCAAGCATTGTGCTATAAATTAATTATGTCACAGATATGTTAACCTCTTACAGGCTAACAGGGACCATCCATCTGATTGTCTTTTATTTTAAAATAGTGCCATTAAACATTGGGTAATCAGAAGTATGAAATAAGTCCTCAAATGAATACAATTTTATATAAGTATGCCAATATACATATATATATATGTACATGTATGTATTTTTAATAAATATATTGACATGCACAGTAGACATTCCTGGCAGAACTGATATGTGTTATTATAGTGACAGTATCATGATTTCATTAGCATGTGATAAGGATATACTTTTCTCAAAGAATAGGAAGGAGAAGGGGAAAACATAGAAAGTATGTTCTTTCCCAATTAAAGTTCAAATTTAATAAATCAAGCTTTAACCCAATGCCAACCTGGATTTTTGAAAAAAATTCAAAAGTGAGATATGTTTAATTATTCCCTCATTCTGATTTCATGAAATGTCAAAATAACATTTCCTGGGTGGCCAAAATATTTGACCAGATCAAGCTGCAATTTTCCATGGGATTTGCAGGCCAAACCAGAACTGATTTTTTTACATAAAATGAGAAACTTGCAATCATTTTCTTTCAAAGCTTGTTGAATGTCCTGTGACAGCACCCAGGTAGCCTCCAAAATATTCAGAAAATAAAACATTAACTCTCATTAACCTTCAGATCTTCAATTCTATTACATTTGTATCTCTAACAGGAATAAAACTAGATTTCTTTTGAGGTCCATTTAATTACAATACAGATCTTCTGTGGTCTTCCTAAATACCTACATTGATGACACAGCCCTCTCAGCATGGGAGAAGGGTAAGAGTGTTCTACAGTGCAAGTCCAAGCCAGACTGGATCTTTTCCCTTCTCAGCTTTGGAGATTCCTGTAAGGAGAATTACATTTGCTGAAAAACTTATTTACCAGCCTGTAGAACCTAGGAGACCTGAAATGTTTCCCTATGAAAAACCTGCCTTCCCACCAAATTAGAGCTTTTTTCTGTTCTTAATGCCAGTTATAAAAACAATAGGGCAGCTCCTGCCCCGTTTACTCAGGAAATATATTTTCTACTGTTTTGCCAGAAAAAAAATGGTTTCAGATAAGCAGTAGTTGATATAAATTGGTTTTTATTATGGATGGTATTTATTAAGAGCAGTTGTTTACACATATATCAGTGTGAAGGGTAGGAGCAAGTGTGTCAAAACCAGGCATGTTTGCATTAAAAGAGGTGGGAAAACATTGGGAGACAGGGGGGTGGTGACATCAGGGAAAAAAAAAAGTGGGAAGATCTGTGAGGAGTGAAAGAAAAGACACAGGCCTAAAGCACAAAGGCTGAGGTGAAAAAGTGAAAGGGAGGCCCGAGGTAAAGGGTGACAGGATCAAAAACTGCAGTCTGGAAATCAATATAAAGGAAACACAAAGCTGCTCATTCTGAAACAAGAAATAAAGTGACCCCCATCCCCTCAGTGGTTCCAGAGGAAAGGGGAGACTGCAGAAAGGGAAGAAGGAGCAACAGGCTCATCCAGGGGAAGTAGAACCCTATCACAGAGACAGATTTTTATGCCTGGTGCCGGGTTTTTACTGCTTGCAAAATTGTCTTTTCAGATAACACACACGAATGGAATTTATAGTGTTTCATTCTTGAATGCAAACTGCGCTTTCTGCTTTTATCAGCTCCATCCTGCGTTTGTTGCGATATTCAGCTCATTTCCCTCTCAACACATCCGTGGCAAAGCCTTTTTGGACAGGAAGAGCAGAGAGGGGAATATTTTAAATGCATTTTAAACATTAGAGTCTCTGGGACAGCTCTGGAAATTGCAGACCACCTTTTCAAACAGCTTCTTTTCCCCAACTTTCTGGAGCAGAGCTCACTGCAGTGGAGGGAGCACTCCCATCTCTGAGTGAGACAGCACTGGCAACATAAATAACCCATTAAAACTGAGACTTGGCTATAACCTTCCACCCTCATAAAAACAAGCTTTAACAAACCAGTGAACCCCAGTCTTTCTTCCCAATAGAAGGTTTAAGTTGTAGCCCAAACAGGCTCAGTATTATCCACCCTTTCACATTTTCCTTGCATTAAGACTTTCAAAAGCAATTTCCTACTCCTGAAGTTCAATGGGGAGTATTGATCTGCTGCAGAATTACCTTTACACACATGGGTTCACACATGCACCTCTTTTTGAGGCAATCTTAATTAGCATCTTTTTGGGCTGTTAGCTATTTACTGCTCCCTAGTGATACAGGAAATTCTCTCTTTGGTATAAAGGAAGCCTTAGGAGAATTAAATCTTCAGCTGTATTAATCCAGGTTCTTTGAAGTTGATATGGAATTCCCCAAGAAACAAATGTCTATCTAGAAGTTCAGTGTTTTTCATCACATACCATACTGAGCATAGTGACAATTCTTTCAAAAGTTTCCATGAAACCACTTTTTGTTCTCTTTTCACTCGGATTTGAAGGCTGAGCTTCAACACAAAACAAATTTTCAAATGAAAAAACCATTAAAAAAGCTTGCCAAACATTTCAGTTTGCAAGTGTCAAAACAAAATTTTCTGACCTTAACAGAATGTCTTTTTCTTCCTGAAACGAAATTGTCGGATTTGTCAGGTTTCTGTAAAACATTTTCCTTGGACGCATTGGCATTTTGTAATCTCTGATAAAGTGTTCTGTCAAAATATTCCCAGCTGGCCCTATAATAAGGCAGTAGAGATTTCCACCAGTTGAAGACAGGTCTTTTTTGTTCAGATGCAGCCATTATGAGAAGAAATATGTACATACATAATGAACATTTTCTATCTAGACCCTTGTACTTATTACTTTTTGCTATAGTTTTCTCCTGCATTAAAAATGAAGGATCAGGATGGGAATGTTCTCCTTATAGTTTTGAATTTAACTAATTCAACTAATTCAACTAATGAATTTAAGTTACTTTGTGAAAACATTGGGGAAAAAACAAACAAACAAACAAACAAACAAAAACAAAAAGACCCCACTATATTAAGAGAAGCCCATTCAGCTGTTCAGGGAGAGCCTTTCTGGAGAAGGTCTTAGATTTTTTCATTCTCCACAAAACTGCACGTTATTAACTCCTGTGCTGTGCTGCAAAATAAAAGCTCACAGTAATAATATCACCAATCTACAAATTCAGCCTCCTTGGTGTGAGAATCTATGAAAAAATACTGTTAAAATGAGCAATTTTTTTTTTTTCTGAATAAAAAACTTCCTTTGGTATGTTAAAATCCCACATTTTGAAAATTATGGCATATCACTTACATGAAAATAAACCCAATAATGACTGTTCCACTAACCCTACAAATGTCATCCTTTTCCTGGTCCTCTGCTGAAACCATTATGCTGAAGTCCCATCTGGTTCTGATGTCAGAGGACTCCAGCAGAGACTGGCACCGTTGCTCAGTAATCTGTAAAGATTTTATTTTTGCCACAAGGATTTTTAAGCTGTGTAGTGAGATGGATGAGCAGGACACAAAGTCCTGCCTCCCTAGGAGAGAAAATTGCCAAAAGATGACACAAGGTAGGAGGGAAATAAGCAAACAGAACTGGGCTGAGGAATTCAAGCCTCTCTCCAAAAAGCTTTATTTTTTTTTTCTAAAAGAAAAATGTCTGTGTAATATAAGGTTTAGTGGCCAGTTTAGGCTTCAGCTTGGATTGAAATTATTGAGAGAGAAGGGTAGAACAGGCTGGCATTTCTGAGCCTGAGCTCTGCAGCCTCCTGCCCTGGCCAAGTCATGGAAGGGCCAAGACAGTTCTGCTGTTCACACTCATCCTCAGGACATCATGAGCCACTAATATAACCCAGCCAGCACTGGGTTTGTAACATGCAGGCTTTGAACAAATGAGAGTAATTAAAAGTACAACTTGGAAGGATGTTTATGCAGATCTTATCGATGAGAAATGAAGTTACCAAGTGCATACAGTAAGAATCTGGTAAATAAACTTGTTTGAAAACTCATAAACAGGTTCATTACTCCAAGAGATTGGGAGGAGTTGTTTAGGGTTCCAAATTCAATTAATAATATGCTATTTTGAATGTTTTGTTCTGGTAATAGTCTTATGATACACTATTCCCTGTTTGCTACATACACCTTCCTACATCACAGCTACTGAACATGATTTGCCCAAAATTCTGCTTTCCAGCTGTTTTCCAGCTGATGCTTTTAAGCCCATTTAGCAGGGCAGACCAGTGAGTTGCTGAAGATCTGGTCAAAACATCCTCAGCCTCAGCTAATACCTATCTGGAGATGTCTGTACAACTCGAAGGGCACAGACTGTAACTTCTCTTTTTCCTTGGCACTGATTCACTGCTTCCTCTCATTTGTTCCAGCAAGGATATTCTCAGGGAAATCCAAAGAGGTTAAAAGAAAACAAGATCTGAAAAGAGCTTCATTTTTGCTAGGAGGATATCCATATGCTAAGTGAATATGTGCAGTCATATTACAATCTAAAACAATTTTACTTTATTAGTAGTGTTTTCTATGAGTTTGAAAATCTCAGGAAATACAGAATGATGTTTCAGGATTTGTAATAAAGTGAAATTAGAAACACTGCCAGGACCAGCCAGCTTGAAGTAGATGGCAGCATGGAAATTCATCCAACTCGAGGTTTTTATCTCCCTAGACAGCTAAATACAATCCTAACCAATGATCCTTCTTTTTTTTCTTTCACCTCATTTAATGATTTTTAAAACCTGTGTTTTGTTTCAAACCTGAAGGAAGTTTTCAAAATTACTTATTTCTTCTTTTCTTTAAGCAGATTTATGATATGCATTTAAATTCATAAACTTAGATGACATGAGAACAAAGGAGTATCTTGAAATTTCTTCAAGCATTTCTATCACTGAGAATGTGTGCTGAATATAACATGTAATTTTCAAATTTAATCTCTTAAACTCACATGTTTTATAATATTGAGTTTATTCATTGAAAATTAGGTACTGTCTGGTGGAAAAAAAATCTCCACTCAGAACTTTATGAAATCGTAAAGCTGGAAATTTTCCTCATTTCTGATTGTAAATCCATTCCTAAAATGAAATCATTTCAGCATTTGAGGAATATTTTGGAGGTATAAAACGAATGGACTGACAAACACAACTATGAAGCCTCAAGAACATGAAGAGTAAGATGTTGGTTCCATCTGCATCCTCTGCCTAGAAATCCACACTCAGCTGTGAGACTGGGGAGATGAATCAGTGATGGCTGAAGTTAATAAGAGGCTCTTTTTCTTGTTCAGTGAATAGCAGCTTATTCTTTTATTGCCCCTTGCCCTGTATAGTCACCCTCCAATGTCATCTCCTTTTCTCCTTCTACAGCAGCTTCGCTTCAAACACAGATCAAAGCAGCCACTCCAAGCTCTGGGGGTTTTTCCTTATAAAAATAAGAGGTTTGGTTTGGTTTTCTGCTTTGCTTTGGGGTTTTTTGGTGCTTGGTCAGTTGTTTTCATTTGTTTGTTTTGTTCTTTGTTTTTATTTTTCCTCTTAATAATTTTTCTACAGAACTAATTATGTGTGATTACTTCAATATTCTTAAGTAGCCAGTCCCTCACTGATGCTGAATAATTTACTACTTCTGTGGAACCAAATGTGGCCTAATTTAAGTGGCCTAAGCTCCAATTTATTAATATCTTATTTGAGAGCTGCTAACTGAAGGTCCCAGCATGTACTGCCCACATCTAACACCATGTACTGGTATTAGACAAAAAACACAACCTGAAAGCAGAAAAAAAAAAATCAAGAGAAGTTATTATTTGTTTGGAGGGTGTTTTAGCATGTAAACTTCTTGTTTATACATATTGTGTGCATTTTAAATTTAACTTTACCACAGTTTCAACTAAAACACCTAGTAAACCAAATTACAGCTGGAGAAAGCTGCTGCCTCATGCCTGCTTTCTTTATTACCACGAAATCTGCTGGATTTTTCTTCCCACAAACACTCTCAGTACTGTACTTGCCTTATCATACAGACATCTTAATTCTAAGAACCAGTCCTATTTGTCATGATAGGAAGGAGCATTACAGCATAATGAATACTCTCATTTCCTCTAATTTTTAATAAAAAGTTTAAGCAGTTAAACTGTGCAATCCGCTGGTGTTCACTAATGGCACCGCATATTTTAATGGTGTATTTATTATGCAGCCAGAGCAGAAAAGATGTTCTGAGGACACTTTTTTAGCCTCCAGTTTCAAAAGTTGCAGGCAAAATGAAAACAGACCTTGTCTTGTACGTAGATGCAGTGTTTGGGGAATTTCCAGAAGAACAGCTTTGAAATGTCTTCCAGAAACATGGATAAACAGGTATTTGGGCTTTCTGCTGGTAGAACACAACATCACTGGGAATCAGTTCTCCCTCTCATCCTCTGCTGCAGCTCTGGACAGAAACAAGACCTTTGCCTCCATCTACAAAATAGTGATGTGATTGTCTTGTCAACCATCTTTGATGCCTTGTGGTCATCTCTTGAATATCTTGGTAATCATCTCATCTCATGCTTTAGGAGCAGCAGACTGGAAGGGGTTGGTCCTTGCACTGCCAATAGTTATTGTACCAGCTCTCCCAGTTAACTCTGCTCCACTAAACTCACCCTCCACAATTTGCAGAACTCTGGTCAGTGTTGCAAAAACGAATCCAGGATTAGCCCTGGAAAACAATTCAGTCTCCATCGTGATTTAATTCCAGGTCTGTCTGAGGAAACTTTCCAAAGGTCCCCACGAGAGCTGTTAAATTATTCATTGTGAATAATATTTATTCCAAATACTTTTTTTTCCTGGTTGAAAATGACTCCTGAGCTGGGCCTTGTTGTTCAGGATTACCTGCCAAGTAGCCTAAGAGATAAACAAGCATTTTGGAGCAGGCACACAGGAAATGGCAAACCCATGTCAACCTTTGAAACCGTAATTACTTCTGTTGGAAATGGTTTTCTTTAGGTTTCAGGCTCTCAAAATTCTGGTAAATGGTGTGCCACAAGCAACAGCAACTGAACTTGCTGGTTCTTTCCATGCAAATTGTCACAACTCATCTGCATTTTTATTCATCCAGATGGAGAATACACCATGGTAGTGATGTTTGCTGCAAAGACATTTGCCTGTAAGCAGGGCCTGATTTTTTTCCACTGACTGTATTGGTTGCAACTTTCAGACTCATAATGACTTTCAGCCACTTCCAATCTGGCTAATAGAACTCAACCCAATAATTTAGAGGTGAAAGACTCTCGTGTCATTATCACAAAATTCCTGAACTCCTGCCCCCTCCTGGGACTACTCAAAAATAGGTGTAGTTTTGGTACCACAAAATGATAAATTGCAGAATATTTCTGGAGTTTAAATATTTCTGAGAGAGCAATTCTTCACTCCCTGCTGTTTACAAGGGAAATACTGTCTACAAATAATACATTACATTAACTGTCCTCTTTATCATAAAGCCATGTTGAATACTTGTAACATTTATAAAAAGACACCAACTGATTGTGAGATGAGCATTACCCTTGAGCAAATTATGAACACATTTATTTCAGTCTTATGCGTTTGAAACTAATTTTCTGGTAATATCAAAAGTGTTCATAGAATTAATTTCCTGTCAGTTCAGCAGTATTCAAGTGAATATTTTATGATTTTGCATTAGCTGTATTTGTCTAGAGTTGTGACATGATCGAGTCATTCTCTGAGGGAAACACATTAATAATTAAACTCTGTCCAATGTGGAGTGCTAAGGATGACAGCATAATTGTACATTTCAGAGGCCGTTTCACGAGGCAGAGAATGAGAATTGCCCTGCCACCATTTAAATGTCAATTCAGAATTTCTTTCTAAAATTAAAACAGTGTTGCAGAAAACAAAGAGGCAAAAAAGGAGGGGGATGGAAAGACTGAAGTCAAATTTGAATCCTTGTCCCCTTTTTGCACTCCCTTTCTTTTAAAATGTGAAGCTAAATATAAATGGCATTCCAAGAAGAAAAGGAGAAGGGAGAAGGCAGATAAATGATCACCTGTAAGATTTTTTCCCCCCCTTTCTTTTGGCTATATAATATCATCACTGGTTGTAGTGTTAGAGCTGTTTAGATGATAAATGCAATGTGCATAGATTAGCTCCAGAGAAAATACTGTTACCTGACACTGGAAGCTTTGATTGGTTTCAGCCCTTACATTTGACTCCTTTTTGCCCTGATAACTTCAGCAGTATTTTAAGATTTTAATCTACTTGCTAGTCAAATACACACGGATAGATCAGTATTTTATTTATTATTTACGTTTCTTTTTCAGCTTCCGGAAGTTAAACATTATTGGGCTTTAGCTAAAAGGTGTCTGAAATTTCTGAGGAATATATTTTGCAAGCACTTTAGCTTCTCCCATGAAAAGTGCCTGTATTATTCTGGAGGGACAGCTGAGCCACAGTTACAGATGGTGCATGCAGACCACTTAAGGAGCACGTGTTCTTAGAAAATGCATAAATTAGAGACATATCAATGTTTTCCTAAGACTCTCCTTTTTCCCCCCAGCCTGTGCCTGTCATCATGCCAAACATCCCCCTTTTTACCAGAGTCCAGGTGATGCTTCCCTCATTCACCGCATCTTTTACCACTTTCTCCCTATGTGGCTTCACATAAAAGCCAAAAGGAGAAAATGTAGCTGGATGGGCTCAGGCAAATATGAATAATGGCAAGAAGTCTCCTTTCTGTCCCTTTTTTTTAGATCCCTGCCATGTTGCTTCCATCTCCCATTTTCCCTGCTCCCACCTCACCCTCACAGAGCCCTCGCTTTTCTTGCACGTTCCTCTCAGTTGATCCCCTCCTGATAAATCCTCCATCCATTTTCATATAAAAACATTTAGCAAATTGCATCCACTTCCTACCATCTCTGTGTTCATTCATTTGTGCTAAATCTTTTCCCTCACCCATATTTTCCATCTCATCCATTTAGATTATAAGCAGCTTAGGAAAAGCATTTGCTCCTCTGCCTCTGTACCTCATCTACCACAATAGTTGCTACTTGGCCACAAGCATATGAAACATGATTGATTATAATAATTCATTTCATTTTGCTCAACCCACTTCCATCTCTGTGGTATAATTCAAGAACTATTTAGGGCAAACAGGAGCTTTCAATGTATGCAATTGCTGTGTTTTAAGGGGCAAGTTTCAGATTTTTTTGGCGTGCAAATGCAAGAAAGGAGCATTTGATCTCAACGGTGTGCTGATTTCAACATTTGGGGTTATTTTGTGAGCCACTTAGATGAAAATAAAGCAAGCAGAAGAGAAATTGCTGTGATGCTAAAAGTGATTGATGCCCCTTATCACTGTTTGTGTATGCTCATAGTTGGGATCTCACTAGAAATACAGTTCCCAAGTATTACTTAATTTTGCATTCACTAAGGATGAATCTCACAACAAACTTAGCAGTTTCAACATTATTTCAACATATTTATGGAACAGCATAAAGGAACATTTGAGTATGAAATACACATTAGAAAGATGGCAATTTTTTTGCTCCTCAATTTTTACCTGTACATTTCTGGAGACTGAGAATGCTGATGGAACGTTCAAACACGTGAAGTGAAAGAGAAGATGTTAAAAACATGACAACAAAAGCTATTTATAGGGCTGGACTGCGTGAAACCATGGCTGGGTTAGGCCAACGTATAACAAAGTGAAAGAACACATTTCTCCTTGTTAGATAACTGTAACTAAGATATAGTTGTTGTAAATGAGTATCCATGCCTGTATAAACTCATAGTTAAATAACCTGTAACAAGTGGTTCGTTTTTTACTGACATCTGTTTATATTACTGGCTTGTTTCAGTCCAGCTGTCTGTGCTATGTGACTTCATGCAGCCATGAAACCGCTTTTAAATTCTATAAAACCAGCTAAAGCAAGAGATTTCGACAGCAATTATACCCCATGTGAAAAATATCAGTTCTAACTTTGCTGTGAACTTCTGTCAGGAAAGACCTCCTTACTCTGACCAGGGAGGAAAGCACAACTCCTCAGTGTCCACTGAGCCTTTCATTGTTTCTGAACACACTTTCATCGTGTCCCTGATTCTCCACACTTTCAACACTTGAATTCTCTCTGGTATTCAGATATTAGAGCTTGGGAACAATCAGTTGCTTGTGTTTGGGGCTTTTTTCCCCCAAATATTTAACTTTATGCAGCATGTTGCAATAGATGAAAGTCTTTTTCAAGTGTCATGCTTTGAGAAGTGTGTAAATAGGATCACACAGGATACTTAGTGATTCACACTCTTAGGAGGCTGATAATTTTTTTCATTTTAAATTCCAAGAGCAGCTAATATTAAGGAAGCTGATAGGATTTATCAGATATGATGATTCTTTTCCTTAGAATTTTAAACTACTTCTCCAGAATGTTCTTTTTGAGGTGATTTTCTCTTTGATTCCAATGCAGTTATCTAGAAGAATGTGATAACATGACTCCATAGGCATGTGATATGTAGCACTTAAAATTTTGCCCTTTTTGGACAAAGACTAGTGTTCACACCTGTGAAGCTCTAGTCCCTTTGTGACCCAGTGAGAACACAGAACACTGAAAATCTGTGAACCTACTTTAATAAATATTTATAGGTTCTAAGTATTCATTAGTAATTAAAATGTTAATGCCAGTGCTTTAACAAATTAAAATGTTATGGGTGCACATCCTGGGATTAATGCACTACAATCCCTTTCTTGGCAGCAGAAGGGAAGTTGATTTGACTCTTGGTCTCCGGTTAAGTTCAGCATTTTTTTGTTTCCACCACAATAAACTCCAGGGAAAACTTTGTGAGGCCACACCGTGTATTTGTAGCAGCAAATATTTGCAGGCTTCCTGTATCTCTGAATATTCAGGTTGGAAATACAACCTCTAGGCAAACAGTGCAGCCCTTCAGGAGGAATGAGAACTGGCCCTGTGCTGAGCCAAAATCAGCTCCAAATATAAAACCATCCCCTACAGAAGAAGCCAAACTGCCCTGAGCAGAGGGAGCAGCTTTGCAGCCCTTGCAGTGAGAGCTGAGCTGGTTCCAGCACTGGGAATCTCAGCAGGGCTTTCCCTTTTCCACTCAGGTTCTTTATTTATTTTATCTGTGGTTTGAGGACTGTTGCAATCCAGCAGTCCAGGGAAGAATCCTTCACTTATTTCTTGTTAATCCTTCACTTATTTGCTTATTCACTGTGCTTTAACCTTAGGAAATATAGGTGTTTTCTGATCAGAAGTAAATCTTCAGAGATTTTTCAGCCCTTACTGTTCCATCTTTTGAGCAACTGAAACCTCAATTAAGGTGTCATTTTCCCCGTCTAATGTCAATATTGTAGGTTTTCCAGCTCTATTGACATTTCCTCTCTTTTGTTTTGTCTTACTACACCCTAGATTTTAGTATGCTGAGCCTTATTCTTGCATTATAATCCGTGTGCATTGCAGTTCCAGCCACGAAATTTGTCCTTGCATGCATAGCTAGAACTTCATTAATGCAAAGGGGGACACTTACTTCTGCTATTATTAGTAACATCTAACAGAGTGAAGATCTCTTCATAGCCAAAGGAGACAGAACAGCTTCCCTAGACAGTGATTCAAGGCACTCAGGATCCTACTTTTCACCACTCATCACGTAAGTAACTTAAAGTTCAGTGTCAACAAATCAGTGATCCGTTCCCTAAAATTAGATTTTTATTAACCAAAACTCTTATTATACAAGTACCAGTTTATACTTGGTCTTTTTGCATGGAGAATTGATGAACTTTTTGGACAAAAAGGATAAAAATTATTATTCTAATTTAAAACAACAGTGAACCCCCCCTCTCTCCCGCCCTCCCCTGTCTGAAATAAAAAGCTCCACAACCTTCCTGCCCAAAACAGATCAGTTTTGCTTCCTCTGAGTGCACGAGGAAGCCTTACAAAAACAGCACACTGCCCATCGAAAGCACTGGCTCTTTAGAACAAATGTGTCCTGTAGGAATTCATTCTGGATCTCATGTTTCTGCTAATGATGATGATTATGATGAATAACTGGCTTTTGCTCTTGCTTTTTCTGCTGATTCCTCAGTTCTTGATGGAAGTATTGTTGCTACAGTTAGTGCTGCTGGTCCAACTGCATAATGTGAGCAGAATCCACAGAGATACAAACAAGATCTTCAGCAGCCAAGTGAAGAAACCTGTAATTTTACAACCTGGGTCACAATGCATTACAGAAACCTGGGGCCCTGTGTTTTGGGGGGATTGTTTTATTTTTTCTATATGTTAACTCTGATAGCCACAAATAAAAAAACCCACCAAACAAACCAACCAACCAAAACAAAAAACCCTAAGAAAAAAGCAACTGAGTCAGGGTCTGTGCTTTATTGACCTCACTGAATCAGATGTAATGGCACTTGGTGGCACAAATGGTCACTGTCAGAGCCAAATGGGGACATGACTGTTGCTATTATCCCTCAGTAAATGATTCCCAGACATATTTAGACTACAACTCTCTTGTAAATACTCTACTTTTTTTTTTTTTTCCAACGTGCTTTATAGCACTTAACATTGTATGGCTCTGTTTAATGAACAGAGCTACCCTAAACCACCCTGAGAACAAAGTAAATCTAAGATAAACATATATTTTAAAATGGATAACAAACACAAGCAAACATTTTTGATCCACGTCCAGTAGCTAAAAATCTTCAAGGGCTACAAAAAGCTACAAATGGTCTTTCTGATCAGCTTAGGAGCCTACAAAGATATCAAATGTTTAATTTAGAACACAGAGTATCTCATTTACAGGCAGCCTAATATCATAAAGATCTAAAGACCAGAGAGATACTGCACGATACTGTCTTCTATTAATTTCTTGATAGTCTTTTCCTGCAGCACAAAAAGCTTCTGTCATTAGGACAGTTGATATTTTTGCAATTTAGGGAACTTACATAGAATTAATGAATAATGACACAGAGTCAGAACACTACCCTGTTTCTGTACTTGTGTGCAACCAGGTATTTGACCTTACAGGGAAGGCTCCTAAAACCCTCCTAGATCTGAGCACAGATCTGCTACTAAATCTTAATAGAAGTCAAAAGGGACTGAGACAGCTTTGGACAAAAGGTATCTTTCTCAGGAGAGTTGGTTTTCTCAGTCCTGTCTGCAAGAAGTTGGTGTCTTTCCACACTCCACTTTCCAAAGGCAGGAAAAAAAAATACCCTTGAAGTTTTGGTGAGGGAAAATCAAAAACAACTCTGAAAACTGTGAGAAAAAGACTTGTGGGTGGATTTAGAATTCTAGAACTGTAGAGGGGAAGTTATAATTCTGCTTTCACGTTGTTTAGATGTGGAATGATGGTCAGAAATCAAAAACTGCAAGGCTCAAAAACACAGGTTAAGATGCACAAAGAAGTTCTTCTGTCCATGAGGTCCCACAGAAGAGCCCTGTATGATCACAAAATGACCGATTTGTATTCTTTTTTGAGATTTGCATCCAGATAAACACAGAAAACCAATGATTTTCTCAGAAACTCTAAGCAAAGACCAACTGGAAGTTTAAGTGGTAAAGCAGAAGGCTCATCCCATCAGAGGTGAGCAAAGAGGACATTTGGAGACACCTTGGTGTGACACAGGGATTTTTTTTTGTCAGACCTTGAAGATGGCAAGCAGATTCAGCCTTTGCAGCAGACTGGTAAGTATCTAATGTGAAAGCTTAAAAGAACTCATAGAATTAACAATCAAAATTGCTCATATTTTTAAACTCTTCAAGGTTCCCCAATAGCTTTAGTATTTGAATTCTGAAGGATTGCAGTTGGTATAAATCAATTGGTATAAATTAAATCAAGGGAAGAAACAACTTCTTTCAATTGTAACATAAGGAGAAATTTTTAAAAGACTGCTTTTTCAGTGTAGTTTTAGGCACAATTTATCCTTAAATGGCTCCATACCTCCCTTGTTTATATATTATGACACGCACTGGTAGACTGGCTGGAAAAGAGGTTCTCCTCACTGAGGGGACCGAGTTTTCTGATGCCAACTGAAGTCAGTGGCAATATTCCCATCCTGTTCAGTGGCTTCAGCACAGAGCCAAACAGAGAAATCCATCCTGAGCCCAGACATGCCATTTGCAGCCGGGCTGTCACATGACTAAACCCCTCACTCGTCGAGCGCTGCTTATTTCAGTTCATCTTATTATCTTTAAATATCTTTAAACTCTACATTTGGTACAGGATGAGCACTCGAGAGACTCAAGCTTCCCCTATTAAAATGACTTGTTTGTACAGGCAGAATGAAATTCAGCAACACCAAATGCATGGAAGGATCCCAAACGTGCGACGAACAGGCTGCGCGTTCCCCTTCCCTGACCCGCCGTGCTCCCACTCCCTGCCCTGGATCTGTTGGCACTGGAGCCCTCCCAGGGGCTGGCACGTGGATCTTAAAAATATCTTCTCTGCCCATCTGCTGGGGTGCTTCATTTTTAATGAAAATGGAAGGTGCCAACCATAAGTAGCTTTGATACGCCAAGTCCTCCCCCCTCAACGCCAGCCTGTTACATCTCAGAGGAGTCAATTTAAGCAGACACGCATTTCCAAGGCTTGTTTGGGAGTTTATGATTAAAGGTCCTTAGAGATGAAGCAGAAAAACTCCAAAGGACCCCAATAAAAGGCCATTTTGACAATTAAGCTGTCAATGTGAAATTGTTAGCTTCGATATATTCTCAGGAGTTTTGTTTGTGTGGTTTTCCATCCGTGGTTTGTACAAGATTTGTATTCAGAGATAAATCCCCTTCCAAAGAAAATTTGCTATTTTTCCTTTCAGTTGGCTCATGGATTTTTTTTTCCTGACCAAGTCAAACCCAGTGAGGATATTACCAACATAATGTTAGATATTAATGTTGAACAGATTTATTTTCTCGTGGGGTTTTATATCTTGCAGACATGTAGTAAGGAAGCCAGCATAAAATAACTAGGTATTAGCTCAGAAGACTTCTAATTTCGTATCATACTTGCTTGTCTGTGCCAATTAATGTTTACTATTCATTTCAGTAACAATTCTTAAAAACATCTACAAAGCTTTTTTTTTTATTTTTTGAGATAAAGGTTTTACCCAGGCATGGGAAGTAAAATAAAACAAAAAATCCAGATGCTTGAGAGATTTGTCACCATTAACTCAGAGAGCATGACAAAAACAACGTTAAGAAAACAGACTTCAGAAAATATTGTTTCAAAAATGAGTGTTTTGTTTTCCCCACGTTCTAGAGATGGAGAGTGGGAGCATCTGTAACTGCCTGCCTCAGCAAAGCATTGGAATAATGTGTAGGTAATGTCTGAAATATTTAAATAAAGTTTTGAAATCCCAGAAGTAAAGCAAATCCAGATATTATTGACACATTAGCAAGGTCACAGAATTTACAATTCAATGGGAATAGGTACTAAATAACTCTGAAACTTGGATTATTTTTTGGGTGCTGCCACAGGAGCACTACGTAGTTACTACACTACCTGGAGGATGATTATTCTATAACCATTTGTATTCCTCCTATAAATCTGACAAAAGCTCCCTCTACAAATGATTAGGGGATTAACTTGCCTTGTGAGTAGGTTCACATTATGCATGGTCAAAGTCATATCACAGACACACATGGAAAAGAACATTTCAAGGGTTATAATTACATTCACATGTTGGCTAATTGGGCCCTCAGGGGCCTCGTTCCTAATTATAAGAGGGTATGCAGGAAAATACCAGTAAAAAAAAGTATGTATAGAATGAGTATGAGACTAAATGGGTTATGCTGGCTGTATAAAAGCCATAAAACTTGATAGGAAAGGAATGGAGTTACTTGCCAAGTATCTCTAAACCATAAATGTTTTTTTGATATCATTATCAAAAGGAGTTGTGAGGAGGCCGGGTTGCTGTAGAGGAAGTCTGCAAACATCTATTGTAGCCTCAAGTGGTATTGTTTGAGAGCTGTAAGAAAATCAAGTAATGATTGAGCCAGATGACAAAGAAATAAAAAAAAAAAAAAAGGAAAGAGAGAGAGAAACGTTTTACAACTTTGAGATCCAAAGAAGGTGAAAACAATCTAAAGAAAGGAGAGGAAGAGGAAAGAGGAGAGTCACACACACATATATGTCACTGAGACCCACTAAGAAATGAAATGCTCTAAAAACTTTAGATATTCATTAATTAAAATTGCATAAGCTTTAATGACACTGTTTATTAGTTTAGCTAAGGGCAGAGTTTTTATCTCCCATAATTGAAAACTATAGTTTATTACCTTGATTAGACACTAAGTAAAATACACAGGCTTTACTTTTTGCTCCATGTCTCTCAGAGGGAAATGCCTACAAGAATAAATTAAAGAACTTTTACAGGGTTGTAATTTATTTTATTTCCCATCAAATGGCATCCATTTGACATATCTATAAAAGTCTCACTGTTTATAGTAGATGTGTATGTAATATTACATTACACCTCATAAGAGAAGCTGGCAGGAACCCTGAAGCTGAATAAGAACAAGATTGCCTTTATCTCTTAAACCTGTCATTTTAATTTTCCACTCTAGACAGTGCTGTATAAGTAGCCTGACTTAAGTTCCCAGTGACTGCTAGACCACATTCTTGTAACATTTTGAATTTAGTACCTAATCAAATTGCTTTCAGTATTCTTATCTTGATTTATATGAAGGGGTGTACTTGTGACTATACCCAAAGGAATACAGTATTTTACAGCATTCTAAATGCAAATCCTGTTTTCTTATTTATGCTGTGGCCAGTGTAACCACACCATTAAAAAAAAAAGAATTTAAAGTGAAATGCAGAAAAATTGAAATGACAATCCTGGCATTCTAATGCCTTGAACAACCAACCTGATGCTCCACAAACTGTGACAGCATGAAAGTGCTGTGATTGAATCAGGCTTTCAGACTTCACATGCCTAACCTGGTCCTTGTAAAGTTGAAATTCAATGCCCACTTAAAAAAAAAAAAAAAAAAGTAAATTGTGTCTAATTTAAAGTTTGCCTGTAACTACCAGAGTTATAATCATATAATACTCTAGTTCAAAATAGTTCTATGACTACCTTGTAAAAAGGTTCTACTCTCTGGGTATTTCAGCTGTATCAGAAATGTAAATGTACAAACTGTCTAGATTTGCTGGTCATTATAACTTTGATTTCATCACACAGCATGGACCAAATCCTAGAAAGAGGAAAAGAAGTGTTTAACTAGGATTCTTGATGTATGTTCCAAACACAAACAATAGTAAAAACAGATTATGTGTTCCCTCCTTGAAAAAAAGAAAAAAATAGAGAGTGAGAACTCCAGAATGATGTATATTAACTATGACAAACTGTACAGAATAATACTGAAAATCTTGCTAGCTAACTTAAAGTTTTAAACAGCAAGAGTGGTTAAACTCCAAGTGATTATTAGGTAATGACTAAGGCAGAAAATCTGATGGCAATGTTGTTCAGAACCTTTTTCTGAGTACAGAGTTTCCTGTAAAAGGATTCAATAGAGCACTGCTAAGAAAAGTTATATTGACCCAGAAGAACATACTAAAAATTATCAAAATAAATAAAATTTACCTATGCATTATGAAACATTATATATCTCTTTATTTCTATTCACAGTACCTTAAGTTTAAGATTATTAAGTTTAAGAGATCTTTGGAAATAACTGAGGTAATATCAAGAAGGGAAACAACTACTAGTCAGTGTTCATAGTAAGGAATGTTAAATAAACGTGACAGAAAAAGGTATCTATGGAGAAAATAATTCACACTGCAGGAAATGAGGAATTCTTTGTAAAAGAAGAAAGTCAGGAGACAAATAGACCACAAAATTCCATTTGTGTTTGGTGTTTCCTGGCTGAGACAGGTCAGAACCAGCCCTTCAAGACATGGTGTTGGGGCAATGAGGTAGAACTCATACACCAAGTCACTGCTACCTAAAAAAAACCCCACACCTGCAGAGACAGGCCATTTTTACCGAGTTGTTTTGCAAATCAAGAAGAAATTACCACGGGGTGACAGCACGTCAGTCATGGTTTCGGTTTGTTTTGTTCTTCCCAGGGCCCTGGAGATCACAATTCCCTGAGTGCAGACCAACCAGCCAGCAGGGCTGCTGGAGCAGAAAACAGGCACTCAGAGGCAAGAAGTGTTCTGTCCAATTTCCACTGCAAATGAATGAGGTCACTGAGGGGAGAAAGCCAAGGAAGAGTTTAATCTTTCAGATCAGCTCTTCAAGTGATAAGAGCTGTAGAGTTTCCTGTTTACTACCTGTGCAATAGGCATAGGAATGTTTTCTCTCTCTCTCTCTCTCTCTCTCTCTCTCTCTCTCAGCTTTTCTTTCCTTTTTTTTTTTCACATTCTAAGATTTTTCCACAGCAGTTTCTCATTGCTTGGCTGCACAGCTTCTAATATTCACGGGGTAAAAAAGATAAGTGATGGATTTTCTGATAACCCATTGAAATCAGCCAAATAGCTACCTGGTTTCACAGTACCACCTCCATCACTACCTGCAAATAAAATGAGGAACTTGTATGGTCAAACACTCTACCCCCAATGCACCTTTTTCCCCTGCTGGCTACAAGAATCAACATAGCATTCAAAAGGAAATTGTTCTAATGGCACACCATGGATAACTTTTGCACAGTTATATTAGGCTGTTGTTCTAATGGATTAAGTTCTTCTTACCTCTCCATAAAGGAAAGTAATGACAGATGGTAAGTTGTGAAAGAATTAGATATCTTATTCAGTACTGCTATTTCTGCAGCTGGTCATGTTCAGCTGAATGTTTTGTTCACAGAGGAAAACAGAGAGGAATGTGGGGCTTTTTGGTCAAGGTTGTTCAGGGTAGCTCTGGTTTAAGGGATTGTTAAGACAACATAAATAAAGGGAAGAGTAGACCCCTACCAGGAGCAGACCAATAACCAAGATGAATGTTTTTTGTAAGATTCTTCCTTAATTACCAAGATTTTCTTGAACTACTTTATGAAAAATTTGGTCACCTTTCCTTAAGAAATTCCCTCAGTTACATTTCCAGAAAGTTGTTTAGTTGAAGAAGAAAGTAAATGCTAAGACAGCAATTCACACTAACCCTGAAGGGGTTAATTGGATAAACCAGGTATAAACTTTTAACTGCTAAAAAGGAAAATTGGGCAGTGTCACAGCCTGGGATTTTTTGCAATACAGACACCAGATAGAAAACTTCCAGTTGTGTTTGCTTGACTCCTTCTGTCATCCAAATGCAGTACACAGGAGTCAGTCTGAGCTGGTCAGATAAAAAGATATTCATTTTAGTGATGTGCCTGCTGTAATTCTCAGTATTTCTCTAGATAATGATACCATGTACCTACTTCTCTGTTGAATAAAGATATACATTCAACACAATTTCCAATCTTTTGGAGCAATAAAGAAAGGCAATTAAGAGTTGAATCTGCTGCACAGCCAGGTCAGTTATGATTTCCCTGTTCTTTTCTCCTTGCTGGGCTTTTTTTTTTGTTCACCACTTTATGAAGAGCCTGTTTGGGTTTCACTAATTGAAAAGCAAGGTTTATATCTCCCTATTATCAACCTCCTCAGGGACAGGAGCCTTGAAAAGGCATTGCAGAATTTGTTCCACTACACAGAGCCTGCCATCCACTGCGGGCCTTGAAGAGAGTGCAAGTTCCCAATCCTAAATTAATACTTCTGTATCAAGAGGCAGATTTATATCCTTTACTGTGAAATAATGTATTTCTTCCCTTAAAAGACTTTTCCAGTAGATATGCTGATGTAACCTGAATGTAGTCTGTCACCACTATTATATACCTGAATATGCAGTTCTATGAGAATAAAACACATCAGCAAATGCACAATAAATAACAGGCCTGCAATACCACAAACCTGCATTATATTCATAAGCAATTTCAACTCTATTTGCTTATTTTTTCAGAGTATTTTGGTACAATACAATATATTGAACAGTTTAGCTGCAGGAAGCTATAGAATGCAAAATGTTTTCCATCCTGTCTCTGGATTGGGAAATACAGGGATAACTCCATTCTTCTGTTCCCGTAGTCCAGCTGGGAAGGAACAGATCTATAAGTTCAGATTTAAAACTCTGGCTAATTTTAAAACATTTTGCTGCTGTCAGGTTATCCTTCCTCTCTTTTTGACCAGCCTGCAGAGACAAGTTACAGTCCTTATGACTTTAGTTTGTATATATATATATATATACATATACAGTCTTGATAATTCAGCCAAGACCTGCACTCAGAGGAGGGATAAATACTCCTTATTTACTGTTATATTTACCACAAGGTATCTCATGCTGGATATCAATTTTTTGATATCCATGGAAGCACCAGAACACAGTATAATAATGAATGGACCATGGAAACATTGGAGCTTCAAAAAGACAGGCTCGTTTTCAGCTAAACTTTTTTCTGGAGGAGCAGACAAACAGGTGCTTATAAAATCTTAGTTTTCATAACAGTGAAGTTTTTAAGAAAAGGAGGACAAAAAAAAAAAGATATTTTAAGTACTTTTAACAGATCTTACATTATAATTTTTTTTTAATAGAAGACATTATTTAATCTGGTTCTGGATTACCCATCCTATGACCAAAATGTCAGGTCAGAATTATTTTAAGAATAAAAAAATATTTATTTATACCTAGAAAAGATCAGAAGAAAGACCTGGACACCTGAGACTTTTCCAAGTGTTTTCTATTTCCCACAAGGAAACATCAAAGTCAAATATGATCAACCAGAGAGAAGAACTTTCACCTCACGAACCTCATGAGAAAAATGGAAGAATTAGTCATTTATAACTCATGATAAAGAAGAATAAAGAGAATATGAGCAGACAGCATTTTATCTATTCCCTGGCTATATATGCAATACAAGTCTCCACCTTCAGCAAAAAGCATATAACTTGCCATAGAAGAATGGCAAGAAGAAATAAAATTGTCATAAAGTGGTAATTATTTTCATAAACAGTAGAGAAACAAAAAAAAATCCCTCAAAATAAAAGAATTTGTTTTTTCTTCTTGAGGCCCCAATACACACAACTCACACCTGCCCTTAGCCCTTTTATTACTCCAGCTTCAATTAGTCTCAGCAGAATATTTTATAAAACTGAGCTCAGTAAGGACAATTCTTTCGCTTTAAAAATTGTCAGGAGATCATTCTGAGTTTTGCTCCTTCAGCCTTAGTGCTGCATTTTAAATAGAAAGGAATATTTTAGTGTTTTCCTCTATTGAAACTTCTCATTTAAGGGATTATTTTCCTGAGATAGTGGTAAATTACATATAACTTAAAATAGCAGCTCAAATTCCAGTAGAATATTATGTGATTTGTATGAATACTCAGTGTTCAGTAACTGTCACCTGTAATTCAAGACTTTTAATCCTGCTTTATTCTATTATAGAAAAAAAATTGAAATAGAATTGCAAGTTTATAAAGGTGTTTTTCAGGACCTGTTAGACTTTTTCTGGTTTTTCCTCTGTATAAGATAACTTTCTATAGTGCACACATGTTATTTAAGGCTATTCATGCTGTATGCCTTATGAAGGATATAGGATATATTCTATGTATTTGCATAAATATCTCTAATAGAAAACCCATTTTCAGTTTGTAAATATCTTTAAAATGGGCATGAATTGCACATTACTCATGAGACACGTGTGAAATACCTGAAAAAAAAAGCAGGATAGGATAAATTATCAACTGCCTATGCATGGAATAATAGAAATAATTAGAAGATGTTATTTTTTCCACCATGCATTCAGAGTTTTTGATGTATGAAGCATCACATCTCTTGCACAAAAGGAAAAATCAGGTCATGGAGCATGTGATGTCTCACACCTTCTTAAACTCAAATACTTGGAAGGCTGGTGAGCACTAATGGTGTGACTTTCTGCAGAATCTCACCCTCTTATTCTCTGCACTCTGGAAGGACTGGAGGAGTTTTTCCTACAAATATTCAGAATTAGCCAACCTGGCCCTTCACAGGGCACATCATTAACTCCACACATGTGTGTAAATACTTGGTTTATATGTGTAATATTTCAATCCTTGCAGCTTGTTATTCATATCCAAGTAAACCCCAGAACTTTTTTTTCCCTTCATTTAGCTTGCTTCTTATGCAGTTGTCATTGCTTTTTAAGTACTAGGAAAGCAGCCACCTGACATTTCAATTTAAATCAGGCTTGCCATTCATTTTTAATAACATTTATGAACCTCTGAGGTAAAAGAAATCTATACACGATTTTAGAAAAACAAAATCAGCAGGGATTGGAAAATCCTTAGCAGTGCTTTGAGGTTTTTCTGAAGGAAATAAAAATTAAAAAAAAAAACAACACAACAAACAAACAAAACAAAACAAAACAAGCAAACCAACCAACCAAACAAAAAAAAACCCACGAAAAAAAACACAAACAAAAGGAACCCTGGCAATTTTTTTCTATATATCTATATGGCAATGACCATTTCAGACTGAGGAGGGCTTCTAAGAAAGAAACATCTTTCTGAAACCTTTAAGCCCTCAAAACGATTTGTGATTTGTGATCCTGGCATTTCTCCCTTTCACTGTTATCTGTCTGCCCATCTCTCAGCCCAACTGGAAAAATGAACTGTGCAGGTGATATAAAATAAAATAAATTCAGTTCCTTATCCTTTCAGAGGTAACTCAGGAACAGGTTAATTGGAGTTCATTATACAGAGGTGATAAGCTGAAATAAGTGGGCTCAAGATTTTGAAGCATTGCCTTTCTTGCTCAGCCTTTACTTAGATGCCTCAAAGAGATAACAAAGTATTATAAGAACTAGGCAAGTACAACTTAATCAAATTTTCTTTTACATTCCAAAGAGAATAGGCTTGTTTTCTTGCAATACAATTAATGTGTTTTTTATGAATTTTAAAATAATTTAGATAATAAGCTAAAGGAAAGCATTCTAATTCTGATACAGTTTTTTGCTTCACAAATATAAGCTGTCAACCAGCTTTGCCTGAGAAGAACCTCTGCTGCAATTGGTGGTGGTGCTGTTCCCTGACCTTTCAAGTGATTTCCCCTTTTTTGGATACAGCACTCTTAAAATGGTTAATTTTGCTAATACTCACTACTGAAAAGAATATTAACACCTTCACAGCACCTATTTGTCAAGCCACCATCCTTTATTAATTCAAGTCCTTCTTAAAATCTTGTTCAGTAGCATAGAAAAGTGGGTAAATATCAATTAAGAGTGGATTTTAACGGATGTATCAAACCCTGCCTAAGTAATTATATAATCCTTTCTGTGTAAGCCTTGACCCTACTTGAACTAATATCATGGTAATGGACAAGAAATGATGGTTTTCAAGAAATTTCTGCATATCAGTGCTTTTACTTGAGCATGATTATCCTTCCTCTTTCACATGGGCACTAAATACAATATTGTATTAGGGAGAACAAGGTTTGCCTATTCCCTCAGGTTGAGAATGAAGATATGTATTTTTATTAATGAGGGAAAAAGAAGTCAAATGAGATGCATTAGAAAAATCCTTCATTCTTCAAATGGCCTTCATTTCTGCAGGATTTTCATCTGCCTAATCTGAGTCTTTGGAGCTAAAATGATTATTCTCAAAATATTCTTTTCTCACCTGAAATCACTAATGGGATATTTAGGTGCTGTAATCACTGTTAATGCAATCCCATGGTGAGTTGTCTGAAGTCAAACTACAGCAGGACTGGAAATCTTGGTAACACAGAAAATGATCAAATTTACCTTATGGAGTTTAGTCATTATGATTTCTGATATGCATTCTGATAGCTAAATACTAAGATGCTGTGCATAATCTCTTCAAAATTCAGCAGTGGAGCTAATTTCAGAAAGGAATGAACAGCTTGAGAGCGATTCACTCTCTGGGTTTTTATGGCCTTGAAATCTTGAGCTATTCCAGGAACAGAACACACAGAAAAGCTTCAGCCAGTCTGCTCCACTCAGAGCCAGCTTTTCATGGGTGCCTCGTTGGCAGAGAACAGATGAGAATGACTTGAATCATACATCAAATGCATCTAGCATTTCCAGTGATTTTCCTCTGAGGTACAGAAATAAACACTGCAGAATTTCAAATCCAATTGGATGGATGTGAGCATTTTTAATGGGCAAAATATCTCTATAACCTTAATTTTATTAATGATCTGTAGATAAGCACTTTTAGGCTGGCAGATGGAGGAGAAATCTCCAAGCTTTCTGCAGGAAATCTCAGAATTCTCTGTGTCTTGCTGTTTGCATCACAGCATCATGTAAACCCAATGCATAGCTGTAGGAACATTACTAAATATATATATATATATAAAAGTTAAAAAGCCTCCACCAGAGATCCTACAGCTCCACTGGAGGAGACACATATAGAGGTAAAAGACAGAGAAAACATCTCTCAGTTTAACTTGGCAAACAGGCAAACTTACAAAATGCTCTCTTGCTCCAGCAATTGCAAATGTTTTGAATAGAAAATAATAAATAAATAATATTCAAAAAATCTTTTGCCATTACTTACAAAAGAGTATCTGGTTTTGTTTGTTTTTTGTTTTTGTTTTTTTCTTGTATGTGCTTTACAAAACTGTGTGGTTGTTTTTCTGAACAAAGCTTTTTTGTTTGCTTGCTTTTTAATGGCTGATATATAGGAAGTAAAACAGGGGGAATATGACAACTCTGATTTTCCCCCCCACTAAATTTTAGAATTTTGATGGTTTTGATTGTTTGATTGAGTTTTCTTAGTTTTGTGGTTGGTTGTTTTACCTTTTTTTTCGCAGGGGGAAATAGAAATAGAAATACTTATATTTATAGAGGAAGAAATGCATATATATCTGATACCACATGTGATATTAACCAAAAAATGTGCTCATGCAGACTTGACCTTCAGAGCAAAATTTTATCACTTCCCTTGTTCAAAGAATAAAAAAGATGAGAAAACAATTGTAAATACACTTTTTAATAGCTCTTCAAAGAAACTTATTTCTAGTTTCTCTGAAAAAAAGGAAAATCTTAGGTTACATTCATATGGAACAATATAATTGTTTTTCAAAGTTAATTGCCTATTTGTGCAAGAAAGTATGGGGGTTTTTATAAGTATTTAACTTGCAGTGGAGGAAAAATGCTCTTTTAAAGTTTGTGTGTAGAACTGTGAAAATAATTGCTGCTTATTCTTTCCCAACATGTCTGAATAAGACTTGCCTAAGCAGCTTGAGAAGCTAAGTGACATTTATCTATCCAAAGCTGGTAATGATATTTCTGTCAGGTGGACTGTGTGGGGCAGCTGAAATTGTGGGGTTGTGCTCTCATGACACATCTGGCTCACTCTGATCCCTCACCACAGATGTGCAGAGGATCATTTGGAGGTAGAAAAATAGCCAAAAAAGTAAGTATGATCCAACCAACCACTCATATATTGAATAATGTGGTCAAAAGTCACAGAGTCAGCTCAGCAGTGTGGTGTCCTACAGCCCAAGAAATGAAATAATTCTTTTACAACCTTCTCAGCTCTGGCTGAGAGTTATTAGTTTGGAATTTTTATGGATATCCAGTTTTTCAGTAACAGTAAACAACAGTCTGTGAACCACTGAGCCCAGTGTTGGCATACAGAGAAACAGAGGGCATTGTAGCACACATATCAGGAAACAAGAATAAATACAAATTAACAAATTAACAGCAAATATCTGGAATCTTGGCTCTCAGGCCATGCTGGAATTCATGAGTGTAGTCATAATTAGGTACAGAAAATTATGTGAAACTGAAATACTATGTCAGCATTGCAGCAGATTCCAAATCTCTTTTAAAATCTGATAAAAGTGTTTTTAATGTAATACTCAGTCTGTACTATGCTTGATACAAGATTTACTAAACCCACCTCTTATTCAGTGCAGCATAAATCAATGGCACCTCCCAGTACCTTAAAGCCTTGCAATGAAACTTTACATTATCCTTCAAGGGAGACAGAAAATAAAGCACATCCCAAACTGTAAAAAAACCCCCACAAACAATACAATTCCATAGAGTTATTTCAGGGTTTTCCAGTGGCAACACCTGTGTGACCACTGGCCTGGGTTACAAGCCCTTATAAATAAATAACAAGCCAATCTGACAACTCACAACTGATTGAGAGGAAAAGTGTGTGTGTGTTTTGAGCTTTGTGAATTTTTAATCCGAAATACGGAGTTTGACGCGTCGCGACGATAAATATTTATAAAACATCCAAACATCCACACAATCTAATTTATACTTAAAATATCTCCAAAATATGTCTGAATTGAACGAGGTGCCCTTACAGTATATTGAAAGGAAATGGAATAGGGTTAGCAGGTCCTACTGCAGCTGAGTTTTGGTGTTGCTGGCTGTGCTTAATCCCTTCTGGGTTTCTGAGGTGGAACAACAGCTCTCCTTAGACAGCCAGGAAGCCCCCAGCAAATATTTTTCTTGAAGAACTTTTTTCACAGCCCTTTAACAAGGCTCTCAGTCCAACTTTGGTGAGCACTCAGCACAGACAGCACCGGGAGGCAGAGGGTGTAACAGGTTCCCATCACCCCCAGTCAGAGCTTGGCTTTGTATTTCTGACAGCAGAGCTTGGGGAGGGAAAATAAAGCCTTTGCAATTATGCTCTGGGAATTAAAAGGTTACACGACTGCAGCTGATTCCAACTGAGCACACACAATGTTTTTTTGACTCCCTGGTTGTTACACATGTACCATGTATACCTGACTGTGTTCCTTGGAATCTGATAGTTTCTTTGTATGGGAAGAATTAATTCACTTTAGCTCTAAGCTATGGAGAGCTGAATATCACAAGAGAAAATACTTGAAATCTCCTAATCCCTAAGAGGAGTTATAGTAGAAAGTATTGGATCAACTTCATTTCTAAAGGGTCAATACCACTTACAACAAGGACAAGTAGTACACCCTAATCAATGTTTAGAGCCCCTTAAGTAATTAATGGTTTCAAGTACTGCCTTCTGTGTTTTTCCTTGTTGGTTTTTATTAACTTTGCTAAAAATTCTTTCCGTGTTTTGCATTTAAATGATGTTTTTAATGACAGTTTTCCTACCTGCAACTTCTTTTGAGCAAATCTGTCTTAACAGCAACATCTGTATTTTATAAGCAGAAATCTGACCACCCGTTACAAATAGAAAGTGCACTGAAGAGCCCTTCAAAATCCAAGCTAAAAAAAAAAAACCAAAAAGCCAGAAATAAACAGAAAAGAGGGCTGGAAGGGACCTTGAGAGGTCACCTCATCCATTCCCTCTGCCCCAAGGCAGAATCAGCCAGACCTAAAACGTTCCTGACAGATGTTTGTCTAACCTGTTTCTTTAAAACATTCTGTGACAGAGATCTCATACACTCCCCAAGCAATCTATCTTAATGCTTAACCCTCCTTTCAGTTGGAAAAGTTGGAAAGCATTTTTTTTTCTGCTCTCTGCCTTTGCTTTTTTTTTTCCTATATTATCTAATTTAAATCTTCTTTGCTATAATTCGAGCTCATTATTATCCTGTCCACCTCAGATATGGGGAAGAGATTATTCCCCCGCTCTCTGCAGCAGAGTTTTGCATGCTTGAAAAGTGTGAAACCAGAGGGGGAGTTAAGAATACCAAAAATAACCTCCTGCATAGTTAGTGACCAGTAGGGGAAAGATGGCTACAAATGCAGAATGCATTGGAAGGGAGCCCAAACAGGAGAGTGAGCCATAATGATCTGATAATTTGGCTAGACAGAAGGGAACTTGAATAAAAATCACACATATGTGGCTCATATTGAATGCCCACAAAAAGATATGCATGATTTCTGGCAGACTGCATCACAGGCTATTTGGTTTAGCAGTAATTAGTTGTAAACACTGGAGCAGAACTTTGAAGGATGAGGTTTGTTGTGGAGTTTCTTTTGGGAATGTTGTTTTTAGTGTTTAGAAGACTGGGAAGAAAAATGCTCCTGAATTACTAAGAATTATAGAAACTAAAACCAAGTAAAGCTAAAAATGTGTTAGCTCGAGGCAAAGGTGGAAATTAAAGTGTCTCTAAATTCTAAAGAAAGGCAGGTCAGTGAGTTGAAATCCAGTCAAATAATACCTTCAGAGAAACAGCACTAAAAATAAAATGCCGTTCTGCAAAGGTTGATTTGATTTCTTCCTAAGGATAAGAATATATTAAAAAAAAAAAATTCTTCAGAAAAATACTCACAAACCAAGAGCTTCTCCAGTAAAAGGAGAACAAACACGTGGTAAGAACCTGGAAGTGTGATGGATGCAAAAGGATTTCAGAGACTTTTCAAAGCTTTGCCACGAGCATCAGGCTCAAGATTCCATTTACCACAGTGGAAACAGCCAGAAGTTGGGCTCAAGTGGTCTTCAAGAAACACAACCTTTTGGGCAGAACTGCAGTATGTGCAGCCCAAGAGAGAATTTCAGAAAGTAAAGATGGAAACCATGAAAAACAGCGTATGTTGTTTTGTGCTAGTGCAGAGAAATTAGCAGGAAACTGCAAATAAAAAACTCATCACATCTTTAGAGCTTATTGCTCTGACAAGGTTGTTTTATCATCTTAAAAAAGGAAAACAAAAAATCCCCCCACGAATTCTTTGTAAAAGCACTTTCTTAATTGCTTCCTTTATTGATAATTTTTCTACTTTTTATTGTTGGCAATTAAAAACGCGCTCTATCTTCTTGCAAGGTGAATAAAAATTAAATATTCATTTAAATTATCTCCATGCTTATGTTCAATAATCCAAATCTAAAATATTATTAATGTGTTAAATTATTAAACATAAATTACAAGGCTGGAGCTTTCAACCTGTGGAAGTCTCCAGGGTAAGTCACGGCACTGTCTGTTAATTCATTTTTACAAACACAATCTAAAGCTGTGGTGACTGAATGTATACACATGCAAAGTATTTATAGTTGAAAAGGCCTTGAGCAGTCACCTATTTTACTTTTTTTTTTTCTTTTCTGGGACCTAAATTTAACTCAATAATGATAAATTCCTATGAGCAACCTTCCCTTCCCGTAGCAGAGCGGTGTTTGATGTTTTCCATCTCCAGTGCATTTTCCTTTATTCTCCACCAGTTCCATATGAGAGGATTTACAGTAAGAATTGGGATGGATCCAGCCTGCAGGATCCTGTGGCTCCTGTGTGCAGGATCCAGCTGAGCCTTCTGGAAAGGAAAAGAGGCCCTTTGTGCCTCCCCTTGAGCCTCCACAGAAGGCTGTGCAAACACCTTGATTATTCTGCCTTCCTGTAGATACAGTGAATTTTCATTGAAAAGGTGTCACTTTTCTGGTGCACGTGGGGAAATGCAACATTAGCATCCTCCCTGTGATACAGCTGGACAGGCAGTGGGAAAATATATGTATTCTAGATTTTAATTTGCAGCAAAAAGAGCTTTCAGAGTCCTGGATGCTTTTGAGTCAAAAGCGATTTAAGCAATCGTAAAGTCTAAAGACTAAATCTGGAATCAGTCACTATGAGGAGCAAATGTAACAAATAAAATATTAATTTGACTAATTCTGGTGTGTATTTTCCTCTCCGGTCTGTATGGTAATAGGATTTACAAATACATATCAAGGCAAGAACAAACAGAAAAAGTATTGATTTATGTGATTCCACTGAGCACAAAAGCACTACAGAGTATAGTGGGTATAAAATACAGACAGAGATAAAAGAGCTATTACAATAAGCAAACAGATAGCAAAGGACAAACAGGAAAAACACTGCTTTTCCATCATGCCTTAATGGGATGATTGCACTCACTAGCTTTCCCAAATACTGATTTTCACTTACTGTAAGCCTTGGGGATATTCATCAAAAAGTGTTTCCAGTAATTAGAACTTCGCGAAGAATTAAAAGATTGACAGCAGTGAGCAGCAATGAAAACAAAATTCAGAAGTTCATTCATGAGTGTTCACGTGCTGAAATATGAACTTCAGCAAGCAGTCAGCTCCCTGGCAGTGTCTCAACAAATGCTGCTTCAATAAATCATTGCATTCGAAAATGCAAATGTATTTCTGTTAAGTAAGCGATCAAAAAGATTCCTGCTCGATTCATGATTTAAATATATTTCTCCACCCACATATTCAAGTTGCAAGATCTTTCCTGGTAAAATTCTTGTATCCACATACACAAATGCAGAGAACAGGAAAAGAAATGGGAGAGGATTTGGACTGTTGAATAGTTGAATTCTGTTGGCTGTACACAGCATGAAAATTGGTGTAATTGCACACAGTGGTATTTGTTTGTGAACAGCAGAGAAAAAGCAGCAGTTCCTCACCTGTTGCTGTGTGACAGGTCCTCTTTGAAAAGTGAGCTTGGCCACTTTTCTTTTTTTTTTTTTTTTTAACTTCTCACTGTTGAGTTTTTGGGGTGGGAGCTATTGATTTGTTCTGACAGGAAGGTAAGCCTCTGCAAACAGCATGCATAAATGGATTTTCTGAATGCTAGGTGTGCCAGGTAAAACATCCTTCTGGTAGGGAACG
This sequence comes from Platyrinchus mystaceus, assembly GCA_035041135.1. NCBI lineage: Eukaryota > Metazoa > Chordata > Aves > Passeriformes > Tyrannidae > Platyrinchus > Platyrinchus mystaceus. The sequence goes on from JAWWLV010000005.1 coordinate 12,724,181, forward strand.
TTTATTTACCTTCTGATAATCTGGTGGTTTGGCCTTTTCTAGTTCCAGCTGTGGTTTCACCTGCAGTTGATAGAAAGGACTGAACTAAACATGAAAACAAAGGCTCGTGGATTAAAATAACAAAATAGGGGAAAATACCACAAAACCAAACCCACTCAGTTCTTAAAACTCCGAGACTTTGACAACACTGAGAAATTCATTTCTCATCATCTACTCACAGTCCTTTCTTTTCTTACATCATCTGTGCAAAGGTGATGGGGAAGGGAAAGAAAACCTTGTCAAAACAGTCTGCCTGGTTACCTGGGTCAAGCTCTTACAAATTTTACTGTGTGGACTTTCGTACCAACAACTGTTTTCTACTTCCTTTTCCTCTGATTCCCTTCTCTGCTTTGTCTTGACCTGAATTGTTTTGTTGGCTTCTCTGAGGGCATCTGGGAGGTCACACTCCGGGGTGTTTCACTCTGCAGAGCCACAGCAACGTGCAAACACCTTCTGACAAGGATGGACTGGCTTGCAGGAGAGCACGGGATGCTGCAGCTCTCCCTGGGCATGGTGAGCTGTCTGCCATATAAAATGTTCTTAGGTTTTGTGTGCAAAAATAATGCTAAGTTTTCTAAGCAGCCTGTTCTCTGAGTCCTTTTCGAAATGCTGCTGATCTCCCTGGAAAATTCAGAGCAGAGGAGCGCTTGAAGTAGAAATATGGGGAGGTAGGGAGTGGAAAGGGAAGGGCACTGCTTGCTCAGCCTTTCCCTCATCAAGCACAGGGGTCTCTGGGAGAAGTGTTCCTGGTTAGAGTGGGCATTCAACAGTCAGTCTTGCCCAGGCTGCTATTTGGTCCTTTCCAGCCCTTCTTGGGGCTCTTGTTTGAACCGGTGCTCTTGTTTGAATCCAGGTCTGATGAGGTGCTGAATGGTGTGAATTTTAGGTGAGATCCTGGTCAGACTGCTAACTGGCATCTGTCACTTTTGCTGGCCTGCCTTGAAGGTGTGTGTGGGTGGGTGGGTGTGTGGGTGTCAGGGGATGTCTTCAGGCAGAACAGAAACCACTGACACCTTCAGGGGAGGGTGGAAAGTGTAGAAATGGGTCTGGTGGGTGGGATGAATAGTAGTTCCCTAAGAGGGATCATAAGCAAGGTGCTTATGATCAGATGTTTTCTGATCCTCCTTTTTATTCTTGTGCATGAGGTGTCCAGGCCATGATGTTCAGAATGTTCAAGAGTGCAGTCCCAGGGTGCCAGGAGGCCTTGCAAAGGCTGCAGAGCTGCCCACAAGAAACTCAGGCTGTATCCCCCAGGTGCCAGCAAACTGGGATGCACAGCCAGGGACAAGAGCAGAGGAATCTCTAATGAACATATCTCTCCTAAAGGGCAAATGCACTGCCTTTAACCTTTGCTGTACTATTTCATATGGCACTTCTACCTCTGCAGGTGAGTGGAGAAAAAATGCACACTGCCAAATCAATAACTGGGAGAGAAGAAAGGGGAGAGCAGTGGGTAATGGCAGCTACCAAAAGGAGCAAGCTGCTAAGGCTGCCCATATCTCATTCAGAAGCTTATTGTAGATCAGAGTTTCAGCAGCTTTGCTGAGCAGTTTGTGCTCCATGCCAGCTAAATGACATGGATTGTAGATTTCCAGCTCTTCACAAGATTAATGGGCTTTAAACTGGAGGCGAAACGTGTTCTAACAGGGTGCTTATGTCAAAAAGTGCCCTGTAACTTTTATTTGGAGTGGTATTAATCCTACATGTTCACTCCTTCATCCCTGTAATGAAGATAACCTGCCTCTCCTGTGGCACTTGGATTAGATCTTCTTGATGTTTATAAAAGATAACAGAGGTCTCTCTAGGACCCTCTGGAAAGCTCAGCAATATTAACAATAGTCTCTCTCTTTATTTAGGGGCTCTTAGAAGCTTATGGTTTGGGGTCAGATGAGGCAAATTGGCAGAGCCTAACCAGTTCTCAGATGGCATAAGTTCCACCTTGGCAACATTTGTTAAAAAAGAGAAAGGCTCAAAAAAAAAAAAAAAAAAATAAGTTCCTGTATTTACTTAAATTGCTTTTGCTTCTTCTTCTTGTGATTGAAAATGCCTGACAATCTGGAGGGACAAGCTGCCCTGACTTAAACATCCCTCTTTAATACAATGCTGCTGGAAATATAGTTGTTATGAATCTGTTCTCATAAATTGCACTGACTAATTTATGTGCTGATGTGTTTTGGAGCTTGGAAGTCGTGACTGCTTCAGCACTGTGGTGTGATGGACAGGAAATAAATGCTTTGCTTTATGCTGATGGATTCTGAGAGTTGGAGCCGGACAGATTCAAATCAATTTGTGATAATGACATTGTATACCAACACATGATCTGGAGTATGCATAAATATAGAAGAGAAACAATTAAGGACCAGCTGGGGATACAGACACAAAGAATTCTAAAGTAGTAGGCTTTTAAGCCATCAAAACTGCAGGATTAGTGGGTTGGGGATTAATATGAATCCTTGTGGGTTATATGCAAACTCTTGGGATCAATTTCTGTTCCAAATAGTTTACATCCTTTCTAAAAATATATAAACTAATACTCTAAACTTCACACATGTGTGTACTGATGAGGGCACAAGGGAGCCTTCCTTCTTCAGGTAAAAGCCTGTGACAACCTGGGAAGGTTCTGAGCCGGCATTTTCGCACTGAACTTCAAAACAAAGCAGAAATGGGATTCAGAAAACGACCAGCCTTGAGCTCAGACTCTGTGCTAAGTCACAAACAGTAAGAGAGGACAACTGTACCCAAGAGAGCACAAGTTCTTTGTGCCTGGATGTTTCCATGGTTTTCTTTGTTGTGACGTTTCACAGTGTTTGCCAACTTTATTACAGAAATCGAGTTTATAATATTTAAAAGAATTTAAAAAAAAAAAATTGAATACTACTGATCATTTTAAGGAACTTGGCAGTTCCTTTTTTGGGCTCCTTTTGGTCTGTCCTGCAGCACCAGGGCCGCATGCAATAGGTATTTTTTCAACAGATAGTCAGGTTTGTTGGGAATAATAAATATACTATACTATACTATACTATACTATACTATACTATACTATACTATACTATACTATAATATAATATAATTATATTTATTATATCTCCAATACTCCTCTACAAGTCCAGAGCAGGTTTGTGGATGACACAGAATTATTCTGTGTTTAAATTAAACACAGGATCTGGCCCTTCATGCTCTACCAAACAGATCCAATTACACTACATCTTTTCTACCTGCTTACTTATATTTACATTTAAGGATATCAGTGGAAAATACCATCAGTGGATACATTCTGGCTGATTCCTAAAAGCATGCAGTAATATAAAATATTTACTTTAGAGAGTGAGATAGATACTTAATTGTACTCAGACACCTCTGGAATCCACTCTCTTTCATTTCTATAGGAAAAGCAAACAGACAGAAGTCTGGCTGACAGCTTGCCAACACACTAATTAACTTTCAGCTGCAGCATTCTCAGTCAGCCTTCACTCACAACCTACACACCCTGCCAGGAAGCACAACAACAAAATGCAACTCCAAAATACACAACTGGACAGAATATACAGGGTGGCTTCATAAGAAATGAAAATGTTCTGCCTGTAAACACAGGTTATACCTTTCCATTATTTATTTATTTAGCATAGACCTGTGTGTAATTCACTCATGGTTCAATAACTCATATTTCGTTATTATTCCTCTTTAATTCAGGAAATTCAAAGATCTGATGCTTATCCACATACATAAGTCTCCTCTTTATTGTTTTGCTACTGCACATCTTTCCAAACGTGTGCTTTGTGCAGTGGAATACAGTACAGGTGGGAACCTTCAGTTTCCTGCTTTTTAGACAAAAAGCCTCATGGTTGAGAAAGTCTTACAGACCTCCCTCACTTTCCAGTGCTTGCTCAAGTGACACTGATGTTTGCTCTATTTTTTTTTGGTGTTTTGCAGGCTGTTCAAACTTTCCTCTGGTGTAAGACACAACAAATGTGTTCATGGGAAAAAGAAGATTCTAAATGTAAATTATAAATTTAATTCATACTTGCCCTCCTTTGTCTTTAACCAATATTAGCCCCCTCCCACCCCCACATCTGTTCTGCTCCTGGTCTCTTCCCCCCTTCCCATCTGCTCCCCCTCTCTCTTCCCTCCTCCCCCATCTGCTTGAACATCACTAACCCTCCAGGGATCCCTTTTCCTCTGTTTGACTCCCTGCCTGTCTCCCAGCCGGGCCTGAAAACAAAAAAAATGCTAAAAACAAGTGTTCCCAAATCTTCGTTCGCGAAGACTGACCACGTACGTACGTACGGCGGAGAAAGCAGCACCAGCACTACTGTTTGGTGAACTTCTGCGAATTCCTTCCCCTGTGCTCCGCAGAGAAAATAGAAAACACCTCCTTGACTCCTCCAGCACGATGCTGAGTGTTCTCAGAGGGCTCTCGTGGTGGGTGCAGTCGAGGCACTGATCAGGCTGATCAGACACGCCAAATGTTTTGCTGGCGCTGGGAAGCTTCGTCCTTTCGCCTCATTGCTCCAAGAGCAGCTCCCAGGCACTGGGTCAGACACTGCTTTCAGTTCCCATCACTTCTGGGGAGTGAAAACACCTCTGAAACGGCTTTGATGGCTGCAGGTCCGGGCCGTGATCAGACTGCAGTTGACGCCCAGTCGCAAAGGTCTTCGGAAACGCCGCCCGTTTGCCGCGGCTCCTTGGAGCGCCCTGCAATCCCACAGCCAGGAAAGCAGAGCCCAGCAGAGCCCAGCAGAGCACAGGGCAGCTCTCTGACCCCTCTGAACTGGTTTCCAGTTGTTTCACTGTCACAAAGCCTTTCCCCATTCACAGTGCCATCATCACGGCCCACACCTCGATGGTTCGGCACTCGCCGAGCAAATCTGGCAAAGCACCGCTGTGTTTCTCAAGTGTTCTTCCACAGAGCACACTTGGGGGACACAGTTTCAGCAAGTATTTTTTGGGGGTTGATATGGTTTGGAGCTGGCTCCCTGCCAAGTCTCCAAACCATATCACTTTTTAGTGGTGTTTCTGCCCGGTTTATGTAAAAATTGTAGGGAATATTGGGTAAATCTGGGCACTTCCTTGGCTACAAACTGGTCACCAAGGAAGGCCCAGACCAAACTACCA
>JAWWLV010000005.1:12757018-12785962 GCA_035041135.1 Platyrinchus mystaceus
AAAAATTTTGACTCCAAGAATGAAATACTGAGATTTTGCCTTAGATAAGACAAATAAACAATTCTGAAAACAGCCCATTGCACATTAAATTTAGGAAGACCGAACTTTTTTGCTGAGTTCTTGAAAGATTTTTGTGCCCCTCATAACTGTTAAGAGCCAAAAAATGAGCCCTGGGCAGCACAGCTATGGGAGCACAGCAGAGTTTGGAGTTCTGGTGGCTTCTGGGCTTTCCTTCCCCCACATCTCTGGGAGGGAATTTGGGCTTTTCTCTTTGCAGGAGACACCCTGGGCAGCTGCAGTGTCTGAGGGAGCTGAGATTCACACTCCAGCTGTGAAACATCTTGCTCCAATGTATTGCTAGATAAGAAGGGAAGTAACAGGAATATTTAATAAGTAGAAATGTCAGTAGTTTGATGATACTGTAGATGAGCAGGTCCAGAACTGGGCAGACCACTGCTGTTTTATTGCCCTGGTTTGGTTTGAATTCAAGACCACTTACCAGAAATGGCCTGTAATAGATTTAAAAAAGAAGTGTAGGTGATGAGATACAGGGGTTATAAATAGAGCATGCTGTATATGTGACGAAGAATACCAAATTACCCAGGCAGAGCCCACCTCTGTTTTCAGTATTTCCACACATGAAAATCTCAAAGTGTGGTAAAATATCTCCAAAACACACCACATGAAAAAAAAATGATGCTTGGACAAGGACATCATGTTGGTGTCGTCATCTCAAGTGGGGGTTTATATTTGTTTTGTATTTGTCCCAATGAATTTGGGATCTGATGGCACTTAAGCTAATAAGAGAGCTCAGAAGAAATGGGTTTTCAAAAGGAAGGGTCCAACAAAGATCATTTTATGTGTTATATTGCTGAAAGTGAAAAAAATATACCTCTTAACAAGGAAAGTGTGAAATGTGAAGCTAAGAAAGGAATAAACAGGATCAGGATGCTACAAACATTTAGAAGATTTTTGGAAACATTTATTAAACTGGTGAAATAAAATGCACATATTTATACAAGGCTGGAATTCATGACCCTGTTTGATTTAATGTTCTTGGAGACCACGACTAAAGATGTACTTCTGGTTCCATCAAATGCATAAGTGTATGACTGCTGTAAGTACACACTTAATGGTAAAAATAGAACTAGGCAATGATTTTTGAGGGATTGCTTATCATTATCATGCAGTGATGAATGACAGTCCATAATGGTAAAACCTATTTATTCTGTGTTTTACACTAGTATTGAAGATGTTTAAAAACAACAATAACACAGCACAAGAATATGGAGAGCTAATAATCCACTCTGAAGGATTGATTGAAATAAACTTTGCAGAAGCAAAAACAATAAAAGAAATTATGATTTGTAGACAATGTCAGTTCATTTGAAAGAGAGGAGAGGTGATGAGGGTGTTCAAAGTGCTTAGAGGAAGTTTGGCAGTTAAGAGTGGAATTGTTCAAGCTAATAAAAATATTAAGAACTGAGACTGCAAAAGAGTTTAGCAAAGTAGAACAAGTATCTGCTCCAGAGTTTGTCATGAATATTAGCATTCAGCTGTGCTAGGCTATATGAGATGGTGATAAATCAAGTAAGATTTGGAAAAGTCTCTGAAATCTCTGTGTGGATCTCTGAGAATATAAAGCACTGCTAGTATTGCAAGTGGGGACAAATGCTCAGATGGAGATTATTCCACACCACATAAGGGAAAGACATATGTTGAACACAAATTCTTGGAAACCTACTTTTACATTTTTTATTTAAAGCAAATTAAATAGCTTTCCAAAAGCTAGTCTAATAGGAAGGCAGGCATGAGAATGCACCAAAAATCTTAGTTTTATTTTTCAGTGTAATTGAATATCAGAATAACATCTAATATGCTGTAATATGTGTATTTCTGGGTTGTTTCATGTTAAGGAAGAGACATAAATATATCTTTGTCCCCTCACCTTTATTGTCCAGGCAAAATCCTGATGCTGGACAATGAGGGGAAATTTGGCACCTTCCAGGTTCAAATAGAGTGTCATTGCACACTGATGTGACTTTAAAATATATTTTCAAGACAGGACAGATTGGAGAGAAAACATTGAGAGAAAATATTGGACACAATTAAAGGACCTGGATACCTTTCTTGGTAATTTATTAGCTGTTCCAAATGGAAAGATTTCCTCTGACTAAGTTGGGGAATGAAACCATCCCAATTACAGGATTTCAGTTAGATATTAGTGGTAAAAATGCACAGTAATGGGCATAATGAATAGAAATGGAGTTTATTATCTATTTTTTTTTTTAGTTCTGGAAAGACAAATAGAATTTTGAACCAAATGAACAGTTCCACTAATCATTAGTGTATTTTAATAAATTTTATCCAACAGTCTATGTCTTATTTAAAAGGTGTTTTGTTTCACATCTCCTATTCAAATAAACAAAAAACCCTGAATGCTCTGACAAGCAGACTGTATTTCCCTGAGTAGAGAGCAAAATATGTACATTTATTTCAGTATTGTGGTAGCACTGAGGAGTTTGACTCATGGAACCCACTGTGCCAGGGATGTAAAGTGACACTTCCTTGAGATTAAAGAAGAGAAGACTCACGAAAAACAAAAGTGAAGTGTTCAGCAGAAAGCAGAATATGTATGTGCTTCTCTAAGGTTTTTTAAGAAAGCAAGCTGTCACTAAAACATGAAGACCAATAGACAAGATGTATTTTCATAGATGTGGTCTAACCAGGACCAGAAAGAGATAGAAAATAATATAGGATTAGTTAAAAAAATATTTCCCCCTTACTTTGTAGAACAGAGAGTGTTTTCCTGCACCTAGGGTAGGTACTCTTTCTCTTCAGACCAGCCAAATGCAACATGCTGTATTACCAGCAAAGTGACAATGTGTGTTATGAATAGTTTGGTTAGAATAAGAAGTGATCTGAGCCTTTGGCCATCCTTCAAAGCAAATTGAACTCAAACCTTTGACATTTCAGTCCCACTGTCTGCTGCCTCCTCCTGCCTTTCTCCTGCTGCAGTGCCATGCTGGAATGCCCAGAGGTCTGATATTCAAAAAGGGCAGCAATGGGCACCTTGGCACTCCCTGCTGGACTGGGGGTTTGTCAGAGAAAGAGAGTTGGAGCTCTGGGGAGGGGCATTTGCTCCTTCCAGGCAAATATTGTTGGTAGGGAGAGGGCAGGCCCTTTTTCCATGATGCATGATAACCTCCAAGGAGAGCATTGATGATGGATGACTGCCAGACTTCCCTGAAAGAAGGTTGTTATGCCCTAAAGAAAGAACAATACCACTCTCAACCTGAATTCACAGACAGTTCACTCAGTCTGGGCACGACAGACCTAAAAAATATTCCGGTAATAAAACAACCAATACATTTTCTATATTCAATTAAATCTAGCTGGAAGAAAACCAACAAAATATTACACAATCATTCCTCCCTGGATTTGAAAAATTCAGTCATTAAATTTCTTTTCCCAAACAAACCCAAGACATTTATAGTTGGATCTAACAAAACAGAAACTGATCTGCAGCTTGCAGTAATGTGTCTTTTTAAGCTCATGAGAAGTATTGACTGCAAGGATACCAGGTACTGTGTGATTAAAAGTGTATTAATCATTCACTGAAGATTATTGAATGATTCAAGATGAATTGTCTGTTTATATAATTGATGCCAGTATGATTAATTCAAATCTCCTACTAGGTTTAAGAGGACAGAATTAGAGATATAACTACAAGAACCCTCTTGATCCACAGTTAGTATGTCAATAGCTTTTGCATCCTTTAGCTAAATGAGTGGCGGAAAGTATTTCAGTAATTTCTGGGTTCTTCTCCCACAATAATGGAGTTTATATAAATTGTTAATGATGTGACAGATGGGAAATCTTTAATGTTTGTGATACACACACGCACATTTTTCTGAGTAGAAGGATTCCCCACACAGTGAAACACTGTGGGTCTGACTCAGGTGTTGTTATGAAATCATTAGGATGCAGAAGTTCATCAACAAACCCAGAGAGGGTCAGTTAGAAACTAAAGGTGGTTCTTTAAGGAGTATCCACACCTACATGCTGATTAAATTCAGGCCTCCTTTTTTTTTTCTCCACACTTCCTGAATCAAAATTTTAGAACAGACTGGCAGCTAAAGTGTGTCACAAAATCTGAATTCTGCTTCTTTCTGTCATCAATCTTCTTGTGCAACTTAAAGCAAACAGTTTAACAATTAGTGTCTCTTCCCTGTAACCTCTAACACAAAGACTGTAAAGCAGTCTTGAAAGTAGGGTAAGATAAATTGCTGGTACTTGTAAAAGATTTGGAAACTTTAGGAAGGAGCCCTTATAAAAGTACAAAGTGTTGGTGGCTGTGTGATAAATTAAGCAGAGGGTCACATTCCTAGTGAAGTGGCAAAATTGCTGATGATTAAACACTCACTGATTTATTCCTTTCTCTGTGGGATTTAGACTCATTAGAAGGACAAATTACATTTATTATAAAAAACAATCCATATTTACATACTGTACATTTTACATAAATTGGAATGTTTTCATGGAGAAAGTTCAGCATTCTTACAGAAGTATAAAATTAAAATTGAGTCAAACACATGGTTGATTATTGCAAGTGTTGCTCTGTATGTCATGTTACTATAACTGCTTCTCCACATTCTCTTGGGGTTTACATTTGTACATAAATTTAAAATGCAGTTATTAATAATTTTCATTTATTGTCAAAATGAGTATTGATTTGCCTCTGAAATTTAGTTTATTTCACATTACTGCTAACATCAAACAAGATAACAGGATGCTCTTGGCATTGCTGAAAGCCAAATGTGGGATTATGCTGTTTATTATCTTGAGCAGCCATGCAAGCTAAGCTACAATGAATCCTACACAGGGAGCAATATTCATATATTAAAGCTGACGTGCAGTCCTGATACCACAGAAAAAAAAAAAAATCCCTTTATCCTGATTTCCTAAGGACAGTGCTTTATGGGATCACAGTGTCTTCCTGCCCATATCTTTCTGCCTTCCACCCAAAAGCTTTTCACCCCTTTGGCCTATTAAAAGAGATGTTCACTATCAAGTGACCATGAAAAAGTAAGGGGCAGGTTCTGAACGTGCCCTGGGACTGCCCCAGCTGGGAGAACTTTGGGTTGCAGAGATGGTTTCCAGGGTTGGTGTTTGGCCACCACGTTCCAGCAGTCACCATTATCATCTGCACAAACTGCTGCAATGACTACAGGGAAGGAGATTTCCTTCCTCTGGCAGTCTCAGAGGGCAAGGCAGCACTTGTGCATTATGTGTTGTAAAAGGCAGTATAAGCAAATTAATTTTCTCTGTGGAACTGTAACCCAAAAAAACCTACTTAGTACGAACCTAGGATCGATGTTTTGAAACAAAGGCAAATTGATTTCCAGCACTAGTTCAATATTTTAATGGTTGTAAGGTAAGAGATAAATAACAGAGTTGTTTCAGGTTGTTTATATCTATGTATTCCAATTTCAGTGAAAATATATTCTACTACTATTCACTGCTGACACAAAACCTGTAGTGCAATGTACAGTGGACAGGGTCAACTTAAACAAGCTGAAAAATAGGACATGTGACAAAGTGCTCTGTATTTCAACCTGTGTTTTGAAAGGGATGAAGCTCTCTTAACACTAAACCCTGAATTTGAACTGAAGGCAACAACTCCTCTTCCTGTGCACCACTCTGGTATTATTTTTGCTCTGCTAATATTCTTCTGCAGCATTTTATAGTGACAGGAATGTATTGCAGGGGTCAGCACTGTGGTTATCCTGAGCTCATTCAAATGACTCCTGGGTACATGTATACAGAACAGAGCTTTCCAAAAGGTTCTTTTGAAATTCTTTTCTAAAGGGTTATAATTTCACTATTTCATTATGTTAAACAGAGGAAAATGTCACATAGAATTTACGGTTATCAATATGTGCAACAAATCTTTTCTCACTTCATCATTTGTATATTTTAGAAAATTAATTTAATCAAATGTTCATTAGCAGTGATAATTAATTATAGCAAAGTTCATCAGACAACATATACATGTTGCCAAATGATCACCATGATGTTCTTTTGACAGAGTTGTTACAGCACAAATGTTCACACATTTTTATGCAGACATTTCACCAACACATGACATACTGGCTATAAATCTGCATTTAAAGCTTTATAAATTACAGATGCACTAAATAGCATTGAAATATATTTTACTTTCATTAATTTCATAATTCTGAATGATACATGCATGTTAAAATACTCCATACATTATGCCCATAGTAAAAAACTTATTATTTTAAAGGTTAGTTATTTCTAAAAAAAATCCCAAAGATTGTCCACAAGAATTGAGTGTTTACTGATGTATCAGTAAATTGAAAATTCACTCTTTTTCAGGAAGTCTGCATATTTTATCAGGAGTGGCATGACTTGAAATTCTTGCTGCCTGAGAAAGAGGGATAGTTTTTATCTAGGGCACATGGCTTGGGGGAAGTGTATTCAGTCACTTTGCCACAGGTTTCCTGTGACTTTGGGTAACTCATCTTGTCTGCCCATGGTTCATTCTCTTATTTATAAAACAGTGATAAGAGCTGAAATACTGTTTGCTTTACCCATTTATATTTTGGGGCATGAAGGGAGGGAACGTTGTTCTGTTTTTCTCCAAGGCTTAACAAAATGGGGCCATATTCCTAGTTGAGGCTTTTAGATACTGCCATGCTAGATTGTAATAATATAATTATTATTGCTCTCTCACAACCATTAATTTAATTGCCCTTTCTGATTCTTGAAAGCACTGCTGGCTCCTGAGTATTCCATGCTCTAATCAGGTGGATGAAAACAGAACAGAATGCTCAAAATAAATCCTGCTAAAACTGTCAGGAGTTTGTCTGTTTTCCTTGCCCCAATGCTCAATGCATTTTCATATGTTTCTGGGTGAAAAGTCTCACTTGTGCAGTCAAAGCCTTGGTATTCCTTGAGCTGTAAAAGAATATTTCTTGATGTTACATTAAAATTTGTCAATGATGTTGGAGGATAATGTGCAACCACTGCAGCTGTCAAAAGTGTGTATGAGTAATTAGTGGCAACCAATAATCTGAGAGACAGCACTGTTTTGTTGGACCTTTTTCAAAACCTAATGAAAAATGAGCATCCCTGAGACACAAAAAAGTTCCAGAAGGACAAGTAGGTCCCTGTCAGGTCATCTGTACCAAAAATTAGCAGAGGAGTGAAAGACACAGGCAAGGGCTCATAACCAAAGTGAGTGACCTTAGTCTGGCTGCTCTGCTTTTTCAAAGTCAAACCTCTGTGTGGACTTGGAGCTGGGAAACCACACGTAGAAAACTTACCTAAGTATTTGTTGAAACCCAGCCAAAGAAACCAAGTGTATTTGGCTTAAACCTGTACTCCTCCTTCACAGTACAGTGACAGGTTCATCTGTACTTAAATTCTGGCACTGTTAGAACTGGAAACTTAATATGAGGGTTTGCTTTAGCTCAGCCCCCAGGAGGCAGAGACACATCACGGCTCTTCAGTGAAGGTTTTGCTGTGCTGGAAAACCAGGCAATACCCAGACACAACATGGGAAAAACAGACTTGGGAGAGTTCTTTGCCTCCACACATTTCCCAGCTTTTGTTGGTATGACTCAGAACCACTGAGCACAGTTTTCCTTTCGAGATGTTTTACAGTCCTGCAATGTTGTTTTTCACCGTGGACTCGATGTCTTGAGAGCAAGCCAAGAGTAGCAATTAGCTACTTAGCCTGTCCAGCTCTTACTCCAAATGGAGTGTTAGATCAGCCTTTCAAACAATGGTGACAGCATCTCTCTTAAAGTTGGGGTCTGGCTCAGTAAAAGCAGGTCACAGGCATCTGTGTTAAGTCATCTTGCTAAGTCTTTCTCTTTTTATTACACTTCTCCTATCATCCCACTGTCAACACAGAGCAAAGCAGCAGATTTCAGGTGTGGTCTTGGGAAACCTGCCCACTTTTGCTCACCACAGAGATAGCTTATGAAGACAAATCTGGTTTGTTTTCTAAAAAAATAATAATAATAAAAAAAAGCCCAAGTGAAAATTTATGATGAGGGTTTTATTAAAATGTCAGGCATTCCTTTAAAATTAACTCAGGGAAAAAATGTAGAGTTTCAGGGCTCTCAACAGAGTGGATAGTGCTCACAAATTGAGTATTGTTCTCGGGTTATCAGACAGAAATCTATTCTTTCACTCTGGCAAAGGAATTTAACATTGATAATTCTTGTTAATTGCTATCATCTTTCATTGGGACGTTTCTGTCAGCACGTGTTGTGCAGCAACTGTACAGACCGACTGTATTTCTACTCTGAAACAGCAAATTGATACAAATGCTAATTTTATTTCAAAGGATTTTGGTTTTGACTTAGAAGTTAGGGAGGAGGGAGAGAGAAAACAAGTGACTGGGTAGGAAAATGAAGAGATTAGATCTGCAGTCTCCTAACCCACAATACCAGGGACTGTCTGTTTGCATAATGCAGAGTCCAAGACCTTCCTTTTATGTTGTTGTACAGAATCAGATAAGGAAAGATATTGTGCAATAGTTGAGATCCAACTGTGTCAGGTGCAGACTGAGCCCAGTTAACCCAGCTTTTAGAAAAACATGTCTGTGCAAGAGTAAAAGCAAAACGTTCACTTGGTTTATTGGGTCTTATCCTGACACACAAGTAAAAGGTCGTAAATTTTTCAGAGTTAAACCAGAGTTAAACGTGGTTGTGTGTTGGCTGAAGACAACCCACACTTCTCCCCCTGAGCAGGAAGCCCTCCCTGTGTTACTGGATAACTCTTTTGATGTATTTCAGGAGCATCTGGTTGCCAGTTACTGGCTGAAGACAATGACTGGTTCCATTTTCACCTGTTCCTCTTCCACATCCCTGGTGTTTCCAGTTTGTCCAATTAGGAGGCTTTGCCCTGTCCCCCGTGGGCAGAGGATAAAGAAGCAGCTCTTCCACTGGGGAATTAACTCTTGGGTCACCAGTTTTTCAGGCTGCATCTTGGCTGGGTGTAGGTTGTTAAAAAGGAGCAGTTCCCTCCACCTTGGTTTTGATTATAGAAATCCCATGATGACCAAGCATCCCAGTGGGAAAAAGTTGTTTTATGTAAGAGGGCAGGTAAAGCAAAATAGGGAGAGATAAAGGAATAAAAAATACTGTGGCAGAAGGGACTAATCAACCAGTAAACATAACTGTGCTTCACATTTGTAGTACACCATACATGTTCCCAAAATGGTCCCAAAATTTCCTACCTTTTTTTTTTTTTTAATTAAGATTCCTTCACGTAGTTTTGAAGGTAAAGGCAATTTCTTTTAATATCAAACTGTGATTTGTGGAAGGAAACAATAACAAGTATGGGTGAGAAGTAATACAGAGTTCAATAATACAAAGTTCATGCTATTATACTGCCAGCCTATTTACAGACTGAGCTGAGAACTTCTGGCACAGGCTTCTTGCACTTAAATTGAGCATATCATGATAAAATTTAATATCCTTACCCATGGTTTCACAGGAGCCTGGATGTCAGCAGGTACTGAGGGCTGTTTGTGCCAGCAGCAGACAGAAAGTTGTCCTTTTTGGAAACCACCCTTACCCCCACCCCAATAATGCCCCACTAGAAACTGTGGGTTATGAGTCACCCACATTTCTGGAAGTATCTCATATTTGTCTGTGAGCTGGAGCTTTTTGAGCATAATCCCATACTATTTGTTTTGTACAGTGACAGAACTTGTAAACAGCTCTCTGCTTCTAATAAACGAGTTAAACTCTTAATGAGTATTGCAGTAATGAATCCATAGAGAAGGACATGTCTTATTTATATTGTTCCCAGATTAAGAACATCATCAGAAAAGCAGTTAAGTACGGTATGTAAAAACTACAGTTATTATCATCAATCACTTCCACAGGATGGCAGAGAAACCCTCATGTGCCCTAGAGACAAACCTCACAGAGACAGGTGCTAATAATGGAAGGTGTGCCAAGATTATTTTTCAAGGAAAACAAGATAGGAATTTCTGTGAGAAAATAAGTTTTATGGAAGGATTAGAAGGTGATAAAAGGTGGGTGTGGGGAGAACATGAATTGGCTCATTGTAGCCTCAAGAAGGGGCATTAGAGAATGTAATAAAGAATGCTATAACATACAGGAATGAAGGAAGGGTAAAAAAATATCCAGAAATGAAACTGGAGAGACAGCTTTATTGTGTGATTTATAATGAAGTTTTGTGGAACTTCAAACAGGAAATGATCTTGAATTTGATGTTGTTAATAAAAATAAGAAGGAAATTGAGAAGAAGATTCAAGGAGAGATTTGTTGTGATTGAAGCAGAGTAGCTGGAGATAATTTTGTCAGTGGTGTTTTATACAGACACTCCCAGGAATGGGGAGTTGGGGGAACAGAGAGGGCTGATGAAGAAGGTTTTATTAAGTTATATCAGTCAAGTTGAGAGAAGACAGGATGAGACAACCAAATCTTTAGCAGCTGGCTTTTTGAGATGAGAATGAGGGTTTCTCATGCTGGACAAGACAAGACAAAATGTTATTCCAGCCAAATTTATTGCAGATTCCACAAGAGCTTTTTCTCTATTCAGTACCTCATCTGGGCAAAAAAGGTTCTTTAAATATATTCACCAATATCTGCACAGCTAATGAAAATGGTGTGTTTCCTAGAAAGGCTTTGTAGGAATGTACATAGCATCAGATCACTCCTTCCCTTGAGAAGGGAGGATTTAGTGAATAGCACAGAGGCAAATCTTGTATAGGAGGCTTAATCTTCCAGGTTTTCTTACTTTTTGTGGAGTTGTGGTTTTTATTTAATTTAAAAAAAAGTATTTTTTGTGTAGTTGTTGATTTCTCCTCCTCTTCTCCCCACAGGGAGTAGGAAAGAAAATAAATATATACTCACTTGAGTCAGGGAACACCAGGTTTTGAGCCAAGTCCTTTATGACCTTTGTATTCATGTGAGCTACTTGTGCTCACAAGGAGGCTGGATATAATGGTCATGGGTTCAGTGAAGGGAGAACTCCATACCACATTATTTTATAATGCATATTTTCTTTCCTAATCACAGTGAAATATTTGAAATGAAAGGATTGAGCTCGGTCTTATGAGTCATAACCACAGTGCAGAGCAGCCTACACATGTGCAGGCCTTGTAGTTATAAAAGTTATTACCTCACCTCTAATTTTGAGGTCAGATATATGATTTTCCCTTCTCTTTGTTGAAAATGTGCACTTGTGTAATGCAGGGGCCTGTCTGGTGCTTGTGGAAAGTGCCAGAATTCCAGTTCCACAGGGCAAAATAGGGGCAGTTTGGGGCAGCAAGGACCACTTGGGGAGCAGCAGAAAGTCCTCCCATGGCCTGACAGTATGTCCAGTTAAAGGTGGACCCAGTCTGATGGTTCCAAGGACAACCTGTAGAGGTCAGAAGGAAATTTTCAGGGGCACCCAGGGCCTCCCTGCTGGGGCTGCAGAAAACCTTGTCCCGTGGATGCCTGAGCTGCAGCCCACAAACATTACCAACCTGCAGAAGCCACAAAGCATCCTTGCTTTTCTGAGATATGCAGCATTTGTTTCCCAAAAGTTCTGAAAAGGAAAGGAGAGCAGGAAGAAAAGGGCAAGGACATGCAAGAACCCAAAATGTTTTTGTGACCATTCTTTTCCCCCCTCTAACTTTTTTGTTTCGTTAATGCCAAGCGTGGTGACATTATGTTCACATCGAGCATGTGCTGTAAGATTGCACTTGTCAAGCATTTTTGTTTGGCAGAAATGCAGAGGAGGGGATGCTGAGCCAAGAAGTGTTTCTCCTTTTCTCCCTCATAAAATGGAGAGCTCGGGAACAAGTGGGAATCTGCCCTCTCTGTTACATCAGTGTGTGCAGGACTGCCAGTTTCTCCAGTACATACTTTCATTTTCAGGTGGTTTTAAGTTAACAGTGAACTTCTGATAATGGCTGAAATCAGGCCTTAAGAAAAGGCACTGAAGGTATGATACAGCTGCTGATAGCACATTGCTTTTTGGAGCAATCTGTTGTCTTCCTGATGTCTTGATCAGCGTCAGACCACAAGTTTTCGGGAGCAAGGATGGTCTCCTCATTCAGTGGGAGCTCATGGCCCATTCCAATCCATGGACAGAACCAAAAAGGCCATACAGCAAGATAACAGAAGCTGTGTAACAAACCACTCATTGTACCACACAGTCTTTACACATATCACATATATATAAAAATATATATCCATATATCCTTTCCTCTACTGCTGTTTGCAAGCACATGAGCAAAATTGCACATCTCTGTGCAATTTGCACATCTCTGTGCAATTTGGGTGGCTGATACATCCCATGGTAGGTTTTCCATGAAAACAAAGGCTGGATAACAGGAACATGTGTTGATCCATGGCTGGAGAGGACAAGGAGAGCAGTGGTAACTCGTCTCACACTCCTGCAGCACGAGGACTGGTACCTTCCTCCCAGGGACCCTCAACAGACCTTGCTGTGGGCAGCCAGATGTGCCCAGGCTGTTACAGGTGACACAATCCTAAACTACATCTTGCCTGCACGAATCAGCAAGTCCTGACAGTGGAAACCCTCTGAGAAGCTCAAATAAACATGTTTTTTTAGTGTTGTGCCTGACAATACCAGCAAAGCACGACTGTGAGACAGCTGTGGGCTCTGTGTGCTCTGGCTGTGCATAAATTTGGGGGGAAAATTGCCTTGCAATTAGTTGGAACCACATTTTTCATGGAGTTGGGTCTCACTGGTGATGAGTATCTGTGATATATTTTGCAGTGTTACTTTCCTTTAGAGACCAACTGGCCTCTCCTCTGGTTTGTCTGACAGGCTTAATAATGCCCAAGTTTAGCCCCCTGAGTATTCCATTTAAACACCTTCACAGTTTTCCAAATATTTTGCAAGCCAGATTGCAGCACCTGAATAAAAAAAAAAACCTCAACGTTTTCTAGCTGGGTGAGAAGAATCTAAACCATATTTATCATGAAAGAGTGTGAGGAAAGCACCCATTATTATTAAAAAGTAATCATTAAACATCCTCTGCTCTATCTGGAAGTACAGACTCATTACAAATAAAGATAAACAAGTGCAATATAAACCCCCAAAATATATATTCTTTTTTAATGGACTTTTAAGTCCCTTTCTCTAGTTCTTGATGAATGCAATAAAATGAAATTAAATTATAAGAAATGTCAAGAAGAAAACAAATTTATAATTAACAAAGCCCACCATATTACTTGTCCATAGGAAGGTCTTGGAGAAAGTTCATTTCAGTAGCATTGACACTATCGGAGCTTTAGTGGGAACAATTATTATCATTGCAAATTACTTAAACTATTAAACTGAGAATAATTCAGAAATATCATTAGCAGTCAAATTACTTAAAAAACCCTTGTTTTCTTTCTCCTTTGTTTAATTTAAACTTAATGTCTGCTTATTCTCACACAAGCAGAAAATGCTGATAAATAATTCCAGAGCATGCCTAAACATCTCCCTTCACAGCCAGCTTCTAATTTGATCTCAGGAGACCCTTCTTGGTAGCTGAATAAAATATTTTCATTTATTCTAGAAGAGCCTGCATCACCATACGTTTGTAATCTCCTGTTGTTTGGTAATGCTGCTAGATGAGGTCCTCAGCAAATCATTAAACTTGTTCAATAACAACATTACAAAACACAAGGGATTTGCCCTCAGTGAAACAAAGAAGTTTTTCAAACACTGGGAAAAAAAAAGGAAAACAAAAAAACTTTAATAAGCTAACTTGAGCTTTCAGGGCAGTTTCTGATATTATTTAACATTTTCAACTTCCTGGTGTGCACAGCACAAGAATGAGGAGACTTCAAGGCAGTGTCAAAGTGGTTTGGAAAAGCCTTCTGCTTTCACACTGCAGAAAATACAAGTGATATTGTTTTTCTGATAGGATCAAACGTTTTGTCTTGGTCAGCTCACCCTGCATTTGATTTTGAAATTTAAGTATTCAACCTCCCAATCTGATCTCTCTAACAACTAACTATGTTTCCTGATGATATGATAATGTAAATGACTTTGCCATGGAATTCATGAATCATCAAGATATGATTTGAAGAGAGGAAATTAAACACTTGATTCAATTAATCATTCTTATTAAGCTAGAAATTCATGATTTGCACTCCTAATAAATATGATGTGAAATTTCATATGCATTAATCACATGAGATTAATACCCATTCTTATTCTTTATATTAAATAACCCTGAATTCAAGTGACCCAGACACCAGTTCCCTGATCAGGAAGGGATGGAGAGCACTGGGGAAGTGGAACACTCTCCCAGAGGAGAAAAGACTCTCATTGCTTGACAGATCATCCATCTTCTCTCTTGACTTTATTGTATTTCTACCATACTGATGGAATGGCTTCTCCCTGGGAAAAGTTTGTTGGGTCAAGTGCTGAAAAATCAAACTCAAGTTCCCTCATGCAACAGTAGGGAATGGAAGTGCAGTGGAGCAAAGTAGAGCTGTGACTGTGGATTAATTGAGGTCTGTAAAGCTTCTAATCACCTGAGATCACAGAGATTTTTAGGTTAAACATGTCTTTATTATTACTGTTTGCACTACATTTGTAGAGATTACTTGTTTAAGTTTTTTATTATTAGTTGAAGACAGGTGACATTCAGTCCATTTCTTCTGTTTTTTTATTTTTTTCCTTAAGAACACAATCCAACATGATTTTATTTGCACAGAGAAATGTACATTTTGTCCATCTATTCATGAAGCCTCCTGCCCACCCATTCATCCATTCCTCTGTAATTCATATCACCTAAAAATATAAATTGTTTGTTCAATTGTTTTCCACCTCTGAATAACAGAATCAGAGCTATTGTTATGTGTGTAGCCTTACAATATATGTACATAAGCAAATGTACACATTTGAAAACACATTTAGAGAATTGCAAGAGGATAGGGTGGATAACTATATCTTTTGCTTTTAGTTGAGGTAAATTATAAATACAAATAATAATTTTGGAAAGCTAAGTGTTTTAAGCTGTTTTGAAAAATAGGCAGTTTTAAAGGTTTTTTTGTGAAGCTACTGATACTTAAAAAAAATCATCATGCTAGTAACAACCTAACTAAGTGATTTTTAAAAATGGTAAGAGTTTTACTGCACTTAGAATCTTGAGAAATGAAAAAAAAATCATATTAATTGAGTGAAATGGAAAAATGACAGTTATTTCTAATTATTGCAAAATACTTATATTAGGTGTGTTGGTTTGTTCCACAAGGATAAGCATGTCCAGGAGGAGACACCTCAGTGAACAGCAGAATATCCTCTGTGGTAGTGGACCCTTGTCTTCTCTTTTGCATAAACCCATTTTGCCTTGATATTCGTTTCTAGTTGCTTAGAGATACCTTTGGGTAGAAGAAATCAACATTTCAGCATGCCCATAAAAGCCCTTTTCCACCATGACCATTTCCTTGGTTTTGCTTTTTTCCCCAAAGGATTCTGAAGTTGTCATAGATGATGGAGCACAGTTATTCTTTGGTACAAGCTGGGAAGGCACACAGAATGTCCCCAGCCTTGTCAGAACTGTTAATCTGTTAACAAAATGCCTGGTAAAGGTGTCTGCATAAGGTATTGAATCATGTGTAAATGCCAGTAACAGACTATTTTACCATTACTACCTAATACACAGTCACTATAAAAAGTAGCATCTCTCTGCTCCCACAAGTAGATGACAATTAAAATGGAGAAAAAACAATTAATTTTATATTCCTCCCATTTTTTGTCTTTTCTAATGCAATATTTTCTATAAGCATTTGTTTTTCCAGGGAGATTTTCGGGGCTCATCATAACGTGACCTTTGGAGTTAAAAAAAAAAAAAAATATATTATTGAGAGAAGGGATGTGAAGTGATGGGCTAACAGCACACATGATATCACTATATTTAGAATCTCTTGCTAATTATTGTAGTCCTTGCATTTTGTTTGATATGGTATGTCAAAAGGTCCGAGTGAATTTTATTTCATGGAGTGTTTATTGAGCAACTATCATGCCTCTCTCTTTGCAAACTAATTAGCTTTGTTCTTTCTGGTTTGGGTTTGGGGTTTTTTTGTTGTTATTTTTTTTTTCAATGTAAAGTGTAATAATCTGAAACCGTTTTACACCAGTTCTGTCCTTTACACTGCCATTACTTTGCACTTGAAATAAAACCAGTTAGTTAAGCTTTAGTTCACTTGCGTTTTTCTTTCACTTTTTGATTTAATTTGAAGTCAATTCTGCAAGGTAAAAGTGATGAGGGCGTCGTGGATGGAGGTTCCCTGTAGTCTGAAGTGGCAGTTTTGCTGAGCTCTAGGTACAAGTCACCTTGGAGCAATCTGGAGGGGGGTTGTTTTTCTGTTGTCTGTAACACAGCCTGCCAAGGAGTTATTTGAGACATTATTTGGGCACTTGGCAACTTTCATCTGGGAGGTGACAATGCAGAAGCTGCTAATTAGTGGATGTTTTTTGTATCGACTTGATGTAGAATTCCAGTCTTGCATATGAAAAATGCACAAATTTTCTTTGTGCCAAATTGGCCTCCATGTGAGGATTGGGTAGATCCAATTAATGTCAGACAGCCCTGTTGTACTGTGCTTGTATAAACTGGAGTGTGATATGCCTACATGTGGCATCCTTTCCAGATGACGTGCTCAACTGTGAGGAGAGATGAGATAATGAACACAGAGCATATTTCTTTCATCTGAACTAGGCAGCAGATTGAACTTCTGAACTAGATCACAAACTAGTACAGCCACCACAATTCCTCTCTATGTGGCACGGGGTCTCAGCCAGCTATGGTTCCCCTATCCAACTCAAACTGGTCAGTTCTCCAGTGGATTCTTTATTACAACTCAAAAATAAGATGTATTTGCCTCATTTCTGGAAATCAGATTATTTTTGAAAGTGTAACAGATGACTTGCTACTCAAAAGCTTTGACAAGCACCCACTTCCTTTGTGTTTTCCAGAAAGGAAGTACAGCACCAACAGTTGTATTGCTTGTTTGTCACAATGCTAACAGAAGAAAAGAGATTTTTGTCTTGTTTTGCTTTGAGTTGGAGAAAAAGAGCTGGGCAAGAAGAAAGTGCTGCTGAGATCATCCTTCAGTGTGAACCAAGATGAATAGTACCAGTGGGATGTATGGGCTCATACTGTAAAGAAAAGCTGACAGAAGAAGCACAGGGAATTTGAGACAGAATCTGGACAGCAATATAGATTAGAGTGAACAAATCCAGTCACCCAGAGAGGCTGAGGTGAAGCTTGAAATGGTTATTAATTGTTTAAGGAATGTTGTGTATGCTGAGAGATAGACAAAGAGGCTCGTCAGGTCAAGAGGATCCTTTGATTAGGAATTGGGCTGTGGGCTGCCTGGTTGAGAGGTGCAGAGGAACAGGTGAGGAATCCCTGCTGCACAGGATCATGTGAAATCTCCCTTTTCCTACTGCTCACCTTCAGTGTTCACTCACTGATGGAGTGATGAACCAACCCTTTTAACTGCAGCATATTTCACATGATGCTGATTATGAGCAGGATTTTATGGCAGCCTTGTGCCATATGGATTGTATTCAGCCTTTCAGTGAACCATTACTCATATATAGGGGAAAAAAAACCCCTTACCTTTGCTTTCAGTAAGACCTGGGTCAGGCATCATGACTTGTAGGATCAGATGCAAAATAAGGACTAAATGAAACTGGTGCCTCTAACAGTTGCTGCATTCTCTGCTCAGAAAGCAAGTTCTGCTTGTGCATCATGGAAGTGCAGTGCAGTTCATCTGGGCTTGCCAGCTCCCACACAGCCTCTCAGGAGACATCAGGGCAAGTCCTTCATCTGCCAAAGAAACTGCTGGGGTTAATGGAAGCAAAATTTCTCTTGCAGATGAATGTATTTCAAATAAATCAAAAAACATACCAGATATCTCATATTTTTAACCTGGCATGACTTGTGTTTTGTTTTTAGCATTTAGACAGATATTCTGAGTTGCTAACTGCTCAATTCAAATTTATCTGAAAGAAAAAAATAAAAAGAAAGAAGAAAGCCCAATAGACCAAGTCTGTTTCTGTTGATCATGATTTATCTATCTTTCAGTAAGCCCTTTGGTAGAGCTGGGGATAATCCATTACCTCTACACCTCTCTGAACATCTGAAATCCTGAAATGACTGAATTTTGAAAAATGAACAAGAGGAAAAGTGTGACTGCCATCCTGCATGAACCTTAAACCCATTACACATGCCAGTATATAAAATGAGGGTACTTACCTCCACTGTTATGTTCTCATTTGGTTATCCTATCTTAAAAATGGATAGAGCAAGAAAAGCAACAGAGAAGGAGTTCTAAAAGAAAAGATTTCTTATAAGAGATTAGACCAATTGTACCTACTTAGTTGAAAAAGGAGATAGATGACAGGAGACACCATAAAGAGATACGAAATCATGAAGTGTAATAAAATTGTGCTAATACTACAGATTGACTTCTTGGACTTTTTTCTTCAAAATTGCTTTTAATAAGCAAATTTCTTAATTCTATTGGTGAGAGAAGACTTGCATGAATAACAATTGAACTGGGAGAGTTAATGTGCTTGCTCACTTAGTTCCACAGTTTTTTGTTTATTTTCTGTCCTGGAGGCTTCGGGAAGAAGATCCTGGGTCAGGATGGCTCTCAGCACTTGTACAGATTTGAGAGCTCTGAAGAACTTAGTGTGTCTGCCTGTATGCCAAAGTAATTGTTTAAAATATATACACTGTGTTCATTTTAGAACAGAATGCAGCACACAGATGAACAACAGAGCCAAGAAGGATGAAGAAATCCCTCAAAGCTATATCCCTTTTTGTATGAGAAATTGTCTGCATATTCCTCTCTTTAAAATGGTCAGAACATTTTCCAGAAAAAAATAAATACATGTTCTGCATTAATATTTTCTACTGGAAAAGCACCAAACATATTTAACAGCTTTTCTTGGGAAAACGCCTGTAATTTTTGGGAAAGCCCTTTCTTCTCTGCTTTTGTTAGAAATAGTCTGGGCAGAGCAGCCTCTGTGCAGTGAATGAGTTCAAAAGAAATATATTTAGTTGAATTCAGTACCTTAATGTAACTCAAATGAGTTATAGCAAAATACTACACGTGGTATCTTGCATCATAGATCTTTGCTTGGAGAGCATCCAGACATGTTGCTACTATTATCTTAAGTATGTTCTTGTTAGGTGCTAATATTGATATCTCTTCCTCTCAAAAGATATATATATATATGTATATATATATATATATGTATATATATATATATATATATACATATATATATATATATGGGAACAGGTTTTCCCAGTATGTCTCTCATTGAAGGAGACTTAACAACCCTTTTTTACCTGACCTTTTAAAGTAGCATAGTGGGCAATAACCATTAACTGATCAAATATGAGAAATGTCAGGTGTGGAATAAGCACTGACAAGGAAATATTTCATCTCTTTAAGCTCATGAACAATCATTGAAAAACCCTGGCTCCTATTAAGAGTACTTTTTTTTTTTTTTCCTTCAAAATATTCAATAATGGTATGATGGGTTGCCTCGTGAAGCATTACTTTACAAAGTTAAATTTAAAGCTAAAAAGAGATCAAACAGGCTAAAGTATGGTGTAAGTCTGAGAAATTCATCATTGTTGCTTACCCAGATATCCTCATTTTCATCACACAGTGCCAGGTCTCATTTAGTAATACATTTAATAATTCCAACAACCCACTTATCTACTTTTCTTTTACATGTACTGCATAATCACTCTCAGATCATCATGTGTCACTGCAGATTCGTCTCCCTTCTGTTAATCCAAATAATTCAAGTTAATAGTGATTTAAAAAAAAAAATAGAGTTCTCTGTACTTAAAGCCTCATACATGCTACGAGTCTTTGATTAGACAGACAGTATTTTGTAAGAATTTTCTGACAAAGAGAAACTTGATGTGGAGTGGAGATCAGAAATCACTGTGTAAGCTGGGGAGGGAGGGAAAGGATTCCTCTTTTATAGTATTATATTACTTTATAGTGTTTTACACTGGCCAAGTCCCCCAGTGTCACTGCACTTACCCTTTCAGACCAAGATGATGAGAAGCATCACTCTGCTCCTTCCCCAGGGCAGTGCTGGCACAGCACACTCTGCACCCAAAATGCTCACAGTGTGCTGGGCAAGAACGAGTTCTCCTGCTGCCAAACAATGTCAGCTGTGCTACAAAATTAAAAACCATCTCTGTGCTGCTTTGGAACTCTGGATTTGACCACATTCTGTCTTTAATGTCTGTTTATAATATTTTCAAAAGTTTATATTATGTAGGGAAGCTAATTAAAAATTAGGCCTTCTTCATAGACTCTGACTCCAGCTGTTCTCTTTAAAGCAGCTGGTGAACTTCCATAAATAGCCCACCAAAGATTAACCCTGACAAACACAGACTCTTGAGGTGGGAGGCATCATTTCAGTGGACAAAGTTCAGCGTCAACAATTAACCTTGCTAACAAAAAGAGGGATTATGTCAGTGTGAGTGGGGTTCTGAAACGTGAGAGACACATACCCCAGCCTCTGTGGGGTTTTTCTGCCTCTGCCTTTATGCTGCTGCAGGTTCAGTGATTTCACCATTCAGGGTATTTAAAAGTTAGAAGAATGTGACAAAAAAAAAAGAACCTCTAGGCAAGAAAATATCGCAACTGCTTTGCAAAAAAAAAATAAAACTTACTGTGGGGAAAGAACCTGAAAAGAATAATCTCCCAGACTTTTTTTGTCGTGCTTGGTGAATGCTGTCCATCAGATTTCTGGCCCATCTTTCGTTATGTGCAAGTGTAAACTTGGCACAGTTGTGGGTCAGGATCGCTGTGAACTTAAAAACATGATAGTTTAAATTTAAATGGATCCTGCATTCTGCACAGAGGAGACAGGCCTTGCCAGAAGCAATATAAACTAAAGGTCTTCAGGGTACCAGTTTAGGTTTGGGTTTGGCACCAGAAAGAACAGAGAAGTGGGTAGTAAAAATGAAGAGTAACTTGAGGATATTTTAATAACAGCTGCTCTGTTTTCTTTCTTAGCGCACTTTTATTTTATTTGCACTTTTGTAGTTTGATCCTGATGACATGGCTATTATTTTATAGCAGTTTCAAGCAGTTAATTAATGAACTGCACACATGTGACATGACACCACCTTGCCCAATTATCTCTGGCATCTATTTTTATGGTACAAAGCACTGTTGCTTTGTGAATTGTTTTAGATTGTAAATTGGCTCTGGAAGCTGTTATTTTTATAGTCAAAACAATACAATAGTAATGCTTGATGGCTGACATGCACCAATGACAAATTGCCACACATGATCTCATGGAATCCACCAAAGGACTTGGAGACATTTGATAATCTTCTCTGTTCTTTACATGTAAAAATCTCTCCTGTTAAATTCACAGCACCTTATGAAGTCCTTTAAAATCAGATTGCCATATTGCTGACAACCTGTAAATGACTGAATTAAGAAGAGAATGTAAAGCATAATTTTGGACTGATTTTTCACAGGATCTTTTTGCTAGTAGTAGTAGTAGACCAAAAATATTGTGTATATATCAGAAATTAAACACAAAGTAAGTTACTGGGAATAGACATAGAAATGTTCATTCATCTAAACTTGATAAAAATATTTCCCCCAAATTTAACACATTTTAATTTTGGTATAGAAGTACAAACTCTGTTCCTGCAACTTTACAAGCTCAGATGTATGCTTTCAAAATTAATTTCAAATATGTGCACAAATTGCTGATTATGTGTAAGGATGGAAATACATTATAGCTGAAGGATGAATTCCTCTCTTTGCACATAATGCAGAGGAAATGTTCTCTGTCTCTCACAAATGTCTCTTTCATGCACAAATATACACATTTATTAGAATACATTCACATGCAAAAAATTCTGAGATAGAAAGAAATGAAAATAATAATGTTTTCAGTTTAGAATGCGATCCTTTAATAGGAATTTCTCAGTGTAATATGATTCTATACTTGAATATGTTTATGTAGAATAAAAAGCAATATTATATATGCAAACATCTATTCAGTAAAACTGGAAATACACAGAGAAAAACTTCTGTAGTCTGGCAGCCGTTTGGGACTCATTTTGGATAAGGAGCCAGAAGTTCAGATACATTCCCAAGTCATCTAATTTTTTTTCAGTATCACAGGAGCTTCTGTAATTGTTATCCATGAGCTTACCCAGACCTTCTTCCCAGTTCAGGACAGTCCCTCACTGCCTTTTCCCATTTCACCAGACTTTCATGCTCTACTCTTATAGTTTTCTTTCTATTTTAGGCTGGTTTTTTTGTAGCTTCCATTCCTGTGGCATCTGAGCAGTTCATATTCTCCACTGGACTCATCCTGACAATGCCCAAGTGTAACTGCAAGTACAATTATCCCCATTTTATAACTCAATAATTGAAAAGAAGAGAGTCACCCCCATATCTGCAATGGTATTTAGGAAGCCAATTCCCTTTGAAGTAGGTGAGAGTTAGAAACCTACAGTGACTGCAATGGAGGGAGAGCTGGAACCAGACATTCAGCTAATGACCTGCTCATTAAAACATCCTTTCTTACATCATTAATTCTTTAAACAGATACTTTCTGCCCCTTTTCATGTTTGCCTATCACACATGAAAAAATTATGTGAAGGTGTTTCTCACCTGCTCATCTTCTATCTGTGTGAATATCTTCTGAACTGTAGCTAGTTCTTTGCAATATTTGCTTGGACTGCAATAGAATTTGGGAGCTATGAGGTAATAAAGTAAACTAAAACAATGGGGAAAGCATCTATGGAAACTCCAGAGTCCCACCAAAGAGGGACTGAAACTTTTAATTGCTCTTTGCAGGCAAGGGATTTTTAAAGTCAAAAGCAAGGGAGTGATGGCCCCTGAAACTGGGAAAAAAATTACATTGGAGTGGAAATCACATGAATGTTTGCAAAACTGAACGGAAGAGAAAGCACTTCAAAGAACTCTGGAGTATAATTCACAGTACTCCATACAGCTCCTCTCTCCAGCAATCATTTGTTAAGTCAACAATTTGTGAGGTTTAGGTCGGGCCAAATGAGAGGCAAAGCAAACTCTGGAGTTGTACACACTGAGCAGAAGAAAAAGAAACTTTGGAATAAGAGAATCTTCAAGGTGTTCCATATAGTCCTAAAAAAAATGGGTTACACAGGTAAGTTATTTCAGTACAAAGCTAATTACAGTATTCTTCAGAGAATCCTTTTGGAGGGAATAAGCACATGCATGACTGGAAGCATTTAGGGAAAAAAAAAATCAGACTATTTTAATAGTTGTGTTTGTAATGCATCTGTTTTAAAATAGCAGAAATAATACACAGTTCAGATGCAGCACATCTGCTTGGACATCTCTGCTTTTCAGTGTGTTAAAGCAATTCAGATGCTCTAAATTACAACTTAATGTTATGCTTGGAGTCATTTGAACTGGCCCCCTGGTATCTAAAAGTAGGAAGTGTGTTTCAGCCTTAGAGATTTTGGGTTTAGCTCCATATTATACTCAGCCTCATTATAGAGGGTTTAGTTCTTTTGTGGTTTTGTTTTGTTTGGTTTTTTTTGTTTTGTTTTGTTGGGATTTTTCCAGTTTTATTTCTCTCATATGAAGAGATTTAGAATACCTTGCTCATATTTCTTTACAAAAATAGATATAATAGATATCATCACTGCATGCTAATTCCAGAGATGCTGAATGGACAACTTAGGAATGGAAAGCAGCAAGGTTAGAAATGTCTAATACATGAAAAAAAACAAACAAACCTCAAATAACCCCCACATCCCCCCAAACTGGTTAGGGCAGTACTGTCTTTTTCCTCTCCCACACACTTTCAATATCAAAGAATAATGTACAGAGTTTGGATAAGAACTAGAATTTCCATGCTCCAGTCACGTTTACCCAACTATGCATCAAATATAGCAACTATAAAAATTAATCTTCCTATATTTGCTTAAACAACTTTGCAGATATTCAGCCCAAGAAAAGCCAACTTCAGAGCTCAGGCAAAAGTTCCAGATAGGTGTGAATTAAAATGGGTAGAATTATGAGAGATTTTGAGCAAAGTCTTGGGGTTTTGGCAAGTTGAAAATGAGGAGTTAGTGATGGAGGGATAGGAAAAATTAAGAGACCAAGTAATAGAGAATTAGACAAAGTTGCCAGTTAGTGCACATACTGTCAGAAAAAGGTCTTACTTTGAACAAAGAAGGAGAAAGTAAACACAGAAGAGAGAGAAAAAAAAAATCAAGTCTCTCTTAAGTATTTAGAAAATGTTAGAAGTCATTGATTCAAGATTATTCAAGTTCATAAACAGAAGAGCTTGGATAAGATCAACCGGATAAAAACGGTGATATTTGTAATTTCTAATTCCAGTAATTAAGTGCTGCTCTAATTCTACTTGAGAAGGCCTCGGTGGGATTATAATAGTGGCATAATGATGGAAACAAAGACAAAGAAAGGATCAGAACTACTACAAAAAGAAAGGATACTGAAAAATTCATGACATACAGGAAAGACTGTCCTTAAAAGGTCAACCTTTGCTGACAGTTGCTGTAACAAAGGTGTGCATGACATCCTGAAATCACACTGCTTCCCACCACCATATTGCTGGGAAACTTTATTATATGTAAATTTCCACCATTCATATTCCACTTTTCTTCCTTTCATTCCATCCAAGGTATTTTGTCATCACTATATTGAGCCATTATTCAGTGTCCCATAGAGGGTATAATGCACAGTCCTTATTAAGATACACATGTTCATGGAACAACCCAAAGCTCATTAAAAAGATAAACTTATATTAGAGTATTTGGTGCTATTCTCAGAGCATGCACAAAATATGGAGCAAATATTGTACTTATAATTGCATTTTAATTGAGCTATATCTGGTGTAAAAAGATAGTTGCATATGGACTGTCAACTTGAAGAATATTTTAAGGTACATCTTTTAATTTTACTGCTTTTATTGTTCCTATTACAGTTTGAGAAAATTTCCCCCACAGCTGTTTTTATTTTGTGAAAATCATTCATCCCATGAGCATGACTGTAGCTGTGTGCAGTATACATAAATCCTGATGATCATTAAACACGTGTAGTTAAGGATTTGTTGTGCATCCATACATGTTTCATTTCCTTGCTTTGTGTTTAGTTTTTCAGTGACCGTCCTGGCTGTTTCTGCATCTCAGCTGCAGCACAAAAGGGTGATCTGCAATTAGCAAGTAGCTCAATGCCATTCTCTTTGCTGCCCCTCTTACTGTTCAAAGCTTTTTGGATTTTTTTTTTTTTTAATAGACTTAGCAGTGATTTTTGGCTCAAAACCAAGAAGTGTTGCTTCCTCCTCTTCCCTTTCCCCAGGCAGCTGAACCCTGGTGGCCACAGTCCTGCCCCACTCCTGCAGCTGGTGCATCACTCCCTCACACCAACTCCCTGACAGCTCCCTGATTCCTAAGCTGCCCTTGCTTCTTGCACACAGGCTCTGATACTGTCACCTTTTTCTTCCTCTCACAGAATCCCTAATATTCTTCTCTTTCCTGCTGTTGGTCCCCTGACTGACTTCTCCCAGCTCTCCTGGCTTTTGTTCCAGTTCCTCTGCTCACATAAACACCCCGGGCTTCCTTCCTGCACTGCTTCTTCTCCCCGAACAATCCTGGTTATTCATCACTTCTTCCCAGGCTCTCACCTACTTGTCTCCCCTTCCTAGAATTCCTGACTGTTATTTGACGATCCTCAGGCTGAAAATGATTTTGACATACAAAGAATCCCATTTTCTAGGCAGCAGCCAAGTGGGAGGAGCTAAAGTTTCCTGTGCCTCACATCAAACCCAGGTGAAACAGCAGATTTTTTCCCCATTTCAGCACAGAACTAGAAAGCACTCCTAAAATTTTCCCCTAAGTGACAGTAATGAGAAGAAGCAACCCTTTCAGTGAGTGCTGCATGAATTGGTGCTGAATGGAGGTAATTTTGCCTTCTTTCAGATTTTGCAGAAAATATTTTCCAGAGGTCTGCTTGGTTATTTTCACATAGTCATTCCAGCCTGAAGAAGTGCCCTCCATTTGGCTTAGGCTTCAGTAATTTAGCAATTAACATTTAACAGCCAGATTGTTTTCCTGAGCCCAGGGGGAACCAGAGCAAGAAAATATCTTCTGATCTATAACCTCGTTGCTATCTCACAGCTCCTAAACCCCAAAATTTTTATTCTAATAATTTTTGCTGATGCAGGAGCCAGTCATAACTATGCTGCAAGTAGCAAATTGCTGCAGAATACCCTCTGGTCAGACAGCATTTATTGTGCTGTAATTTGTTCTAAGACAATAGGGAAGATGCAAATTCTAGAGAGGCATATTAATCTGTAGGTCAAACAATAACAAAATATTGAAAAACTGTCTTAATGATTTTTTACATTCTGGTGGAAAAGCAGGGAATTCCATAGAGGGGTGCTGGTGATCTCATAAACCAGGAGAATAAAGCTGAGAGGTTTATTAATGCCACCAAGGCACTGAAATAGAATTTGTTTTATATCATGTACAACTGTATAGGTGTTTATTATTTATAACACATTCTTGTTTTTTAAAGGGCTTCATTCTAAGCCCTCTTCTGATGCTTCATATCTTGCTTTTCCCCACTGGTTTTAAACAGCAATTGTATTCCAGATGCAGCTTTAAATGGTGCTGTGTTAGCTCCCACCTTTCACTTTTTATTACAAAATTTAGTCTATTATACCGGCAGTATTTTTCATTGAAAAGTAAAAGTTAAAAAGTGCTGACTTCTCAGGAGGTGGGTGGGAAGAGGTTTCTCTGTGCCTGCCAGATGGTGCTCAGCACCTGTAGGATCAGGCCCTGGGCACCAGTAAATCCTGATTCCCAGGCACTGCTCTGCCCAGACTGGGTGATGAACCTCCCCTCTGGCTCAAAATAATTGGTATTAACAGAGTGGGCACCAAACCAGCTGTCAGGGCAGTCAGAATTCCATGGGGCCACGCTGTAAAATGTTCCCTGGGGTTCCCAGAACCTGTGTGAAGAGAGCCCAGAGCTCCTCGGAGCACAGAGCTTTCATGCCTTTTCACTCTGAAAATCCACCACTGGAATGAAGGTGGGACAGAAGGGATGAGGTGGCAGGGGCAGCTTTCTGTCACAGGAAAGTGGTGGTTCCCCCATGCCAGGGAGCTGCAGGTTGGAGGTGGAAGTGAGAGAATGAGGAGCTCATATAGAGCTGTCTCGTGATCTCGTGAGCCATTCAGTCCTCTTGAGATGAGGACTTTAATTCTAGCCTTTTAAAAATGTGCTGCTAAAGGCTTGCTAAGAAAGTGTTGATGTTTTCAAAACTTATTTACAGCAGGAGCATATTTTCTCACAATTGTTTTAGTGCCAGTACAAAGCCATCATAGTTTTCAGAAGTACAGTTGTTTGCAAAATATTTTCTTTTCCAGTTGTACCGTAAGTACAGAACACTATGATAACGAGATCCTGTTTGGTTTAATATATAACAATTGCTCTATTCCTAGTTTTATTTTCTCCTTGCTTTTCAGCATAATCTGTTCAGGGGGTGTTGATCTGTGGTGAAAAACAACTATAAAAAAACTTCTCTATATATAGTAGTAATAATAAAAAGCAGTGTGTCTTAAGAGAAGGAAGAACTTAAGATCTTTAGTGTGATCTGAAACATCTACACTCAGGATTTCTATGGCTATTACCAGGGGAAGACTGTGCTGATCATCAGTTATTCTCTTAGTGTTCCTTGTCTGTGGAATATATCAACCCTTAAAGAAAAAAAAACAAAATTAGATTTTTTTTCCCCCTAGGAAAGTTGATGTCTTTTTTTTCTGTGTCTCAATCTACATCTTAAATTGCACATCCAGTTGACACTTGGTACATCATGCAAACAAAGCACCAATTCACATCCCCGTGGCTTAGCACAGACAGATCAGCCATGGGAAAAGTAAGGGAGGATTTGCTAAGAGAGCCAGCAGAGCACAGCAGAACTTCCCAAACGAGACTGCTCTGGCTGGCTAACAGCAAATTCTTCTGTATTTCTATTGCCCCTAGATCTGCTGGGGGAAAGCAGTAGTAGCTGTGCATACCCACAGGGTTTTCAGACACCCCTGTACAATGAGCCTTTGAACTGTTTTTCACACTGTTTCCCATCTCTGCCTCTTCTTCTCCTGCTGTCCTTTTCCTACCTTTTCCAGACAGCTCATTTGTTTTGCATCATGCTGCTGTGAGCTGGCCCTTTGCACTCCTTGGGCTAGGGCAGGATTTGTCCCAGATTCTGCTAGCATACCAGCAGTGTTAATGTTTAGTCTAAAACTTCTAAATGGCAATGGTTTCCTTTTTTTTTTTCTTTTTTCTTTCTTTACTTAACACTGTTGTCTGCTTATAAAATACGCTAGCAAAGGGGGAAAAAAAAAAAAGTATGTGACCTATTAAAATGAAAGATTGCCCATTCTTGTAATTACAAGTAACAGGAAGCCTGGTAGTACCTTGTTTGTTAAATTCCTCTGACCTCTTCCAAAAAA
The DNA here is from genome assembly GCA_035041135.1 of Platyrinchus mystaceus. Taxonomy (NCBI): domain Eukaryota; kingdom Metazoa; phylum Chordata; class Aves; order Passeriformes; family Tyrannidae; genus Platyrinchus; species Platyrinchus mystaceus. The sequence goes on from JAWWLV010000005.1 coordinate 12,785,606, forward strand.
AACGGTACAAAAAGTCACAGTTATTAGTACATCCAGAGCTAAGGTCCTGCTCTAGGCACATGTGTTAGTCATTTACCAGGTTTTTTTCCCTTCTTGCTAGAATTGTGGTGAATTGATAGCTGGATATTCAAACACTGGTGGACAATCCCCTCTAGGCTGCCTTGGAAGAAGTTGCTAATAACTAACTGCAGTTCCTCCCTGGCTCAGGTTCCCGCTTGCTGTAAGCTCATAAGGGGCCCATTTTGACCTGGTCTGGTAAAAAGGAGCTGTGAAGGAGTCCCAGGGATGCAGCAGTCCCAGGGATGCAGAGTGCCAGGGATGCAGCAGTTTCAGGGATGCAGCAGTCCCAGGGATGCA
>JAWWLV010000005.1:12786062-12831004 GCA_035041135.1 Platyrinchus mystaceus
CAGGGATGCAGAGTCTCAGGGATGCAGAGTTTCAGGGATGCAGCAGTTTCAGGGATGCAGCAGTTTCAGGGATGCAGCAGTTTCAGGGATGCAGAGTGCCAGGGATGCAGAGTGCCAGGGATGAAGAATCCCAGGGATGCAGAATCCCAGGGATGCAGCAGTCTCAGGTCTGGCTGTGGGAAGGGAGAAGGACACTAAAGTGCCCGTGGTTGGGCAGGTGGGCTCCCTGGGGAAGGTTTAAGGGGAGCACACTGAGTTGCCCACACTCTCCTCCACCCCCAGCCCTGTCAGGGTCTGTCAGGTGTGAAGATTTAGCTCCTATTACAGGGAGTAAAGGGATCAGCTGCAAATAAAATATATGCTGTGGATTAGACAAAAGCCCTGTTCCTTTGCTAGACACACATCTATGCCAAAAGTTAAGTACCTCGGAGGACACCCCTCACTTCTGCTCTGTGACTGTGGAGTTGTTCCTAAGCCCAGTTTTGGAGTCTTCTCCAGTAATTTACTTGGCTTGCTCTGCAGCACTGAAGCAGTTATCTATTATGGACTTTCAAATTTGAAAGATTAATCACATGGAAATGGAAATTACCATCACTTGACTCCAATTTATAAAAGCAAATGTTGTCATTACCGCAGTTAGGCATCCAAAATATTAGGTAGTTGCAATCTGGGATTTTTTTTTTTCCTCTGCAAAATAAACTGTCAGGCTTCTGTTCATATTTATAGTGCACCTTTTCACAAAAAGTTATTATGTTCTGGTTCTGAACTTCTGTTAATAGGGTCTTACATGCTAGGAATGCTTATCTGAAAAATCACAAGCTGACTTTTGGAAACCTGAGGGAAAAGAATAGCAGGGGGAAAAGAAAGGAGACTGACTTTGAACTGAAAATGCAATTTGTTATGGCTGTAAAACTAACTGAAATGAGGAAATAGAAATGAGAAACGGAAATCAATGAAGTTACATAACATGTATGCAGAGAACATAGATGAAAAAATAAGCTTTAGTGTTTTATACATCCTTTAGTAATAATGTGACTGCTTTCTGATACATGTAGATAAGCACATTTAAATCTAGCTTTAAAAAAAAGTGCATCAAAACTGGTCCTAAATGAAGCAGAGGTTGTAGTCCCTCAAGGGAGTTGTTAGAAGGACTGTTCACTTGTTCAGGTGACCTATATCTGTGGTACTTAACTCCAATACCATGCAAAGGAACTCATGGATATGTAGGCATAGGGAATCAATGATCTTTTTGTATGGTGAAACTTTTGATTTCTTCTGCTTCCTTTCTAAGTAATAACATTGTCACATCTGGAAATGTCACCTGTATGGGTTTTTTTTTTTTTTCTTTCCCCAAGAGAACTCTGCTGTCATTTCTCAGATAATCTGCACCCATTGAAAAGAAATCTTTGCATAACCTGAATTGTCAGGCAGCTGTGTAAAATTTCATTAATGAGGCAAATACAGTGAGAAGGATCATAGATGGGACAGCTACTAGAGAGGAGAAAAAAATGGAGAGGAAGTGCTGGTACAGTGAGGTCTCTGGAGGAAACTTTCCCTTATAACCTGCAGGGCTACTGAATCACTGCTAATAGCTAACAGAAAGGTTCTAAATGTGAAAATAGAGCCATAAACAATCCAGAGATGATTGGCTGGCTGTGCTTGCCTCACTGGTTTGAAACCCCACTTGAGGTGGGAACTGGGGAGGTGAGTCAGGCTGGATGCTCGTGCCACCACTTGGGGATGTCTCTTGGAAATTGTCATTCATATCACAAACAATCTTTTCTTTAAGTCAGTCGCTGCATCCTCTTGGGTTCCTGTTGCTAATGGAGACAGAAACACTGTTCTGGTGTGGATTTAATGCATTTCACGCATAGATTCATCGTGTGCTGCTTTTTTTTCATCTGAATCACAATTTCAATGTTTTTGTGACTTTTGACACATCATCACTCATAATGGGGTCTTACTTACAGGCAATAATGAACATATTCTTGTGCCAAATTCGAGGATGTCTTGTTCACAAACACTATTTGTGGTTTTCATACCACAGAATCCAATGACTTCATGCAAAGGGATGATTATGAATAGTCCTGTCATTCCTGTAGCTTCTAACAGTGCTTCTAATAACCCTCAAACTGCTTCATTATTCCTGTTCTCTCTGTGCCCACTGAAGTCACACAGCATCTAAATATTTTAGAGTAAGATATGTTGAGCATGACAGCATTAAAGAAAAATACGTTGGTGACAAAATTTCAGACTTGGGTCTTTATGTGGACCTTAATAAATGGCCTGACTGCAAGAAGCAATAAGCACTACCTTGAGCTTAATTTCCCTTTGTGGTTTCAACAGTAGGTGCTCTGGGTTCCTGATTCTGACCTCAAGTCTGTGTTTATATATGGGCATGAATGTGTCTGTGTGAATACACGTGCAAACATACTAGAGGAAATATCTGCCCCATGAATATGCCCACTGAGAAATCTGTATTAAACTTGCAGTGGTTTTAAATCAATTCAGGGCCAAACTGCCATCCCAAGCCTCAAATTTCTCATGGCAAGCTCATTTTGCAAGACAAAAATTGGGCACCAAAGTGTAGTTTTCTTGGAATAAAGCAGGACATGGGCAAAATTCCCTACAGACAGAAAAGGGAACACACATGGAAAGCTGAATATAAAACTGACAACACAGGCTAGCCCAAGGAATTTATCCTCATTGATGAACCAGGACAGATCCTTAGTGGGTGTAAGTGGGAACAGTTGAATTTGGGAATAGCTGAACTGGGGTTTAATTAGAGCCAAGTAGATTTAGAGCAAGAACTCACTGTGGGAACTGCAGCTCCCTGACACAGGCTGTGTCTGCCCTGTGGGGCTACAAGGCTGGAGAACCTCACAGGACAGGCAGGTCTGCAGCTTCCTCCACCCTGCTGAGCACTGAGAGCAGCCCTGTGGTGGCAGCAAGGCAGTTTAGGTAAGGTCTCCAGAGTGAGAATGAGATTTGCACTTCCAGCCCCAGGAATTTTTGGAAATATGTTTTGTTTTCCAACAGGCTTCTGAACATCTGGAAACGCTGGCGTTGTGGTGTCTCAGCATAAATCATAAATGACTGGAGGTGACTTTTTTACTCCTAAAACTGGTCCTTTTAAGCATTATTGCACCACAACAAAATGAAATGAACTCCTTTCCCTTTGCTGTAGGAGGAGAAGGAGCACTTGGTCTCTGGGGAAATCCCTTCCGTTTCTTTTTCCTAACTTCTACCCATCAAATAAAGAGATAAAGAGACTTTCTAGGGCTGGTACAAATAAAGGCCAATTTCTGAATCTGTTCTGGTCAGGTAAAATTGCTTCTTCTGCTGCTGTTACCACTTCCATTCTTAATAACCACTCTGTGACCTTCACTCCCCATCAATCTGTCCCTGAATAGTTATTCTATTTGCAGCTTTTCCTCCAGCTCCCTCGTCCCTTGAAAGACAGCTGTGAGGTTTTTCAAGCACTGACACAGTTTTCACTGCTTGGCTGATCTTCCCAGAGGTGTCAGGGGCTGACTAACCCTCCCAAGGAAGCTCTTGGGCCGTGTCCTCACATCTGAGGAGCTCTGATGTGCTGGGATGGCACTGGCAGTGCCACCAAAGGCTGCTGCTACACTGGGGCAAATTCTCTTTTGGCAAACCTCTTTGCATTGTTTATCTTAACAGGCTGTGATAATCTTGTATTACCCTGAGAGAGGAGAGATGTGACAGAGTACCTGAGGAGACAGTCACAGGTTGGAAACGAATAGTAAGTATTTCCAATCGTATTTTACACTGGTGGAAGAGGACTCAGCCTCTCTGCTGCCCTTTTGAGCTCTTGCTAGTCTGTTCTACAGAGAGAATCTAACTGAACAATAAAATCACCTTCAACCACTCAAAACCACAGAAGGATCCGAACCAGATCTGTGGATCAGAAGCCTCCTGAGACTTGGAGCAATCCCAGCCCTGGATCCTGCACAGAGTGTTGCAATCAACCTTATCTCTCACTCACTGCTGTCAAACATTTGCAGAATTGCTTCCCTAAATGTCTTAATCCGTTCACTTTGGCTGATTTGTAAATGGTGCCAAACCTGCCTTTTGACAACAGGCACCTAGTGGTTCCCATTTTTGCACATCTTGGCAAATGTGGAAAGTTGGCTTTCTGCTTCTCCCAGGGGACCTCAGCTTACCTGCCCTGAAGAACTTAACTCAAAAGACAAGGCAGAAAACTCCCACCCATATACACCAAGCTGGCTAATTAGTATTTGGTTTATAGTTACATGCTGACAATGATTAAACTAATTACAAGGCGTACTGTGCTAAATTGCTGGCTCTTTGTGTACTTCTAGTGTGGCTGAGAACCAGCTACGAAGGAATACAATAATTTTCATGACAGCAATGTTTAGCACACATTTTACTGTTTGGGTCACTTCCAGTGGCTGGACAGGAGAGAAGATGTTGCTCTGGTAATGTCCCTTTAGTGCAGTTTGATGCTAAAGGCCACTGGTCAGGAGCAGTTTTTGTATATTAGAAATACCAGCAAGGGCCTTTTTTTCATCTCCCACCTCTTCTGAGCCTGGCAGAAGTCATGGGTCAAAGTACACAGGAAAACACCAGTCATGCAGTGTAAGCAAGGACTAGAGGTAAAACCTGAAGCAAAATGAATGTCTCTTAACTTTACTCCTTAGTTTTTGCAATAGAGGTTATTGAAATTGTGGTTTTTATGTTTGCTGAATATCTTAATTGTCTTCTGCTGTGTGCTGCATTAAATGTTACCTGTTCAGTGTGATATTCTGATATTTGGTCTTTTCTAGTGGTACAATAGTTAAACGTATTGTATTTAATAATTATTGGGATACATTTAATAGATTGTTGTTATCTCAAGTACATTAATATGCAAACATGAAAGCCAGCTAAAACTGAGGAGCCATTGTTGCTCAAGTAATGCTGATAAAAAACATAGAGAACCTTTTTAAAAACTGTCAAACAGGATAAGTTTATAGAAGTAAAGAGGATGTCTTCCAGCTTTCAGGTTTATTCCATATTAAAGGCAGGAATTATGTCCCAGGGAAGGGGATTACTGTCAGACTGAAGACAATCAAGTGGCATGGGGGGTGGTTTAAAGGAGTGTACACATATGTGCTGTGCAGAGATGAGAAAGCCCAAATGCCTGCAGTGGGCTCAGTGCTCAGGACAGAGGGACTCATAAAACTACAGGTGTAGGAAGATGAAGTCCCTGGGAATGAATATCATTCACTGCTCAGAGATAGGACTGTACAGTGCAGGATTTCAGACATCTACCACGGTTTGGGCTTAGTAAAGGCAATTTCTCACAACATTTTAATTCCTATTCTAGTCCCACCGGGGCTCAGGAAATCAGGAAGCGGCCATGACAAGCAACAACACTTGAAAATTCACCTTTGGCTTTCTTTAAGAAATATGGTGGCTTTGGTTTCATTTAAACCCTTTCTGCCTTTCCCTTGTTCAGTCCACTTCAGCTAGAGCAGAGTGAAACTTTGATAAAGCTTAAATTGGTTGTCTCTTACCCTCTGTGTTCAACATTAGGTCTGGCAATGCTCTACCTCATGTTGGTTCTAATAACTGAGCCTCCTGGCACGTGCCAGCCTTCATCCCCACGGTGAGTCACTGCTCCTCCTCTCACCAAGTGCAGTGCACTCAGTCTGATTTCTGTTTGTGAGACAAGTGTAATGTATGGGTATGAAAATTACCCATTTGCAGTTGAACTCCAGATTGTACCTTCCCACAGAGTACTTAGCAGCGTGGGAGGCCAGAATCAACAAATGGTCAGATATTTACAAGCTGATTCAAATCTTCAGACTTAAAACCCCCCACAAGAGGACTTAAAAAATTTAATAAAAATATGATTTTATTGGAAGATTAATTATTTTTCTATTGGTAAGGCAATAACATATCATGTCTTATGGCAAATCCAGAAACCTGAACAAAAGCAGTGTCAGTGTGCAGAAACACATTGCAGAACAGAGTGTTTAAATGAGAAACTGAGCTCGTCCTTGAGAAACTACAAAGCAAAAAGCTTGTAAGAATGATTATGAGTATCAGGATTCTGAGACCATGAATGGATCTAATTCCTCCAGTAAGTTGTGCTTATTGTTCTGTGCATTTTTTAACTTGTAAAAGTCCACTGCCAATCCCATGCCAGCACCATGCAGGGTACTGAGAAACAACATCTCCCTGCTTGCTGATGCTGCAGGGGCAGTTTGGCTGCAAATTGTACCTTCTGGTTCAGTCATTTCAGCTCATCTGAGGTGGTGTAGCCCAACAGAAGGAAGGAAAGGGGTCCAAGTAAGTAGGTAGGATGAATTTTATTAGTGGTCATGATCCCCTGGATTGGTCCCTTTGGAGAACAGGCCATGGTTACTGGGCAATGTGCCAGCTTCTCCCAGCACTGAGTGGCAATTGGCAGCTCTGCAGCCACTCAAAATTGGCTCAGAGAGGAGTGCATACTCCAAAATACAGTCTGCAAGGTGATGTGAACAAAAGAGTAATTACTACTTTGTAATTACTTATTAATTAATTAAAGAAAGGGCAAAAATAATTGTTGTCCATGAAACGTGTCGTCTTCTTCCTTAACTCATAGCATGGCCAAAACTGAAGGGGTGCATCCAGCTCACCTTCTCCCAGGGGCTCCCAAGCACTGTCCCCAGAGCACCATCCTGATGGAAACAGAGCAGACAGCAGCTTGTGGCAGAGACACATGAAAGCAGCCTGGTGACAGATGCACCAGAAAGCTCAGGTGGGTGAGACACATCTGACCAAGCTGCATTATCCACCAGCATCACATCTGCAAAGGAAGGGCAGTACAAATTATAAGAACCTGTGTGTCTTTGTTTTTCACCACTGACTTGCTAATTGTGTTTTAATGATATTTTCTCAGCAAAATCACCAAAAGTAGATCAGTTTTAGAATGGTAGATTCTGAACATCTGCCAGCAAAATCTGACCATTAAGGGAACTACAGTTCCTTTGTAGTTGCAGAGAAAATAATGACAACTCAAGCCAAGAATCAATTAAACTGAAGAGATTGTTCCATATCCTTCTTTTATGGGATGAGAACAGGTGTTTAATAATTTACATAAATTATAAAACTTCTAAAGCATTTACAATAACCAAACACTTAGCAAGGGAGATGAATGAAGATGTAAGTCAGCTGATGAGGTTTTGTCCTCCAACTCGTGCCTCTTCAGCACTTATGTAGTTATAGGTCTGTGAGGGTCTTTTTGTTATATATCCTATTTTCATGAATTCATAAAGCAATCCTGAAAAAATTTCTGATTTGCTTTTGGCAGGCAAAGGTTTTAAAACAAGACTGGATTTTTTTTTTATTAGGTTATGGGAAAAACGTCAGTTTAATTGTCTCTAAGTTATGCAAGTATAAAAATGGAATGTATTGGTTTCAGACACTATTTTATGCTGCTACAACTCAAAACCACGTGGGTTTTTTTTTAAGGGAAAACTTTACAAGCAGTTAGTCTGGATTCTGGACTAGTCCATTTGGGAAACTTGGAAAAAGAAATGTAGACATGTTTGATCTCTTACCTCTTTATAATGATGCTGGGTCTCTGGGTACACTCCCAGTGTTTTTCAGCCAGACCTTTTTCAGGATGCAGTGCCTCCCTCTGCCATCACTGCTGTAATCAGCTCTCAGTTTCCTACATTTCACATGTTTCAGGTGAATGGTTTGTTACACAGGTCACATGAAAGTCACCATCTGTCTTTCCACAAACCTTCCACATTCTTAAAGATGTTGCCAGGAATGCCAAGGGAATGGTTAAATTTATCAAGAAAAACCACCACAGATTGCACAATATGCATTCTGTATTAAAGGTTAGATTCACCCTAACAGGAAAGTGGTTGGTAGGTGATCAGAAAACATGTTCTCCTTTATTCCATATCTTTCCTAAGAGCTGTTGAAGAGACAGGCTTTGGAGGCACAGTTCTTAATCCCATGATAACCTCGTAGCACTCATGGAAGACCTGAATTGTGCCATGGAATCCTCCCAGTTTTGCCAGTTGCTTTCCATGTGTACTGGTTTAGGGAGTGACACGCTTCCCAAAGCAGCCACAACAGCCAGATCCAAGTTACACTGCTGCTCCAAAATTCCCTGCAGAGCTGGAGGGTCCTCCATGTTGCAGTGTGTTAAATAGGATAATACTAAGTCAGATAGAAATATGAGATGCAACAGTTTCTAGTAGGTGAATTGAAATAATGCTGTTGTAAAGGAGCATTCATATAGACTGAATACCAAGTCTGGTGTATGAGGATACTTCCTTCCCATGGGAAATTCCTCCAACAGGTGGGGTTTCCAACCCGTGTCGTTCATCCTACAAAAGTTTGGCAGTTTATTCTGCAAAACCCTTTGGATCAAGGGGGAAACAAACCACTGAGGTTCCAGGTCACTCTGCACTCTCTCCAGTTTCAGTGGGATCACGTGGGACCTGTCCAGGCACGTGGAATGCATGTGCAGTTTGCACACCCATCACTGTGCACAGACTCCTCACTACCTGTTCGTGCTGCCAAAACCGCCAAGACAGTAAAAAATTGCATAACACGTTTTGCAAATTTACGAGTTAATGAAAAACTCCTTTTCTACTTTATGTCAGCAATTTTGATCTTCCCTCTTGGTTCCTAGACCTTAATGTGAAATAAAACCGAGCGCAGATTACAATTACCAAGAGCACCACCATAAAAACTCTCAAGGAATGATCAAGCTCTGTTCTTTTTCTGCTGTTCCATTGCTCCCTTTATGTCTTTTGTATAAATGTTCACTCAAAAAATGATGTGGAGATTAAAACAACCAGCTGCTTATGAACAAACATTTCTATTTGAAGGTCAGAGAGCAAACCAGGCAAACGGGCATTAAACTTGATTTGACTGTTCAGTGGCAATTTTTTTTAGAAATTGTTGTTATCAAACACTTTTTTTTCAGCAGTTCTGTGTGAACTGTGCTCAACCCACTCTTGCCAAAGACATGCCAATGTGGAAGGCTGCCAGATGACTGCCCAGTTCAAGCCACCCTAGGTAGGATGATTGAAGAGCATTTATGCTGATCTAAACAAACCCATTAGAACTTCCAATAATATTAATTAAGGAGAAATGTTTCTGCAAAAATATGGAAATTTTCTGGAGTATAATAGAGTGTGTGAAGAGCAATGGGGCTAAGAAATGCAGAGCTTTTCTGCAGGTCCTAATGGCATTCTAATGGAGATTTCCTTGATTCCCTGACAGGATATAGCTGACTTAGCAAATCCCTAATTGCAGGCCCTGAAGGCAAACTGTACTTTTCAGCTCTCTGTACTGGATATATATGTGCATATATAATTCAGTGATTCCCTCAGGATTTTAAAAAAGGGTAAGAGTAAATGTCATCTGAATACCAAAGGCAATAAAGGAATAGCTCCTTGGGTCCAGTGGCATTCAGTTCTCCCCATGATCCCCACCCTCCATTTTATATTTTTAAGCTGAGCTGAACGCTAATTCCTACTGCATTCTGGAATGTATTATTGTGAAAATGTTGTGCTGTTGCTCAGGACTCTGAATTCTACTGGAAAATGATTTTATTGTTCATCCCTAAAACTCTGGAGGCAAGGAACACCACCGTTGTCCATCCATTATCCACTTTCCTGTAGTTTGCCCCTTAGCATTAATTTTCCAGGTTCTGCCCTTCCCTGAGTTCTCTTGTAGTTCTCTTTGAGTTTTCCTCTCTTCATGTTTTCTTCTCTGTCCATCACACCCATCTAGTGCCACACACACAATCCCTGGCAGTCTGTCTTTGGTGTCAGCAAATCTCTGGTGTCAACAGTAAACTCTTCATGGACCCCAGGAAAATATTTCCCCTGCATCTTTAGCAAAATGGGGACAATGGTTTTTAAATGTTCTTTTGTGCCTGAAGGGATTCCAGTGGGAAATAAAGTGTACGTGTAGATATGTTATGTCCCAAAGTATATCTAGATTTTAAAAGTGTTAAGTAAATATTTACCAAATATTGCAAATGAGGATTAATGAAGAATCCAGGGAGTGTTGTTTCTGTGGTGAGGAAGCCACACTCATTAGTGGAGCCTGTCCCAGACATGTATTTGTAAAAGCCCCTCACAGCCTTTTACATGCCATTGTATATTCCAGATACTGTTTTGTTTCTTCATGTATAAAAATTATAGAGGCACTACAGAAAGGGTTCAGGAACCTGCATTTGCAAGATCTTATCTGTTCTACCTTTGGACTTTTCACTAAGTCTATAAATAAATAAGAATGACTTTTCTGGGCAGTAGGATACCATACTTGTCTTTCCAGTAGAAAATGTGGTGAAAAATCAAATTTGGAGCCTATTTAATGTATTAGGTAATCTGAGGAATAAAAAAAGAAAAGACAGTACTTTAAAGTTACTTCTGTATTCTGTGTGTGGATATAAACCTAAAGTTTTTATTAAGACTGAAAATACTCTTTGACATAGATCAAACAATGACAATATTTGACAGGCAGTCCTTAGCCTACAAACATTCATGTGGTTGCCCATATTATGTACCAGGGGCTTTAAGAAGTGTAATGTTTTTATTTGGGCTTACAAGTTACCTGTGTCTTAGGTGTCAGTGGATCTTCCACATCTTCCTTAAATAGCCCATGGTACCTCTTGCACAGTTTCATGTGCTCATATATCTGTACCTACCAGTGGATAACAAGCAATGACACAAACACTTCTATTAAAAAAATGGGTAAGAAATGTCCTACTGCTCTGAACTCCTACAAAGCCACTTCAGCAAGTCTTCTCTATGGTTAATTTTGGCTGGGGGGGTCTGTGGGTGTTCACACCATTTCCCTAGGTTTAGGTAATTTTAAAGCCCTTTCATGACAAAGGACAAAATCAGGAATAAAAAGTAAATGTGTCCTCAAAGGGACTATATTTGGGTAAAAAACTACAGCTATGACATCTTGGAATCTTTGTAAGGTCTTACAACTATCTGGGCTTTATGACACCATACTGAGTAATCAATTCCATTTTATTGTTTCTCTTTATGAAACATGGTTTGTATGATGAGAGTAAAATAGGAATATGGGATCTGCTCCAAGGACTTTGTCATCCAGAATGCAGCAGTGACCAAGGGCAGAAGCAGAGGAAAGTAGGGGTTAGAAAATCTGTCACAGGGTAATTTGCCCCCCCCCCCCATAGATCTTTTCCTGATTTCTAATAATTATTTTTCTCTTTGACAGAGTTCACTCACTAATTACAGTCTCCACATGTGTGGTACTACTCAGTGAGCCTGTCAGATGTTTCCCTGCACAGGGACACTGTGTTACATCCCAGATATTTCCCTCAGCTCTGGGTCCATGTGATTTCCTTGATTTTAGTTTTTTTCATCTTGTCTTGCCATCCATAGTTCACGTCTGTGTGAAGTCATGTAAAAACTGCACAAACAGGAACCTTCATCCCTTCCAAAACCACTGAATTTCACATGTATTTCACTCTGAGAAATCTTCGTGGAGAAAACAGGCTTTCAACGTCACTTAGAAAGATTTATATATGTCATATATATATATTTATACATGTTTTCATCAGAAATGGGGATGTATCTTTCCAAATACTTATCTTCATTACTATGGAAACCCTCCTTTCCAGCGGCATTTACAGCATGTGAGAAGAGAACACGTTTGTTTTAATAGAGCCACACTGTCTGCAAATTGTCTGCCAGACAGTCAGCTCGAAACCTGGGAGATTGGGAAGCTGGGAGCTCCAGGTTGCTGTTTCTCAGCAGATATATGAGCAAGTGGAGCAAGCATGTGGGAACAAACAAGATTAGTCATCCAATCTACTCCTCCACATAGAGTATTAGTAAATAGAGTTGTGTGGATAATTGATTTTTTTTTCACTTTGCTGCCCGGGCTGAACATTAAAAACAAAACATTTTTCCAGATTTCTCTTTGGAGTGAAATGCAGAGAAAATGGGTTGAATGTAATATGTTGTTTAATTTGCATTTTTAGTAAAAAATTTTATCTTCTCATAAGATAGTATTTTGAAACAAAACATAATTTTTGACTAATTACTATTTTTTAATTGAAACTACTAACTGACTTTGACATAAATTTCTTAAACAGTTTGGGCTAGGATAAATCTTCATTATTCAATGAGGAAAACCATTGATCAAATACTCCCCCCTCTAACATGAAAACAGAAGCTTTCCAATTGCTTTCTTCCTTCAGCTACATGCAGTGAAAAAGAGTGTTAATGGAGATGTCTGATATGGTGGAAACATAAACTTCATCACATTAATGTGCTGTATTTTACTTTTACAATTCACTGTTGTTGCTGGGCAGATGCAATTTGCCAGTATGACTCAGCCATTACTGACTATTACTTAATAACCTGTCCTGCCTTTGACCTTGTGCACATCCAGACAGTTCCTCACACCTGTAGGAACACATCTTTCATTATGAAATTTGCTGGTTGAACTCTGTAAAAGGTTAGATTTACATAAAACTACCATCCATTCTTCAAGCAGGCAAAATTCCCTGTGAGCTTTATCCAGTTGTACACACAGTGTTGTATCTCTATTTTTTTTTTTCCCCTGAAGAAATGTTTTCTATCAGACTTTATTTCTGGTGGGGAGATGATGAGAGTAAATGGTTGTGACTACCCACTGTAGTAGAGATGTAGGATATAGGTATAAAAATATATTCATCAGCTGATGTACAATAATACTCTCAAAACCAATGTTACTTACAGCTGAGTGTCAAAACCACTTTATAATGATTTTATATCTCCTACCCTAGATTTCAGATGGATTGGCAATGTCACTGTTATTCTCGTTGTTGGTGCTGTTGTTATGATTCTATGAGGCCCTAAAGGCAACACAGGAACATTTTGAGGCAGATTCTTTACAAATGGAAGTCTCTGTCTCAAGAGCTCACAGTCTGAAGAATCTCAAAGTGATTTAGAATAGTATAAGTTTTAAAAAACTAGATTGGATACAGAATTAAAAAAGCCACAGAAGGGGCATAGTTTCTTTTTCCTAGGAGGTATTATGTTTGCCAGAGAATTTGCATTTAGTTTTGGCTAATTTTTTTTCCTTTCAATTTTAGGAAGAGTAAATAAAATCTGCTACAATCTCATTTCCCCAAATTAAGGCCCTGAGATGCTGGAGAATAAAACTTGGCACGTTCAGAAAAGGAATTCCACCAGGTCATACTGCTTACAAGTGATCCTGTGCCAACAGTATGATCTGGTTTGCTCACTAGTTCTCTTTTGTATGCAAATCCTTGGAACTGTTTAAAACACGAAGAAACTCAGATATTTTAAAGGGAGTTTAAGGAGACCAGATCTGGGAAGCAATGAGAAGCTTGTCTGTTGGGATTCTGGCTGATATAATTTCAACACTTTGACTTTCCTCATTAGCAAGTGGTTATCTGATTAAATCATTATGCCATATAAAACAAGTTAAAAATTGAGTTAATTTCAGCACATTGATTTGAAAGTTTGGGTTATAGAACAGGACAGGAAATATTTATTGGGAATACTAAGGAGAGAGCTTGAAAAAAAAAATCTCATGTGTACTTTGCAATATGATTTTCAAACAGCCTTATTTAAATGGAGCTATGTTGGTTTATGCAAGGCAAGTTGCTAAATTCCTGTCTTCCATCAATCTTTTCAGAGACCTCTTAAGAAACAAATAAACAAAGAAACAATTAGATGTTTTCTCATTATGGCATTGTGCTACCATTACAATAGTTATGGTCGACAAGGCACTTCCATTATTGGTTTCTATTTTCAGCTGCCACTAACTTTCTGAAACAATTATTTTTTCAGCTGAAATTTCTCATGCTTGTTCTTAATATCAGAGGTGGATTGCTTTGTAAAGTTTACAAAATTACTTTTGGCTGTTTTCTTCTGAAATATCTAAGCATGAAAAACTGATGTGTTTCACCATTTAATGCATTTGTTCTTTATATCGTAAGTTCTTCTGGATGGGGGTTTTGTTTTGTGTTCAATATATTTTATTGCAACAAAATCTAGACTGCAGTGATGGTACTATATAACTAAAAGCTAACTTAACTTTTCACAAGCTTTCTTTACTGATTTGGTAAGTAAAGCATGTTTCTGTTTTAAACTTTGGGGCCCATGGATTTTAAAACTTGCAAAATTCTATGTTATATGCAATAAGAGTAATGGCTTGGAGTGCCAGCTGAAAGGTGCTTCATGAAACTCAGTGTGGCATAAGGATCTCCCTGCACTTAGGAACTTGATATATTTATTCTCCTTGGGTTAGGGCTGTTTTCATATATTCAACTCCCTGCCATTTCTGGTGGTTCCTGATGTGAATGAACTTTGCAAGCAGTGCTGTTGGAGCTTCAGTTGGGAGGTGGCCTAAAATATGTGTTTGAACTTTCCTGCATTTAGAGCAGCTGAAAAGCTTGTCTTGTGCATGTCTGTCTATCAAGCCTCACTCAGAAATCTCACACCTTCCCTTCCATCCATTTCTTTCAGCAGTGGGACAGATTCTGTAGTCAGACACTTTCCATGCCCTTGAACTGGTCCTCCTGAAGCACTTCACTTTCTGCAGCCACAGTTTTACCTGTCCTGTGTTGCACAATTCCTTTCTCTGCTGTCCATCACCATTTTTCCAATGTTCTCAGCTTTTTTCTTCTCTGACCTTACTCAGTTCTGTGCATTAGGACTTGAGGCTTTCCAAGCCACTTCCTTCCCCATCTTCATTTTGTCTCTTCTTTTCTGAACTTGCTTTACTAATAGCACCTTCTTCCACTAATAGAGATTTGCTTTTGCTTGCAGTTCTTGCAGTTTAATCCCTTTGCTACTACTAGCAGACTGTCATCTACTTTTTGTGATGCCTAAAAACTGTTTAAGTTTAATGCAAGTATGATCAGTAGAAACACATTTATTCTCCTGCCAAGGTTATCTGCTTCTCATTCAAGATGAGATCCATTTATTTTATAGAGCACTATCATTAGTCTCCTAGTAACTATTTGCTCTTTGCTCCAAAAGGGAAAGTTAAAATCTGTATGTTGAAAGGCAGATTGTGTTTTTCCACTGGTACATTGTGTGCCCTCCTTACCTTTGTCTTGCTTTTATTCTCTTTTCCTATGCATCCACAATCCCTTGATGTGTCTGTCTGTGTATGATCCCTTACTAATTTTTTAATTGCTAGCAGATTTCAGGCACAATTAAGAAGATAAATGAGAATAAAAAAAAAAAATAAATGCTTTCAACTTCTATGAAAGCAAATAAACCAAGAGGGGTAAGGAGTCTGTCATGCTTTGACTGAGTGGAAAGGTTGCAGTGGAAGATATATACAGAAAGAAATCTCTTGAAAAGTCTGCTCTGGACAAAAACCTTAAATGTGAGCCCTCTCTTTGACATCACTGTCAGTCAAATACTAGTAAACATTGCATCCCATACCCACAGATCTTTCAGATTTTGTCAAATGTATCTGAAACGTTTCAAGATCAGCCTCTGAAAGTTTGGCAACAGTGGGAATTGTGTGGGTAGAACTGGGGTGGAACACCACTGTGTTTGGAGACAAACAGACACATGAATTACAGCTCAGACTGAGGTTGGAAATTTGCAGCTCCAGGTGATATTGAGGAGAATTTGGAGCATGGAAGAGTATTCACCACATGGGGATCCAATTACTTTAATGTCAATTATGCTCCCTTTTCATGCAAAAATAGCAGAGCAATAGCATCACTCTCAAGGACAGAGTTGTACTGAGGGTGAAGAACACGTATATATTTGTGAGATGTGACAGTTTTCCACCAGGGCTGTGTTGTCTCTGTGGGCTTACATTAACTTTCCTGGTATCCTTATGTTTGCAAGCCCTGTATGAGAACATGATTGTGGTTGGATGAATCTCTCTTTTTATAGACAAATAGCTGCAAAACTCTGATTTGGAGACATGAATTTAAATTAAAAATATTTGGAAGTATGTTTATAAACTGCATATAAATAGATGTTAAATAATATGCTTTACAATTAACACTTTTAAAAGATAAGCAATGATTCACCAATGGTATTATAATAACTAAAGCTAATGTTGCTTCAGACAAGCAAAGAGAGAGAAATAAATCACTTCTTTTTAAGTGCTCTGTGACTAACAAGTGTTGGAACATCAGTGTTCGTGTAGCAGGATTTCTGAAATAAACTTCCAGCTGGAATCTGCAATTTAGGCTCTTGTTTCTGCTTCAGGCCTTTTTCTTTCACTTCCCCTCACCTAAATTGCTGCCCTTCCTTCCAGCACTTATTTACTATGACCTGGATTTTTAATGGCAAGAGAACTATGAGTGCACTGTTTTCAGATTACCTGAAACTGAGATCATGTCTAGTACCTAATAAATCCTCCCTCTCACTGCTAATATGGGGAGGCCAAATGGTGCCTCAGAACATCTCAGTCAAAATGCATAAAGGGTAAAAAAGTGCAGATCTTTCCAGCCAGGTTCTCTCCAAGGAAGGTCTTTGGCTTCTGGGAGCTGTTTGGCTTTCCAGTTCTTGAAGAACAAGCCCAGAGCAGGGAGGGAACTCTCAGGAATGAGCAGGGACTGGAACAGGGTGGGACATCAGCACTTAAACATACTAACCCATCACACATAAGGGATTTCCTATTGTTTGGCCTTTCTGAGTGGAGGGATTTTCTCCAAAGACATGTAAACAGTGTTTCAGAGATGTGTACTGTCATTAAAACCTAATTAAATGTATACAGCATGATTTAAGGTAGGCACACTCAGAGGAAATTCAGATATTTGTCAGACAGGTGTGAAGTCATGACCATGCCAAACTTTTCCTGAAATCCTTCAGCAGTCTGTCTGCACAGAATTTGGCACTCATGTGCCTGTGGATCTTCAAATACTAATCAAAAATCCCCACTATCCATGCTAAGACAGGAGTGACACACATTCCCTTGATTGCTAGTGTTATAATTGTTTTCAGATGTTTTCACATTATTATATTATGTTCCCATTGTGTTTTCATATTTTGAATGTAAATTTCTACGTTCTATTTTTTTTTAGTTAATATGATGTGAATTGAACTTCTTGCATGTACCTTCTTTCATTAATGCATAGTTTTATAATTCAATCCTAAAAGCACATTAAATATATGAGGGCAAAACCCCCTATTTCTGTGTGCACTCTCCCAAGTTATTCTACATCTGTGTATGTTTGTGTATGTTTGAGAGTAAGTTGGGACTCCTTGTTTCTGTTTAGTCTGGAGTAAACAAATTTCCTGCCTCGCATTTTGCAAATACCACCAACCTATTTCCATCATTCATGGTTAGGAAATTGGATACATGTGTATCTGCATTACATTCTGCATAGACTGCAATCATCAGAGAAATATTTTAGCACAAAATAGGACAGATTATGAATGCTTTTCCATTAAAATCTCAAAGTGGGAATTTAGGCATAATTATGTTTTGTATGTTCATTAACACACGACTGTGTCATTTCACTGCAGACTAAATTTTGAAGTGAAGGCAAATGAGAACCATCATAATTTGTGATGGGGATATGAAGGGCACACTGTTAAGGGAATAGCTACTCCTCATACACGAGTCAAGAGTGGCAACTATTGCTACACTCTAATACCAATTAGTTTACTCCAAAATTATTGCAGAATCACAGAACCATCGAGGTTGGAAGAGACCTTCAAGATCATTGAGTTTTGATAAAAACTCTACACATTTCTGTAATTAGGGGTTACAGACAGACAGCTGAATTAATTTTCAGCCCACATCAGAAAAAACAAATAATAAATACATCCTACATTTTGAAGATCATACTCTTGCTAATAGTGGAACAAATTAGCCTTGAAACACGACGTGCAGTCTTGTATTGACAGTGTGTGAGGTGGGTAAAGGAACTACCACTGCACAGAGGAAAATCTGTCATACTCAGTAACCTGAGATTATGTTTTCTAGCTATAAGTGTAGTAGAGAAATTACCCTTCTGCTTCCTGCACTAATCAAGCTAGGAGTGATTTCTTAAAACAGACAGCAGGAGTGAGTGATTCATTCAGTCTCCTCCCAGTAACCCCATCCAAAAATCTTGCCTGTGCAGTCAAAACTTGGCAAGAGGTGCACAGACCACATACAGTGGAAAACCACACAGGAGCATCATGACATTTATTGTGCTTAAGAGAATACACAACCTCTATCTGAACCTCACTGGAAGGGAACAAATACTCTTTGCAATAATATGAACCAAACTTCATTGTACATGGAGATACAATCAAAGCCAGCAAAAAATCCCATGAAAAAGTGCATTGGATATTTCAGTTCAAGGCCTCTTTGCCATTTCTATTCTGATTTTACAACAGGAAGAGTAAATGCCAATAACTGTGGGAGTAAATACAGTCATTTATTAACTGTCCATGCATGTTCACATGGGAATGGGGTGTCTTGTCCAGTAAAAGAGATCAAATACTGCTAGGAATTTATTACAAAAGTAGTTGTTGTGCCTCTGTCTACTGAACTGTCTGAAGGTTTAAAAAATTATATTTGTTTATAACTTCTTAAAGGTGCCTGAATCTTTTCATGCCAGGTGAGTATTGCATATGCATGAGGTCAAAATTTCCTGTATCATTACCAAAACTGTGTGGAGTGTGAGCTAACTGTTAGCCTGCCTACTGCAGTACCTTCATTTCAACAGAACATGCTTGAATTCTTCACTCAGGCAAAGGAAGAGCAGCTGCAACCTTTGAGCCCCCTTGTGATATTAATACTTGTCTTAGAACTAGGTTTGATAGCTTGTGGATAGCACCAGTGTTTAGGTTTTACTCTTCATGGTGGATTTTTGCTATACTAGACAGCTCTGTCTTGCTCCCGTTTCTCTGATTATGTTTTATTTTTATTCTACCATCAATAAATGCCTTGTTTTCTGAATTCTCTCTGAGTTTTTGAACAGGTAGGTTACAGAAATAAAAGTATCAGAAATATTATGAAGGAATATTTAAAACTCTGTGATTTATAAGCCTGTATGTAAAAGGGTGTGAGGCATTTTGGTGCTACATCAAAAAGATAGTTCTTCTAACCACTTATACAGAAGTTATGCTTTTTGGTTTTGGTTTTTGTGTGGGCTTTTTGTTTTGTTTTGGGGTTTTGTTTGTTTGTTTTCTTGGGAAATGGAAGCACCTCGGGAGCATCAGAAGCAAAATAACTGAGCTGAAATCCTGGCCACGCTGTAGTTCACATCATAGTTGGTGTCAGCCCAGGCTGGGAAATGTGTAACTGGTTTAAAATGCTTGTTGCCCCATTGAATAAATTGCGTTTTTCTGAATGAAAAAACCAAAACGAACACAAATAAAAATGTCAATGGCAATTTGATTACTAATGGGACCCAAAGCTCCCACCATCTGACAGCTCTGTGACCAGTTGGGTGGTCTTCAGCTTAACCTTGGTTAAATAACCAAGTTATTTAAAAACTCATTATCATAACAGAGCGGGGTCCTTTGATGACAAAGAATCTAAACTGAATGATTAGAGATTGCTGTTATGTAAGCTAGTGATTAATGACAAGTCAGTGTCTGAGCTTGTAACTAAGACAAGTCCTTAATTAAACAACAGGTTAGGTAACGAACACCAGAGGCAAGAGGCTGTGGCAGAGAAGGAAGCCATGCTTTCACCGTGGCTGATTAACATGTGTCCAGCTGATTGCCAAACTGTTTGTCAGAAGGCTTCAGGAGGGTTTCATTTCAGCCAAAGCCTTAAAGGGACAGATATCCTTACAAGGATGATTGGAGGAACGCTGGCATTTGACCATAGGAGCTCTTTCTATACTGTTCAGGTACCTGCTGAATATCTAATATGCCTAAAATAAATGAAAATAGTATATATGTAGAGCTGTAAACCCCTAGCATTTTAGAAATTGATTTATATATTTGTTGATTTTCCATTTTCATTTTGCTCTGTTCAGCTTTGCCTGTGTCAGTTTATATAAATCAGGTTTCCCTTATTTTTCAGCAACAACAAAGTCATTAGCAAGGCTTACAATATAAAGTTGTTTTCTGTTGCTGTCATTGTTGGTGATGAGGTATGAAACATTTCCAATGAACCTAAAAAGCCAAGAGCAGGAAACAGCTTAGTTAGGGTGGGTTTTTTTTCAAGCTAGACTACTGTAATTCTCTCTCAACTGCTGCTCTCCCCATGGGCAAATACAACACCTACTAGTTGTGCAAAACTCTGCCTTTCATTTTCTCACAGAGAGTCACACTAGAAATTATCACTTGTACATTTATTCTGCTCTGTTTTATTCAGAGTCCATAATTTGCGAGCAGATTTTTTTTTTACTAGCATATGCCTGAGTTCCCAAAAATAGATAGGCAGCCCTGAAATGTGAACACTGCATTTTATCCTCAGGTTAGTTGTTCTCACATAGTCATTTTATTTTCTTCCTGCATTTGATTCCTCTGGGTTATCTCTGTTCAGCTGATGAAAGATGCAAAACAGATTGAGAACCACTGGAAGGTGGAGGAGGGATTTGTTCCCCAGGCTCAGAACCAGCCAGCAGCAGGTTGCATGTTTCTGCAGTTGGGGATGCTTTTCAATTGTTTCTAATCACTGTCCTAGGACCTTCCTCCAACACCATGTTGAGGGGTACAAAGATCTTTATGTCTGAATTAATTGCAAATAATCCAGACGAACTTCTATTGAATATTTGCATGGTGCAGCCATGGCAGAGGCTGCTGGTTGTGTGTTATATCTGAAGAAGTTTAAAGCAGTTACCTTGGGAGCTGCCAGCAAGGGACTTGTGCTGAGCTTAGGAAGGGTTTGAGCACGAGTTTGGGGGGCTGCACTGACCCAGGGAAGGACACAGGTTTGGTTGTCTTGCTCAGTTGTATGGAAATATTACTGAGAATATCATCCATGTGGAAAAGTGGACTAGTGAATAATTTTAAAAACATATTTTCAGTTGCTTGGATGTCTGTGACACTGTCCATGGATCCAAGACTCATCTGTCAGGCTCAGAGAAGAACACAAATTTTTTTATCAGCTTGTACAGTTTAAATTAGCAACCTTTTTCTCCCTTTAATTCAAAGGGTGAAATACTTTCACTACTTCCAGAGGGTAAAAATCTCTGTAAAATTTGCAAACCTAAAGTAAATTTCAAGCATATGTTTTCTGAACTCATTGCACTGTTCTCTGGTAACTGGCCTCGTAGCACATTTCTTTTTCAAACCAGACAAGTGGGAGTCCATTCATAAATACTTTGTTTGAGAGTGTAAATCTTGAAGATTAAAAAAAAAACAAACCAACCACCAAACCCACTAAAGGAAGTTTACAGACCAGTATTGTCCCAGCTGAGCTGTAAAAAACAGTCCTTCAAATTTTTGACTCTGGAAATATTCATGTTTCTGCAAGTCTCCCTTTCCTTCTCTTGTGTTTTTTCCTTGCCCCCTCCTCTCTTCTGCTTATTAAAAACCTACAAGCCAGATATTCCTTTTCTGTAATGAGCTTCATATGCAAAAGGTAAGAATTTGCCCTCTAGTATATATAATTGATAATAAAGTACTTGAAAAAAATGATCAGGAACAAAATTAATATGCTGCCTGCTTTCTGTTTACTGTTGGCATTTTGTGCCCTTTTCATTTTCACAGTTTGTCCAGTTCATCATTTGTGACACAGACTGTTTTTTAACTCTGAAAAAAACCCCCACAACTCAACCAATGGGAAGGAGCTCATTTTGAAGTAATTGGTTAAAATCTGGTAATGAAAACAGGGAAATGGTTTTGATTTTCATTATGTTTCAGGTCATTCCCAGGTCACATTTGACACAGATTCAATGTTCATATAAATTTAATAAAATCTGTAAAGGAAATTCAAGTAACAGCTGTGAAAAAAATGTGATCAATAGGAGCCAAAATAAGTGTCACTTTGAAATTTGCCAACTGCTGATGGATAGTTAAATGAATAAAACTATTTAATGTCTCTACCAACTTTTAAGAGCAGAAAGCCCTGGGAAATCAGTCACTTAAGTGAGAGAAACTTTGCATGCTAACAAAGCTGTATTACACTGTTCATTTTATATCAGATTTCTTGCTCTGGGTTTAAATCACACTGTGAGTTATTTCATCACACTCCTGGTCTTTTGATAACAGCAATAGTGATAAAGTTATGTTAAATAGCTCTTTTACCACAGTAACTGATTCCCTAAAAATGCTTCAAATGCAGTCCTTAACCTATGGACTCCAAGGTGGTGTTAATCTTCCTGTAACACTGTTCAACCTTCATCTTAAAAAACCCCTTAAGCATGTTTTCTACACTTCCAGGTGTTTCTGTGCTGTGCTGTGGTGGTACCAGGAGCCAGAGACAGAAACTCTGCCAGAGCTGAGTCCCTGCATGGCAGTGAGGAGCTGAGAAGGGTGGTCCAGCACCCTTACAGGCACAGCCATGGCTATTTAATACCAACCTGACTTGTATGAGAAGAGAAATAACTACTACATTGTTGGAATCTCTCATGCACAACTGCATTTACATCCTGGTTTTTTATTTGTGAAAGTTCACCTTTAAAAAACTATTATATCAGTACATTTAAAATAGCAAGATGAGGTCTCCTCTCCAGTTTTAAAGCTCCTCAGCTACAGTTGAGATGCAGTAAAATATTATAATTCATTCAGAGTCAAGGGAAGTTAGAAGAAATTTCAGTCTCTTCAGTGGATCTGTACTGAAGAATTAAAGCTCTAGTACTGCAGCCTCTGTATAAATCCTCTGCAGATATAGTGCTTAAAAGCATGTTGAATTGGTTGTAGGTGAATAGAAAAGCAGAAGCAAAAAATGACTGGGGATGTTGCTGCTGTAATAAAAATAGCATGTATGGTAGTAAAAACTATTTGTCTTTAATTTACTTGTGTTTTATATTACTTTTGTGGTTATCAGCAATTATAAGATGCTAGATGCCATAAGATGTTAGAAGTTCCTTACTTGTGACTGACACTTGTCAAGATATCAAAAGGCATTCAGCTGCAGATGAACTATCTTGAATTCCACTGATGTGAATGTATGTGTGTGCAAACTCTAGTGACCCCAGCAAGCTTTCCTCAAAGAACCAATAATGATCCCAGAAGTACCCTCAGGGCCCCAACATGTGTTTATGATATGCATACTTCTAGCTAAAATCAGCATCTGAATTACTGGAATATGCTGCAATATAACCTCAGATAATGTAAATCAGCATAACTGCACTGAAATCAGCCCAGGGAAGCTGATTTGCAGCAACAGAAGACCCAGCTTGCTGTAGATATCCTGTTGCTTTCTGCATCATATTTTGTCTTCTTTAGCTTCAGAAACATGTTTTTCATGGGCTGAATGGAGTTGTACCCATGAAAATGAAAATCAGAGAGCTTCCAGAGTAATGGGTTGACTTCTTCAGCTGAGGAGTAAGAGAGGTTAGTAAGGCTCTGGGTGCAGAGCCAGCAGGGCAGCCCAGGGGAGGGTTGGAGGACAAAACTCCTCAAGGTGATTCAGCAGGCGGGTTTGGACCGGGTCTGGTCTGATCCTGAGAACTGAATGAGCATGTGGATCACAGTCATGCCATCTTGGATTATCTCTTCCAAGATGATTTTCCCCAGAAAGAACAAAAATCCCTTGAAATAATTTCCCTTGTGCATCACGAGACTGTTGTGTGGAGCACAGTGGCTGGGGCTGAGGGAGGTGTGTGCTGCCCAAGCTCTTGCACAAGGCAAACTAAAATGTCACTGCAGACCCGCTCTAAAACCTCAGTCATTGCTTTTTTTTCATTTGTCTTTATTCTCCCCTTCTCTCTGTTTTATTATCATGATTTAATAAACCACAATTGAACTACATTTAGAATGACAGCTGACTCCATCAGGGACTTGACCCTGTCCTCTTAGAATTGCAACATTCACCATGAAATAAGTGGAAGCTGATATGACTCTGAAAGGAACCTAGGGCTGCACAGAGGGATTGTTTGCTGCAGGAGCTCATATCAGTATGTTTGTGGCTTGACAGAATCTGTTCTTGTTGCCTTATAGAAATACTAGCTGTCTCTGCTGTAACATTTAAATTGTGTTAACTACTCTGTCTCAGATATGATGAATTTATGGATGGGTGGACTGAAATGTACAAAATATTTCAATGAAAGGGCACTCAACATGACAGAAAAAGCATCTGATAATTGGACATAATATATAGTCATCTCCTTATAGGCCTCTCTAATTTGGGGTTCAGATCCTTGCAAAAAAAAAAAGTCAGAGGTTTATCTGAAACAGCTTTCTTTGTCTGCCAAGTGGGTTCTGCACACAGTGTGTTCTTCAAGAGCTGCTAACACTTCTTAGGAGAGGATCTTAGCTGTGGAACACATGGGTGAAATTAAAATGCACTGCCAGGGGTGGCTGGGACTGTGAGCAGTGTCTGGGACTGTGGGCAGTGTCTGGAGCATCACTGATGGTGCCACTGCAGAGGAGAACAGTGACATGTGTGTTCTTTTGGGCAAACCCTGGGCACTCACCCAGCTGCTTCAGGGAGTTTGAGAGTTCATAACAGGCTTGATGCTGTTGTGGCCAGTGGGACAAACTCTGCTAGCAACAACATTATTTGCAATATCTTAATTAGTGTGACCACATACAGTTCAGTCTTTCCAAGCTGACCTGTCCCACCTGGCCTGTGTCTGTATGGTTTGAAGTGGCCACAGTAACACAACTTATTCCCTGCCCAGGTCTTACCTCAGCATCTTGCCTAAATGTTTGCTGTGCTGTCAGCATGGAGACAGCCTTGTCTGTGGGCTCCTGAGACCCATCTCCACATGGGAGCCTGGTGAAGAGATCATACTCTTGAAAGCTGACTGTAGCACATCCATAACCTTTGTCTTTTTGGTTGCAGAAAAAAACACAACCACACTTCTTGGTGTCATTTTACAAGTTCAACTCATTATTATTAAATGATGTCTCATAACTAGTTTTGCTTTTTGAAACTCATTGTGCTTGTCAACCACTCATTTAATGTTCTGTGGAGAGCAACAAGGTAATATCACCTGTGACTCCTGGTGTGCTGTACTCTTCTGAAGTTATTCTATTGTGGGACTTATTAAAAGTCTCAAAAGTGTGTAATGTATGAGCTAAGTGACTGCACAATAGTTAATTCTAAGATAAAATACACTCTGCTTTTATCTGTCTATGGAAAGTGCACTCAAATTTATTAGGAGAAACATCAAAGCAGAGATGGACTGAATTAGATTTTACATATCAATGGATATCAGCTAATAGCACTTTTCTCCAACCTATTTTCCTATTGAATTCAATGTCAATGGGATCAGGAATTGGTTGAATTTCCCTCTTTAATCTATTCATCGCAAATCATACAGATGACAAAGGAATTTACATGTCCATGAGGAGTAGCCCATGTTATAGCAGAAGGCTGAATGATTGTTGCATATTGGTCAGATGCATTGTCTGTGTGAGATCATGCCAAACACAAGGGAAAGTACAGCTGAGAACACTGTGAATAGGACTGTCAAGTGGCCAGTCACAACGTGGCTTCATCTTCCAGGTTCAAATATATGGTGGTTTGAAATGTCATAGACATATACTAAGTGCAGTTAAATTAAAAGATTGAGCTTTTTGCATTTTATAAAGGCAAATCATCTTTTGTCCTCTTTGGTCTTCTCACAACTACTTTGGAGATCCTGAGACCTTCTCACAGGCCCCGGCATTGCAAAGCATTCAAGTCTTTTGCTGAACTGAAGCTTTCAGAGGAAATTTGAGGCTATTGGGATTCTGGTGGTCAGGGAGCAATGAAAATAAGGAAGATTTTTCATTTTGTAACCTGGCTGCAAAAGCTGCAGTGCAAGAACCTCCACCTGCATGTGGGCGTTTGAAGTTCATAAAAGGTGGGAGCCAACGACCCGTGAAATGAGTGAACACATGTCCTGCCTGGGAGATGGCAGATTGCTTGGGGTTTGTAACTCTGATTGTGGCACAAGGAGCTGCTTGGGGATGGTATTGCAGTCAGCATGTTTTATAATATAGGCATTTGTAAATGATAAATGCTTTAGATTTATCACTAGTGCCGTTGTCTGCAGTGGAGGCTGTGGGGGGGATTGGTAAAGCTGCATTGATAGTGGTGCTACATATTGAGTCCTCTCCCAAAGTCTCCTTTCACCATACTTTAAAAATCATTCCCTAGTTTAACAAAGATACTACCAGTGCTTTAATTCTATTCAATTATGTGGAGCACACTAACTTTTTTTTTTTCCCCTCCCTTTTTTATTTTTTTTTTCTTTCAAGGGGGTTAATCTTCAGGGATGAAACAGATTACCAGCTTTTGAACCAATTTAAGCAGAACCTCCAGAAACAAAGCCAGGACAAATAATTATTGGCAGTTCACAGAAGGTATTCTGTGCCCACAGCTCTACAGGATACCATTAAAATCAGTTCACTTGTCTTAATGGGAAACACCTGTAATCTGGAACACAAGAGGAAAAATCAAACTAACCACGCTGGAGACACTGAAAATAAACTGAGAATAAAACCTTCCCTCGTGCCCCTCCCTTCTTCCTTCTTTCATCTGCACCCTCCAGTCCCCAGACTATCACTGCTGTCCCTCCCTTCTTTTAAAACAGATATGAGAGCCTGTCTTCAAATTATGTTCCATCAGAGACACTGAAGGATATCAAGCAATTTCAGTGGCAATATTAAGTCAGAAGAAAACCTACTACAAATAAAAACATACTTCATAAAGGCTCAGTTGGAGCCTTTGTTGGCTCCAAGCAAGCCTCAGTCTTTAACTAGCTATAAAGTGAATGCAAATCATCTGAAAATGTTTATCATAAGTCATTGCTTAAATCATTAAAAATATACTGAACTCTAAAATTCTAAGATTTTTTTTCTTTTCTGTTGCTTTCTTAAAATATGCTGAGGACAATGCATTTCTCTATCTATTTTAGCAGGTTACTGACAAATAATAGACAAGCAATATGTCCTTATGTAATTTTCATAATTTTATTTGGAAAATCCAACTGCATAACAATCGTATATATGTGTAAATGTAGAGTTGTGCCAGTGGATTGAAAAGTAATTCACAGTTGGTACTGGTCTGCAGCCTTCCCAGCACTGCAGATCACATAAAGTCACAGTTTGAATTGTAGATGCCAGCAGAAATTCAGGAACAAATTTTAATCGAGGCAGTGCCTGGTGAGAGAAACAAACATGCAGGTTTTTTGGCTGCATTTGTTCATGTGTTCATGCACAGCTTTGGGGTTTTTTTTCCCCCTCTCTCTATTACTTTTAATTTTATCTTTTCAGCAGAATTATCAGGAAGAAGAAATCAGAGAGAATCAAATGTGGTTTTAAACATCAACAGTTCCAGAGAAGAGGCCGTGACATGGGAGGATGTTGAAAGGATGAGGCGATTCCTCAACCCCAAATTTTTAGAGGTCTAAAAATACAGCAGACTGTGAGAACTTCCAGCTACATTTGCAATGTTGAACAAGTTTAAAAATGTCACAGCTCATAAAAATATGCCTTTTCTACCTTAAAGACTGGTGGATGTTGTGTTAGCTTGAGAGTCAAGCTACTGTCGTAACCTGAATACTTTGAATATGTATTCACAGCATAGAAATAGTGTGAAAAATGGCTTTCATCTGACTTTTCCTGCATCCAGGAAATGAATTTATTCCACTTTTTTAAATACTAAAAGGGACTGTTTCTGATTTCAGAAACTATTTTAATCACCCAAACAATAAATCTGAAAGATAGCCGGCACAAGAGCGGCATGAACAGGGAAACTAATTCCTGAATATATGAGGATAACCCAAATTCCAAAGAACATAAGTGTCCCTGAAGGTATCCTGTATGCCTTGGAGTCAAGGGGGTTTCCTTTGCAGAATTACTCACTGTACCTCACTGTTGAAAGCATTTTCCTTTGATTAGGGGGCCACAAACAAAGGGAGCAGTGTTCCATGTTGCTGGAGCTTTTTTAGGTCAGAAGGCAGGCTGGAGTCTGCCTGTTCCCTGCCTGATACCCCCATTCCTGTCCAGGGAGCTGATGCTGAGATGTTCTAGGTGACCCAACACTGCTGCATCCCCAGCCTCATGGCAGCTGGTACCAGTGCCTGGGGCTGGTTTGCTTTGCCTTTTCCTCCCTCTCCCAACAGCCAGCATGCCAGCTGACCTGCTCAGCAGGGTAACAGCACTGCCCATCACTAACAGAGAAAACCCCACTTAAATAGAGAAATGG
Source organism: Platyrinchus mystaceus (assembly GCA_035041135.1). Taxonomy (NCBI): domain Eukaryota; kingdom Metazoa; phylum Chordata; class Aves; order Passeriformes; family Tyrannidae; genus Platyrinchus; species Platyrinchus mystaceus. The sequence goes on from JAWWLV010000005.1 coordinate 12,814,284, forward strand.
GGCTTAATGAGAATTAAACCGTTCTCTGCATTGTGCAGCTCCCCCTCACCCCTTCCCTCTTCATCCCATCTCTTCCATGTCCCTTCCTACTCACAGTTATCTACCTTGAAACTGCAGTGCCTGCATGGAGAAGAGGTGCAAGGTGTTGTTCCCACACCAGGTACCAGTAGCCTGATCTCTAGAAATGTCACAAAAGTCTTTGCTTTCACCTTACTTCTGTAGGGCTGTTTTGCCTCGGACATTAACAGAAGTCTTTGCTAAGCAAAAGGTTTTTGTTACTTGCTTCCTGAAACGTTTCCTTCATGTTAAAAAATCCTTTTCCTTCTCACATCAGCACTTACACAGAGCAGTGGAGGGTTCTTCTGCTTGTAGGTGCCCTCCAGAGGTTTGGAGACAGCAGTCTCATGGATGGAGCCAACAAATTCCTTAGTGCTGGTGGAGGAGAAACTGTTCTGTTCTGTGCACATGTTCAGGGAACTGGATCTAAAGGACAAGCATGTTCATTGTGCCCTTTAGGGCCTCCAAATATGGCCCAAAGGCCTTGGAGAAAGTGATGGGAAAAGGCTGTAACTCAGAAGCCAGATCTCTTGATGAAGTCAGTCCCTGTTTGCTGCTGACACAGAGGGTTATGACACAAAATCACACCAGCATGACGTAGTGAGGTCACTGTGTGTTGATGGGTGTCCTGGTTTTGGCCAGGAAAGGGTTAATTTTTTTGCACTAGCTGTGAGGGGACATGGCCAGGAGCTGAATGTTATTCCATACCACATAAGGGTCATTGCCAGGGGAGGGGACAGGGACTCTCTTGCTTCCAAGGAGAAGGGCATTCCTTCTGGTGGAGAAAATGTGATGGGCAGGATGGGCTGGTATTTCTTTATTGTCAGGGCCTTTTCTGTATAAATAATTTCTTTGTCTTATACTTTTGGTTATTCATATTACTGTTGCAGCAACAATGTTAATTTACTGTTCATTTTCTTGTCTCATTGCTGTTTCCACTGAATTGTTCTTATCTCAACCCATGATCTTTGCCTTTTGTGCCTCCAGCTGGAGAGGAAGGAGGGAATGAGTGGCAGTGTGGGTTTAGTGGGAGCACTACATTGCAGAATGCCATTCCTAAACCATGGCAATGGGGTAGCCAAGTGAGGGCAACTGGGAGTATTTTGTTAGGCACCTGCAAAACTAGGGTAGAATAATGATCCTGATGAAGTATGCAGGATGGCTGTACCTGGATCAGCTGGGGACAGATTTAAGGCCCTTATTTTCCATGTTTCCTGGGATTTAGGCATGAAATTTCATTTCCAGTTTTATCTCTGGCATGATCTCCCTTGTTCATTTGAGAAGCAGAGTGAGCTGTACATTCAGTTTTTGTCAGGTCATTTCTTTGTTGCATTCCCTTTATTCTCTGTAACCCCTCTCTTTTCTCCTGGGAAGTACAATAGTGCAGTGCCAAAGCCTGCACAATGCTGAGGATGCCAGAACACTGCAGTGGGTGTTTCAGAAACCACCTGCTAACACCAGTGTAGGACAAGCTGTTGCTATAATGTGAGACCCTTCAGCTCTTACTGATGCTTATGGTTTGCTTTTGTAAATGGTCAGCACCCTGTAAAAATGCTCTCAGATCTGTAACACCCATTGTGCCAGGGTGACCTTACCCTTCAACTCTCCTGTTTTTTGTGGAGGGGAGAGGTGAAGAGAAGGAGAGGAGCAGTGTTATCAGCATGAGGGGGCTGGACACCGTCTGTCAGATCCTGCTGCTTCTGAGCAATTAGGATTGAAAGTGCAAGGAGAAGCTTAACTGGGACATAAATTGGGTTTATCACACCAAATTCAGCAGAGTTGCACAGACAAAAATGCAGCATGGAGGAGAGAACAATTACATGAGTATTACCTGACTCTAAAGAGCTTTTATAAAGTTTTTATGAAAACTCTGGTGAAAATATTTAAGAACATCCTAATCCACGTGCAAGACTATTCTCATAATATCTGGAATTAATTATCAATGTATGGTATAGGATAGGTGGCATAATTTCAAGATAGCTGAAACTTATTTTGCTCCAGAAAGTCTCACTGAACCGTGGTCCACCTTAAAATCAATAATAAAGAGACCTGCCCTTAACCCTGATTCCCCTCCCCATATGGTGCACGCTCACCACTTCTGCAGAGGGCAACACAGAGCAGCAATTTGTGTAAAGGAGCAGCCATGCTTAGCACTTCTGTGCATTTTAATCAGCTGCAACTGCCACCTAAGCTTGTGCATTTGGCCAAAAAAAAGAGTTCTTAGCCAGAAAAAGGCAGCAGATCATGCCAGGAGGAGTTATTGCATGTAAAATTATTTTAGCTTTTACAGGAACTGTGTCATCTGATTCGCACACATTCCACAGGATTTTTGCAAAGTGCCATAAGAAGGAAAACCAAAAGAAAAAAAAAGTATTTATGTGTGATTCAAAACCTTCCCTTGCAGGTTTGACGTTTTGTGTTTCCTGATACGACATACTGAAATTGGGGGACGGAGATATTCCCCTCAAGAAAATCCCCATCAGAAAATTTCAACAGTACTAGAGCACTTTTTGCTCAAAAATTATGCCCTGTCAAATTCAACATATTTATGATAGGTGTTTTATTTGAGAAAGGCTGAGAAATGTAATTGAGACGCCACGCAAATCGATACTCAAAGCTATAGAAAACATAAGGAAGCAAATATTTAAAGCAGTAAAATCAGAACAACCTGAGTTTGACTTGCAAACGGGTTAAATAACACGCTTTTTGCTTTGATTTTCCCCTCCATATTCCAGCCAGGACACTGTACTGTGGTATTAGACATCTGGGTTAAACTCTAGGGCTTACTGGATTTGATCAAGGCTTTTTCTGTCATTTTAATCTTTTAAAAACACCACCAAACAGATATGGCAAAAGATTACGGAACCTAGTTTATCTGTTAGAGTCTATCCTCTTTTGTTAAGATATCCTTATGCTTCCAAAGTTGAGCAGACACGTCTCAGAACTTAAAAAAAAGAGATTAATCTTATGGCCTTTCTAATTGTGATTTGTGATGTCCGACTAAAGAAATCATAAACCGTAGAATTGTACTTATCCAACCTGATCCAATCACGGGGCACACTTTAATTTTCAACAGAGATGTTAAACTCTTGCTCTTCTCAGAAGCAGCATGTGCCAGCTCCAGGCAGAGATTTGAACACTGGCACTGATCCAGGAACAAAGAGGAACTTGAAATGAAGCTGCTCCTGAAACACAGGCACAGCTTCTTCTTCTTCTGCCGAGACGTCGGCAGCACTCGTTCCAGTGCCTGATAATGAAGGTTTATTTTGCTCAGATGATGAATTAAAGGACACACACACATGTGATGTTTAACTCTTCCACAAGGGGCAGGTACTTGAAGCTGCCAGTGGGTACAAAGCATTTAACTCAAGGCATTACTGTGCTCTTGGTAAACCACAACCCCTCGTGTTGCCACTATAATATAAATTAAGTAGAAGCCCAGCTTATAAACTCACACTGTGACCCATACTTTATGTTCCTTTTATGTCTCTTGGGTCTCGATCACAATGAAACTTTCTCAGTCTAAAGCAATTTAATGCAAACATTCCTGGGGAAGGCTATAAAAAGTGAGTTTTGCAGTCAGTCTTTTATGGGCATTTTGGATGAATATTGTACACCCAGTTGAAAAAAGAAAAAAAAAGGATGACGAATGTAGACATTACGACATATGTGTGGGGTTTAGCTGAGTCTGTATTTGCACATGAATATTAACCCTGGTAATTGAGAAAACCTGTCTCTCCACACATCTTGTTCATTTCCACAAAAAGCATGTGCATAGATTTAAGAGAGAATTAATGTCTTGCCTTAATTACAGATTTTCTGGCTATGAGACTCCCCATGCTAGCTTCTCTGTGAGGGCAGTGGACTCAACAGATGCCATCTTACACCTACTGGATGGGGATAATTCTACTTGCTACTGAGCACTAACAATAACACATGGAGATGCAAGTTGTGAATCGAGTTCAGCAGACAGCATGGTTTCTAATTCTTAAGCATTTTGCAGCAAAACTAAAAAGCACCATCAAAGATGTTCACAAGTGGTATCATTGCAAATGTTTACAAAACATGAAAAGAATGATAAAATATGTGCTTAAAAAATGTACTTGTTGAGATCTTGAGAGAAAGGCACGAAAACACACGATGTTGAGACTTGTTTCCTGCACAGTGCACCAAGATATTCCCTTTTTAATCAGTAATGGTGAACTCAACATCATTAACTACATTTTTACAGGTCACAGGTCACATGTTGTCCTCCCTGAGCAACTTGTGTTTGTGATCCTGTCTGGAGAGACCACAAAGTCTTTGGTTTCCTATCCTCATTCAAACATTATAAAAGGAAAGTATCAGTTGAAATGTGGTAGGCAAACACCTTCTGAAATGATTTTCTTAAAAGTTTGAAAGGAACAGTCTATGAAATGGCAGCAGTGGTAACAACTGAACACAAATCCTCTCTGTCTCTGGCACAGTGAAGGGCATTGCCCTCTGTGACAGTTCTCAGTGCTGCAGCAATGCCCTACAAAAAGTTTCTGTTTCAAAATCATAGTGAGAACCAACTCAATGAACAGCAGAAATAAATGAAGCTTATGGGGAAACATAATATTAGTCAATGGCCAGACACAAAGGTCTCTACAGCTTCTGGTCACAGACAAATCCTTATTTCAATTTTCTGTTCTGCTTCCTCAATACAGTAATAATCTTATCACTCCATTTACTCTTCACAGCTGGCCTGCAATTCTTGGTTGGTTTTCTGCTGCAATTTAACCTGATCAGATGTGGCTGAGACAGTTACTGGAACTCAGAGTGTGCCATTTACAGAATGCAGTGCAGTAACTTCAGGGCCGGTGTGCTGTGTCTAGTCAGGCATAATTACCTTCAAAGACTCCTTTCTTTCATTTTGGAGGCACACTAAAGCTGGCAATATTTAAGGAAAAAAGGCTCTGGTAGGATCAATGCCTGCCTGTACTTGCCTTACCCTCCTGCCCAGAATCTTCTCTTATCCTAGGAATGAATTTGTTGTGCTCTGCTGTTGGTATTTTGCTGGGCATCATCTGGAGGGATTGGAAATCCTCTTTTCCCACATAACCACAGGCCAGTTTGAGATGATTATTTTGTCTTTCCCCCAGAAGAGACTGAAAAAAAGCGCACAAATTAATTCAGATTGTTAGCTGATACCTGTCTGATACATCAGATGAAGCTGTGAGTGCTCAATGACAACTTTTTTTTCTGAAAAGGCTGGAGAAAGGATTTAGAATTACTTAAATTCAACAAAGATGAGAGTCAAAAGTATTTTTTTCTACTCCTTTTGTCCTCCTTCGAAAGAAAAGCACTAAAAGACCCAGAACTGGGTTTGGAAGAGGGATTACTGGTAAAATGGATGGAAGGGAGCAGAGAAGGTACCTGCCCACTATGATGCTCACTGCCAGATGAGTCCTAAGTGTGATGTGTTTATGACTCAATTACCAAAATACCACATTTTCCAGCTCTTGTTCCTTATCTATGTCTGTAACACAAGGACAGTCTGTAGCTATACTGAGAAAGCACAGCCTGTTATGGCCAGATTCAGACTCTGAAGAGTATTAATATAACACAAGGAGTGCAGATCTCATGAGCTGGAGCAGTCGTGGTGCTGCAGTCAATACATCCACCCAAATCCTCCTCTGCACTTGACAAATCCCTTTATACTGTGCTAGAACATGGCCATCTTATGCTGAACCATTCATTTTGGAATAACAGCTTAATTGTGTACATTATTACCAAAAATGCACAGGGTTTAACTGGGTGAGAACTGTCAGGGGTAGACATAGGTTCAGGTGATAATGCACTCATTAACTATCAATATTAATGACAAAAGTCCACTGTAGAGAGATAACTCTATATTTTTTCACTATAGTTTTACCTTTATAAAGTTAGTGGGCAGTGGCCATCATAAAATTCTGTAATGATGATATGACTGTGGTAGTACATTGTATTCCTAATTGTTTGACTAAGCCCTACTTACCTGAACAGCTGTTTAAAACAGACAGGATCTGAACAGTAGATTTGAAATAAAATTCCTGATCCACCTACAGTCAACAAACAAAGACCAACTGACTTGGAAGGATCAGACCCTTCACAGAGCTGAATGCCTTTTGTTTGGTGTATGTGGCAGCTGAGGCTGGAAGCACCCTGCAGAATAAGACCCTAAGAGTGACTATGGCATGGTTTCCTCCAGTGCTGCCATAAGGTTACTTATTTTAATCCATAAAACCTTTTAAAAAGTGTTGATGTCATATATTATGAATAAAATAAAATCTAGGTATAGGCACTCTTACAACTTAATAGCTCAGTGGGATGCAAAACCCCATGCACCACAGTTTGCTGGAATGAATCAACCTGTTTCCTGAATGAAGTTGTAATAGCATTAAATGTTTGGGTTTTTTTTTACAATGTCTGAAGAGAGCTAGTTCCGAATGGTGTTTAGATTTAAATATAATATTTTGAGTCTAAGAGAAATGGGTAACTGTAAATGTGTCTTATCTATCAAAGGCACAAAATAGACATAAAGTTATTTAGTACCACAAGAGTAGAGATTCCAACAACTTTCAAAAAGTGATAAGAATTTAAATAGTCTACAAAACTTTAATGGAAACTAATTTTATGTATAAACATTATGATTTGATTTGTTAATTTTCCGGTTTACAGATCAGGTAATTTGTAGGGTTGAGCAAAACCGTAAAGACTTTTGAAAAACATTTGCAATTTCATTTGACAAATTCATTCCTGCAAAACCAGCTTTCAACAAAATTCATGCAGTGAGGCCTCTGCACCAGAATTAGGTGGACATTTTTCTTCATTTGTTTGCAAATTGGTTGCCTTTAGAGGAGAGACCTAATTTCAATTGCAGCATTTTTGCTTTTATATGTTAACATGGCTTGCATTAATTTCAGGTATTTCAGTGCTGTGTCCATTCAGCACTTGCTGTTCAGCCAGAGGCTTAAAAGGACACCCAAGGTCTCAAGAACATGTTTGTGGTGCAGGCTCTGTTCTCACAGTAGAGGGTTTTAGGCTGAGACAAGGTTTTGCTGCACCCAGGGGCCTGTGGTTCAAACCCTCTCCTGTTTGCTCAGCTAATGAGGTCAAAACACTTTTATCAGTAATGAAATGCTTCTCTCCTGTGCAGCTTGCCTCTAAAACAATGCATCACAAATGATGCAGTCAGAGCTAGTGCAACTACACAGTTTATTAACACCCAAGACTTCAGTGCAGGATTCATGAAATGAAGTGAGAAACACAGAACATTATTAGCAGCAGTGAGATGTAGGTCACGCTACAGGGCTGTTCTAGAGGAAGATTAATGAGCAGGTGGATCCTGGTACCTGGGTGTATAAAGATCACTGGAGAGCTTTTGTCTGCCTCAATCCCAGAGTCTGCCTAGTCTTTAAATGATTAGTTGGCAACCATTCTTTGTTCTGATACAAGTTCAATGGACTAGACCCACAGTTGGACCAAAGCTGAGCAGGGTACGTTCAAGAAGAATGTGAGGAGACAAAAGCATCTTTAATCCATTTTTCTGCTTGTCTGGTCTGAACTAGACCAGCAACTCCTCTGTGTTGTGGGGGCCTGCAATGACTCCCCAGTCCATTGCCTGAAGGAGAAGGCTCAGTGGAAAAGTTCCAGAGTTCCCCCTTGCCCTTGCCCAGCCGGGCTACTCAGGCAGGCAGTTATTGAGAAACAGTCCTTTTCCTGCCCTGCTGTCTGAACAAGCTGGAAGATCAACAGAAAGGGTCTTCATGCTTATCCCCTGCCAAGCACTGATGCACTGCTTGGGGAAGGGCTGTCCTAGAAACCCCTGGGCTCCCAGGGCAATAAAAACATCCAGATTCAACAGAAATCCATTTCCTTAACATCTGGCCTTTCAGCACAAGAGTGGGGAACTGGAGGGGTAGCAATGCTAAGGATGGAGTCTGGAAGTCTGGAAAGGCAGAGGTGAACCCTTGCAGTGGTACTGGGGCCAATAACAGTCCATGTTGCTACACTGAGCTTGGTTAACAATTCTGAGAGTTTAATAATGACTTCACATGACTGTAATCCCAATACAAATCACAGCCACTTTCTCTGCGTGTAAACTGGCAGGTATTTTCTGATGAGTGCAGTTTCTATAGACCCATATGAGGAGATTAGTATGAAGATGTTATCAGATACTCCACAACAAAGCACATGCTGTATGGAAGTTCAAGAGACTGACAGTATGCACAGCACTTCAATACACGTGGTGAAGTGCAGGCAGGCAGCAGGGGCAGGAATCTGCACCAGCACAACTCACAAAGCAGGGACCTCTCAGAAATGAGTTTGCTTTCAACAACAGCCCCATCAGAAGCTGTCATTAGCGGCTGCTGAGCTTTCACTGACTGCTAAGAGCAGCTATGAAGCATCCTTCTTCTCATTTTTTCCCAAGCTGCAATGTGACTGCAGGGCACGTCCCTTTTGTTGTGCCTGGATCCTTTGCTGGGTCCCATGGCTGAAGCCTTCCCTTAAGTGTGAACCACCTGCCTCTTGTTCTCCAGTGAGCAAACTAGAGTAGACTTAGAGACTTGCTCACTTTACCAGTCATTATGCAATTTCCACTGTACTGTAAAGAAGGATTTTGTGTGAAGATATGCAGCAAGCACAGTTCTGAACACATTTCTTTCAGTAGCTCATATGATAAAATCATTGTCAATGAACAGTCCCAGATAATAACAGACTTTATTAATCATTATAACATATTAATCCTATATTTAAATTTCATGGGACATTACACAAAAAGCCACTCTGCATAAAACAGGCTTTACAAAAATACTTGGAGGCATGTGCAAGCTTTGGTGGAAAAAGAAATTCTTTCTTTTCAGATTCCATAGTTCAGTGTACTATTTAATTGAATCAGTCATTCAGAAATACCTCTTTCTAGACTCCTTGTTCTACTAGGACAATACTTTGCCATATTAATTAATTAACCCTTTAACTAAAACTCAGTATGACACAAACCCCAAAATCAGTATGAAAAAAATCACGTGGATCGTTATGTTCTACGTGATTTTTTTTTTTGGAGGGGGAAGAGGGGGCTGGAAGAGTGCATGGAGTCATGGAATAAACTGGGTTGGGAGGGACCTCCAGAGGTCTTGCCCAAAATCCTTCTTAAAGCAGATCAGTTTAGCCAGTTTTAGTCAGTGCATCAGCAATTTGTCTGTAAGGAGACTGTGGGAGACTGTGCTGAAAACTCTGCTGAAGTCAAGGCACACGGCATCCTCTGCTCTCAGTCTCTGAACTGGCCCCCATGGCAGGAACTTGGGCTGCTCAGGAGCAATTTGGCCTTTCTGAATCTTCCCTGGCTGTTTCCAATTACATTTTTTGTCCTTCACCTGATTGCAAATAGCTTCCACACCATAACCTTACCAGGCACTGAAATCAAGCTGCCTGACCTTGAAGATAGGTGTGGTTTGCTTTTTTTTTCTGGTCAGCAGGAGCCTCACACCTTCACCATGGCCTTTCAAAGATGATAAAATCATTATTTTAATTACATGAGCTTGCACCCTCAGCCTGGCTGATGTGAAAACTGCTACTAAAATACCACCAGATTATGAGGAGTTTTGAGGACTGGGAATCATAACAATGAAAACATGCCAGGTTTTAGACTGTCCACATGTCAAAGTTAATGCTGTTCATTGAAAATGAGGACACTATTGTGTTACTCCTGAATGACTGAAGTCTGTGCACCTGTCACAATAAATGAGTAAGATGAGGGCAAGAAATCCCATGGCTGTATCAGCCCAGACCATTGTCCAGTCAAGGACACTTGCCTTGGATAATTAATGCTAATGCAGACCTATTGCTAATTTGTTTGGGATTTGCTCACCCATTTCTCCCTGCCACTGCATCATGCTGTGTGCATTAAGTGCTAATCCAGCAACAAGAAGATTGTATTTTTCTCCTCAAGGAACATTTCATGTTTAGTTGATGTTTCCTAATAGAGCAGGGTAAAGAAAGCCCACAAAACTATTTATGGATAGAAGCTATCCTTTGTCTCTTGTTTTTAATCTGTCCACTGGGCATTTTACAAGCTTTTCATGCTTTGAAATTAGCTTAATATTTTATGAAAAATCTTCAGCCTCTGGAAGGCTCTAGGGAGTGAAACTTCCTACTTAAACTGCAGTGACACTCTGAGGACTTAGAAGACCAATATAAGTTACACCTCATTCCATACAGGCCAGCAGAACAAACACTGTGTATTAGAGAAAAAAATGCTCTAAATCATGCAAAGCCATCTAAACTTCTGAGATCTAGACCTGCAGTCTATATGCAGAAGGCATTTTGACTATGCCATGGGGCATGATCAGAGAGCTAAAGCTTCTTGGCAGTGGCATCAGACTTCAAATTGCTCCAGTGTGGAGATGAAAGCTGCAACCATAAATCAGATCATATAGGAGGTCAATGGGTTTATAGCATTTCACATAGGTATCATCCTAATACTTTCTCACATGCTCCTGGCACAGAAATTGGTGCCACCCACATCAGCCTGCTAGGCTGGGCAAAATCGAGGTGACTTTTTTAATTTGTTCAGTTTTGGCTCCCAAGCCTTTTCAACAGCCTCCCACTTGGACACCTTTTCTCTTTGTATGCAACCATTTCCTTGTCTTCTACCATTTCAGAGAGGAGATTCCAACAGACCTCTATCCCAATGCCAATGTAACAAACTGAATTACTGGGCAGATTCTGATTCTGTCTTTGTATCACTCTGACCACCCATCAACCTCATCATTTATCCACGTGGAGCCAAACTATTGTCTCATAAAAAAGCTTAGTGCTCTGCTCTGGCTTAAGTATAATTTTATTTAATGATCCTGAAGGTTTCAGTTGGCAAAATTAACTTTTATATAATTTCATGATACATTTTAAAAACCTCAGTGACTTTCTGTGGACAAGCTGGATGATCAGAACTTTCTTCAAAGAATTCAGAATTACAGCAAGAAAAAGTAAAATGAGATTCCTTTCCATTAAAAGCTAAATTTTTACCTTCCTATCTGATTTCCCCAATGTGACAATACAATCAAAGTGAACCATTTGTCTATACAAATTAGTTTTAGCTGACTTCAAGTAAATTAGATGAGACATAATGTCTCTAACGGGCTATGTGGAGGCAATTTTACCTGATTCCATCAAATCCTAAGGATTTATCAATACATCTGCATAAACATCATTAAAATTTAATTAAATTTCAATTTTCAGATGGAAGCTGACTTCAGTGAAGTATTTTATTCAAAATTCTTGCTGAAATTAAATATATGGAAAACAAGTATATGTGGCAACATTCAGCTAGGTACAGAGAACAGCAGCTCTAGATTGACCTCTGATATTATGCTGATTGGACATAACTTTGCAAGTCCATCATTCACAGATTTACAAATATTTATGCTATTAAAGATGCATATATGTTTATTGGGATTTTACAAAGCCATCTAAGGAAGTCCAACCTAATCCTGTGGACTTAATAGGAAATCCTGTTTATGGACAATATATGTTTGTCTTTATGTTCTTATATGTTTAAACTCAAGCTGTGTTTAATTTAATTTTCCATTACAAATGACGAATGCCAAAACTTTGATACGTATAAAAAGTAAACTTGGAAAATAAATCTGATTTAGAACTTTGCATGCATTCCATCCGAAAATGTTCTCTTTGTGAATGCATGAATGTAAAAAAAATGGCATAGATGCCAATTTGGATAAAACCAAATCAAGTGAATATCTGATCAGTCAATTTTGGAAATATAACTGAACAAGGCCTAATTTTTTTCCTTAGAAGAGTGAATATATTAGTGTAACAAATATTTCTGACCTGGGCTTGTCCAAATCAGAACCACTGCTACCAGCAAAACCATTGGAAGTCTTTATATATTAAAAATCAGCAAAACTAATGAGATTTTCTATACTATTGCAAAACCTGAAGGAAATAAAGTATTTGATTACTACATGTTATTAAGGCCTTATCAGATCTCTGCCCTGATTTCATAGGATGTGTCTTCCAAAGAAGCTCTCAACTTAAGTGCATCTTGAATGAGTTAATAAAGAAAGAAATTAGATAAAGGGACACATATATTTTCCATTTACCAAATCATATGCAGATTGATATAAGAACATAAGAATGTCCATATGGAGTCAGACCACACCTCTGTCAAGGCTGGGATTCTCTCTTCAGCACTTGCCAGTGCCAGCTGCCTAATGAAAGTGCATGAGAGCAGGACAAGTAGATAGGGATATTTTATGCTGGGATAGTCTGCAGAATACTTTCCAGCCATCTGTGGCTCAGGTAGTTCCTGAACTGCAGAAATGGTGTCTGAATTTAATTGTCCTAAGCAGATTTTCCTGTCACGAATTCATCAGCAGCCCTGCAAACCTTTCCATCTGCAGTGTCTGGTAGCAGCAGTGTCACAGCTTAATTGCACATTCTTTGCAGAAGCACCTCTTGTTTGTTCTGAACCTGCCACAAGCTAATTTTGTCTATTGTAACTCACTCTTTTTTTCATCCTGAAGTGAGCAATCATTTACTAATTCACCTTCTTCATGCTGCTCATGATTTCACTGATCTTTCCACAACCTTTCAGGCTAATAAAGGCTTCCAGTCTGTTTAATCACGGCTCTTGCCTGCACAGGAGCTGCTCCACACCTCTGCTCATCCTTCTCACCTTCCTCTGTATAGAGTTCTCCTGTCTAATTTCTGAAGGTGGAGGAGGTGGAAAGAGCATAACCTGGCATGCTTGAGATGTGGATGCTGCTATATGTTTTAGTCTTAATTCCTTTCTAATAATCTCTTGCATTTTACTTGATTTTTTTACTACCTTTATAAAGAATTAGCCGGATTTTTAAAAGTAGTTACATAGATTGTAATAGAAATTCTCGTTCCTGAGAGTAACTGTCATTTCAGAAATAGTTACTTCATAAACACTGGTGGGATTTCTCCCCCCCTACACATCAATCTACATTTGTTTGTTTTAGTTTTATTTAATTGCTTTTAATCTCCTGACCCTTCACGGTATGAGAAACTTCTGAAGTCTTTCATAGCTGATTTTTATCTTTTCTGTTTTGAGTATCTTTAGTGTCATCAGCAAACTATTTGCCTCTTTTACAGATCATTTATGAACATGCTGAACAACATAAATTTCCACTTGGGAATACCCTTCTCTCTCTGTATGAAAACTTAAATTTTAACCAGTTATTTATCTATCTGAGAATGTGCCCTTGGTACCTTAGTTTTCTTAATAGCCTTTATGAGATGCTGTATCAAATACCCTTGGGATTTGTTCTGCCTTGCTCAGTTTCCTGCAAGCATCTTGTAAAGGATGATAATGTGAGTGTAACACAGAACTGGAGTACTCACACTCTGCTGAGTGACTGAAGACATTACCAACTTTGATCCAACTTACTAATTACATGAATGAGAAATTAATATAAAAATTAATGTTGCCTTACAAGTTAGTTTTTAGCTTAACACCTGTTAACAGGGTATGTGTTATTGCCAAGCCCACGGGCTTGTATTTTGTACATTACAATTGAAAGGGAAATAAGGTTCTTCTATTTTTTTTTAGCTATTTCTAATCTTAATTGTATATTCTAATTAACCTCTCAATACATGAAATAAAAATGATGAAGCACTTCCCCCATGGATGCACAGATTAAACTGACTGTATGCAGGCAACATTCAGCTCCAGTGTTGATCTCCCCTATGAGGATTTCCTCGAGCCAACTAAAATGTATTGAAATTATGACTCTATAAATGCATTTATATCGATACAAAATTGTGAAAATCCAATTATTAATGGAGTGCATGATAACAGAGATAACTTGCAAAGAGATTAAAACAGACATATATTTTTAGAGTGTTAGTACTGCGGGCAAATAACTGCAGTTATGCATTTACATCAGTAGTATTTACTTACACAATCTGAGAAAGGCAGACCCTTAATGAATGCTGGTCAAGATCCTTTATATTTACCTGGAGGAACAGAGTTTATATGGGCACTTGCTTTGGAAATATCTATTATTTAAAAGTGTCTTATGATAAGGTTCTGAACTCCAGAATGGGTTGGCCATAGCGCAGCAAACTGACACTGCCTTCCAGAACTGGGAAAACCCTCCCAGCTCCTCTGATGCAGCCCAGTACCAGTTGCTCTCACCTTGGAGGAATCCAGACTCCATTTATCACGTTTTCAAGTGCCTGTCTGTCAGTGCCTCTCACACTTTCAAAAGTGCAGTCTGCTTGTTTGCGCGGAGCTTTCAGCGCGCGATTCGCACCAGATTTGTGCCTGGAGCTTCACCTCTCCCTGCACGTGTGGAATCCTAAACCGAGTCTCTCGGTTACTGCTTGGTGTGGTCATCCTGTACATCAGCTGAGAGAGTTTCTCCCCCATCAGATTGTCAGCCAGGCTTTTTATTCCTTCCACAAACTGCTGCTCTGGAGTCTGTGCCTGAGCCCCCAGATATGGGACAGCAGTTTGCCCATCTCCCCTCGCAACAGGGAGATGCTCAAGCTCCACCAGCATTTCATCTTTCCTTGAAGAAATGTTGGAGAGGTGCCCAGATGGTCTTTTTTATTTAGGAATATAAACAGAGTTTATAAGCAGCGAGATAGGAGTGACAAAGCTGATTGTAATGGCAGAAAATCCACGAGAGAAGGTAAACCATGTAACTCGTGACTGATGAGGTGAGAATGTTTTCACCAGTTATAAACTCATGTTTGAAAGCTTTAGCATTGAGAGTTTTATCCTAATATAAATTGAATATGATGGATTTACCCTGCATTTACACCAGGGCAAGTGAGATTGGTATTTGACTCAGTATTTTTATTCATGCATCCAAGAGAGGTGGCTTCTAATAATTAATTTAAATGCAGTGCATATTATTTTGCCATTTCAATCCCAGTCTCCCACTCTGGCACGTCACAGGGAAGTCACAGCTCTCCTACACTGAACTGAGTGTTCTGCAGCTGCCCAGCAAAGAGCTGGGGATGGGCACTTCCCTCCTGCAGAGCCCTTAGAGCTGCCACCCTCATCAGTTATTCTTTGGCAGAAAATGTAAAGAGGAAATTCTTGGATTTAATTAGCTGTAGGAACCATAGAAGCAGTATGGGTAGAGTAGCAAACAACATTCTGAAAGCTCTGAGCCTTTTCTTCACAAACTCTATTACCAGCTTGCACCAGAAGACAACAGAGGTCCTGCCATAAAATATTGCTTCTTTTCTTTCCTTTGGCTGTATAATTACTAAAAGCCTGTGAATCTGTTTGATATATCAGTTATTTAAAATGACACCTAAGACATTTATGTAAGTCAGAAGCAAAAAAGGGGTTTGGTGGCCCAGTAATACCCGTGGCTGTGGAATTATGGCACACTTGTGTTCTGTGCCTGAGTCAGACCCACTCCATTTTCTGACCTGGTGAAGTTGTTAAACACACACATTGTGATGTCTCAATAAGACATTGCTCTTGTTTTCTTGCATTTTTTTAATCTGGTATAAAAATAATGCAGTACTGAAGGTGTAGATATGGTTGATATTATTTATTTGAAAAACATAAAGCTGGCAAACACAAAATTAAAGTTTCAAAAACCAGAAGAAACCCCAGTTCTTAATGTAACCTTGATTATTCAGTATAATTTGTATCTCAAGATCTTAGAGAGCCTGGGTTTCAGTTTGATTTGATTTGTTGCTACTGAAATCCTCTGACATTCAGTGATAAATCAGGGACTATTTTTGATTCAGATAAGGATTTTCAACTTGTTTTAAGAAAATGAAAACCAAAAAAATCATAATTTTAGAAATGAGAGGCGTGGTACACGTGATACTTAATAACAACAATTTTTAATTACACAGGAAGATTTAGTCTTCCCAAGACAAAGGTGGTTTCGGCTTAAAACTGTGAAAGGAAGAAAAAATGAACTAGAAAAAAAAAAAGAATAAAATTAAGTATTCCATTATATGTTATAATCAGTTAAAGAAAGAAATGGAACTGGTTTCACTTGCTTCATCTCTCATGCTCCTTTGATACTATTTTCCCCAAATATTTGCTTCAGTTTTATTTGTCATCTCTGCTGGTAAACATAACATCCTTGTGCTCCTTACACAACCTTTGCTTTTATACATATGGGGAAAAATTGTCACATTTCATTACTGGCAACTGAAGGCATCTTCTAGGGTTTTACTGCTGCTTTCCCCTTATCCACTCTAACATACCATCCATGGCCTTTAGAAGGAAAATAACTCCCAAAAATGTTGGCTTGTTCTGTGCTGTAGCTGAACTGCCTTCCTCCCATCAAATAGCTGGGGTAAACCCTTAAAATGCATTTTTTAAATACAAATAAATAATTTCAGAAATTCTGCTTGATAAAAAAAAAAAATTAGGACTAATTTTTAAATATTTTTTTTTTAAGGTCTATTCTATACCATCTCCAAATCTGTCATAAAGTGGAAATTCTGTGGCTCATGTTGTGCCAGGAAGAGCTCAACCATCTCCAACATGTGAGTGGTTTGTTGTACTGATCTCTTGGAAGACTTGAGTTTCAGTCCCAAGTAATCAGAGCACATGAATCAGACTTTGCAAGCTCTGGGCTCTGAAACAATCTGATGAGCTACTGGTGTTGCTCACCCTTCACAGCTTTATA
>JAWWLV010000005.1:12831104-12895508 GCA_035041135.1 Platyrinchus mystaceus
AGTAGCAATGGGAAATAAATGCAACTCACCCTGTTGCAAACACCCATTGCATTCATTTTACTACCCAAGTAATTCTAGTTGTTTATCTTAAGAGTAATAGTCACTAATATTTGTAAATCCATCTTTAACCCTGTGAGTATGGAGCAAATTAATAAATCAGCAAGCTCTGAGGAGATTTAGTGTCTGTTTTGTGTCTGTAATTATTGGGTGCATCTGTGGAAGAACTATTTAACATGTAAGCTAAGTGCAGCCAATGAATGGGAATTTTTCTATGGATTCCCACGAGCTCTGGACTCAGACCCTAAATTTTTACAACTCAGGAGGAAAACAAAATAGTATGGAGTTGTTTCTACAAATATTGTTTTAACAGAACTTCAAGATTTCTTTTTTAAACTCAGCTTTGATGAGTGAGGAAAGCGAGAAGAAGAAATAGCATCTGCATGGAGTGCAAGTTGGCAGGAATTCCAGTCTGCCACTTTCCAAATTGTTTAAGAAATGTTTGGCACGTCCCTGTCACAAATTACAGCTGATTATAATTTCACAGTATGTGCAAGCAGATGGAGGAGATGAATTGGGGAAGAGTTTCACCCCAGACAAATTAATTATTAGTAAGTATTTTCAGAGCAGAAGTTAAATATTAAAACTGTGGTTTGAAATAAAGAATTATGGGAGGTCCAAGTAATCCATAACTTCGAATCAAACATTTTATGGACAATTTGACACCTGGTTGGAATAATTTAGTATTTTCACAGATGAGAGTGTATCTCATAATAAAAGAGAATATATTTCAGAAACTTTTGACCACTGGTCAGTTCTTTTAAGTTATCTGTTAAATCAACACAGTCATAGTCAGTTAAAGCTAGAAAATATTCTTAACAGGGCTGACTATGGAAAGGCTTCAAACATTTTGTTCCACTTGTGGGAGGATTCCAACATTTAACAGAAAGCTCCAGAAATCTGCTTTAATGGTCAATCTTTTATTTTGTATGTCATTCAAAGTCCAGTGCACAAGTGACCACCTGTTCTCTACCCACCCTTTTAAAAGCCAGGCTGAAAATATTAGAAGGATGTTGGAACTGAACTGATGATGGTGGAACTGAAATGAAGAGAGAATGGAGAAACAAGCCAAATGTTGCCAAGTTGTGTGGGACTGTTGGGATGATCTTTTTGTGGCCCTGATCCTCGAAATGGGTAAGAAAAATGTAACCTCCTGTGGACAGAGTAATTTCTGCCTGTACCTTATGAAAAGATTTTCTTGGCAAGAAAGATTTGTCTTGGCTAAAGTACAGTAATCATTTGATGTTCAGCTAATATTTGAAATGGACAATGGTTACCCAGGTTTTTTAAGAATCCAAAGAATGGGGTTCCCTTGTACCAGGAAAGTCTTTGATTCCAACAGAAAATGAGAGGTGAAATGATGTTATTTCTTTGAATGAGCAGAACTGAACTAATTTTACCATTGCACTTCTTATGGTTGTTCCTTAGGTCTTTTTTAAAAGAGGAAATTAACAGTTTAAGGATCAATTTAGTTGTAGTTACTGTGGAGGCTAAAATTTATTAAGCAATATCTAAATACTTTTGGAAAGAACATGAAGTGAAAAGGAATGTATGAGAAAAATTGTGCTTATTTGAATATAAAATCTCGTATACCATGGCAAAAAAATGAGTAATGT
Source organism: Platyrinchus mystaceus (assembly GCA_035041135.1). NCBI lineage: Eukaryota > Metazoa > Chordata > Aves > Passeriformes > Tyrannidae > Platyrinchus > Platyrinchus mystaceus. The sequence continues at coordinate 12,832,778 of JAWWLV010000005.1, forward strand.
GCTTATCATTATATGCATATATTTATCACTACTCTAGTTCAAGATTTTGCTTATGATGAAATACAGTTTTAAGTATTTTCACTAATTGAATTTCATTTTTTTCAAGTGTTTGAGACAATCTGAACTATTTTACAAAGGGAAAGTGCTTCTTTGCTCTGCTTCCAATTCTCCCTGGAAAACCTTTTAATCAGCTGATGGTGCTTATGTGGTGTAGTATTTGTAGGGAATCAAACACAATGCATATTCAGTGATTCTTTCTGTCCTCTGAACAGAAGCTTTGCTGGGTGTTTGAGAATATGTAAAAAACCCACCATGATAAATATTTAAAAAACTTTGTCGTGTGCTACAGTCTGATAGGAAGACAGATCTATGTATTGAATTAACCACAGTAATGTGTGCTGCCAAGTTTATTTCAAATTAAAATCTTTGCTGTTCTAGATGTTTAAACACTATGAAAATGCTGAGGCAGCAGCAGGCTCTAGAGAGGAACAATTTTCTTAATCAATTTGTCCTTTGATGCTTTCCAGTGAACAGAAAACCATTATTATTTCATAGAATTTAGCCATTTTGATTTTTATCTTACAAAGATACATAAAATAGAGGAGTGATCACCTAATCATGCATTTATATGCATTATGCTACGTATGTGTTTAATTTCTTGTGATCTCAAGCTTAGACTATATTTTATATTTTTGCAATGGCTGGGATCCTGTATTTGCTTCCTGGTTGCTGCTGTAATCTATGTCTAATAATTCTTTCTGTCTTGTTGAATGACAGGTTTCCATAATAGCAGTGAGGAGTTGTTGGATGTGCTGAGGGAAAATGAAGCTGCACAAGGGAGTGACCTGGCTTGGTTTACAAAGGGAGAACTTGCCTTCTTCTCCCAGCCAGTGTGATTTTAGCAAGCTCATTTGAGTTCCCACTGCAAGCCCTTGATGCCTGGCCAGTTCCAGAGTGAGAGATGATGGATGGTGTCTCACACATATTTGCTGAGTTACTGGGACTGTCCTGCCAGCCCCTAAAACTCAGCTCTGTGTAATTAAGCAGTGTACCTTCAGTCAGGATAACTAGTGTGCTTCAGGGCTGCAGATAGGCTTCTGCAAAGTTCAGTTTCTCTTTAGTCCTGCAGGATTCAGAACATCTGGGGGGGGTTTAAGGTTGGTCCAGACAAATTACAGACAAAATGACAGGCGAAAATCCTGCTGGCATCTCTGCCATGGGGAGTCTGCAATGAACTCCAGCCCAGCCATTTCCCCCCAACATCCACCCAGTCAGCTCAGTCTCTGAGCTTTGGAAAGCACAGCTGAGCTATCTGTACCATCTGAGTTTAGGAAATGGCAGCAAGGAAGTAACAATTTGCCTGTTTGGGGTTTTTTTCACTTTTAGGCAGTTTCAGGTTATTGAGTGTCACAGGGACTGTGATTAATGTGTTACTGGGCATAAACTCTGGGATATGGGAAAACACTGCTGAAGTTGCTTACACTGGAACATGTCATATCCTTCTTGATGTTTTATTATGCTATATACCTCTAGACCTGCAAACACATTAGTAAGTGTGCACATAAAATAAACAACACCGTGACCCACCACAATGGATACCTGATTGTATAATAAAACAGTCTTTCACACTGGCTCTGACTTTCCCACACTTACCTACATTAGTTGTTGCAGAAGATGTTCATTAGCCATAAGTTACTCTTACTATTAATATTATAAAATAACAATATGCAAATCTCTAAGAACAGACAATAAACATTTATTTAATCCTCCTTTCTTGCCATTTTCACTGTACATGTCAAACATTTACTTGAGTGTTCATTTATATACATCTCTCACAGATATCTCATTTCATATATGTATGTGTTTATACACTTTTTATGATTTATCAATAATTCTCCAGCAAATATAGAGATGTTAATATTGAAATATATGAGTAACTCTAAACTGAGTTTTTCAGTGAATAGGACTAGTACTTACTCGCTTTTTACCCCTACATTGTCCTATGTTGAGAACAACTTTAATTAACACCTCATAAAACAAAATAACCTGTTATAAATAATGAGTTTATTGTACACAAAGGCTTCATGTTTAAGAGATCTCCACTGTTTGTAAATTAGATAGGAACTATGAGCCAGATCTGCTAAATACTACAGATTTCATACAGAGTGGAAATAAAGATGCAAATCACAGAAAAATAAATTCAAATCTTTGTTGCAAACACCCTGGAGAAAACTTTAACAAATCATAACTGTCAAAGGGATGGATGATGAAAGTTTTTGTCATGCAAAAGAATACAAATCACTCTTCTGTTGCAAGCATCGCTCTTTTATTTTCGTGCTTGTAGGCACATCATCAACTTTAATGATAAAAGCCTTCCACAAAAATAATTCTTAAGCCTCAGGAACAAACACCTCTTTGGCACCCCGAGAGCATGTTCCACAAACATCATCAATCTCCTTCTGAGGGTGATTTACAGCCCTTCCCTTCGGCCGGCTCGGGCTGTCCGTGTGCGTTCCGCCAGCGTCACATTGGGATTCTCCTCTGCTCCGTCCTCCCAGCTCATGCTGCTCCCCTGCCATCCTCACAGCCAGCTTTCCCACCACACCTGAAAAACAAGAGGAGGAAGTTTGAGTATGATCCCTTCCATGTGGACACATCATTTCTCTCTCAGATCCAAACTAACAGGCCAAACTCTCAGCTCCCCCCAGATTTATCACGTGTAACCAGGAGGGATGTGCACAGAGAACATGCAGGTCCCTCCCTGACTGTGTGGCTCCCCTATTTTATTTAATTGCCTGTGTCTACTGAGGGGCAGTTCATACACCAGGAGAGCCAAAACACAGAGCAGCATTCAGTGAAATTCGTTTCCATCTGTGCCAGGTGCTGCATATGTGTTGTGAGACAAGTTGATGAAGGCAGATGTACTCCAGCTGAGACTACCCTGAAGATTCCAGTGTTCTTTATCCTCCTTTGTTTTGCTAAACTGAAGGAGAGGGTTGTGCTGTGATTGCTGACTTCTGCAGGAACAGCCCTGATCTGTCCCTTCTTTGTAGCAGCTCTGTGGGTAAGTATATGTTCATCTAAGTATATGTTCATCTAAGTATATGTTCATTTAAGGCAGTGCAGATGATAGGAAGATCAGAATCACTGTAAGTGTTGATGAGAGGCAGCAGGATAAAATAGCAAGTTAAGTCAGTGAAATTTGGCATCTTCATGACTGAACTGCCTGGAGTTCACTTGTGGACTGCAGGTGTCTGATAAATGAACTCTTTCTGGCAGCTTTCCTTGAGTTTCAGGAATAGAGTCCATGAACCCAAGCTGAAGACATTTAGTGTTCTTTATAAACTCTTATGCCATGCACTCACTAAAGCAGATGTACATTCATTAATAACAGTTGCCTCAGTTAAGCCATTTTCACAGACAGAAACTCTATATCCTTATCAGGAAAACATATAAACGTTATGATTAGTTGTAAACACAGACAGATCTTCAATATGTCTGCACTGAGTGAAACAGTAGAAACTTATGAGTCCAGTGTTATTTATAGAGGAAATAAAGTGAAGGAGGAGGACCTGGCAAAATAAATCTAAAAAATGCATTCATAAGATCTTTTGGATATTTTTATCAAGGCTGAAAAACTAAGTGGATTAAAGTTCATGAATAGAATGTTCCAGAGTGGTTCTGTGATGGAGGACTGGGTTATACTATTATGAAAGACTTATTATTTTGTCACAGAGAGACCCATTTTCATCTTATCTTCTAATTATGTTATATATTTCGAAACAAAGTTAATGCCACTTAATATGGTACCATCACCTTGCATTTCTGAAAACTTCAAATGACTTTTTGAACACAAAAAATCATTCCCTATGCATTAAAATTGCTATTACAGCTATTAGAGGAAATTTGTTTTTATTCTGTGTTCTGCAGTTAAATTCATATTTATCTTGGAGCAGTTATGGACCAAGTTACCAATTAGCTTTTTTTAAAGATAAATAAAAAGTTGAAACTTTGCCATCACTATTCCATTCCAATGAATGGAATTCTGTGCAGAATGGAGGCAGTTTATAATTAAAATAAATAAATAAATAAATTTCATTTGGAACACTTAAAATAGCCATCTAACCTCATCCTGAAGAAGTAAAAGCTCTATAAAATACCATTTCACTTTACCTACAGCCCATGACATCAGTGGTGAGAAGCAGGGAAGTGAGTGCCTGACTAGTAATTTAAGTAAAAGAATTGAATCTATTGAAAATCATGAGAGCTGTGATGACCTCATGGCTTTTGGAAAGCTCTTGCAGTATCTGTTATCAAGCCAGTACCTCTCAAGGGTTTTTAGTGTAAGGCTGAATCGAATAAATTCTTTCTGTTCAGCTGCTTAATTTCATTATCATGTATATTTTAAAAGCACAGAATAAAATTCTGAAGGCTTTGATATGTAGGGTATGCCAAACATTTGAAACATTTATTAATTTTATGAGGCATAATAAACTATAATGATAGGAAATCTAAAATTTTCAGTACGACAGTGGAGCCAAAGTCATTTCTACTTGTGGCAGCATCATTTAAGAGCCAGTTTTAGCAACAATTGAGGTGCTGTGCTTTCCTTTTAATTTCACTGTCTGATGATACCTGAGAGTAGTACACTTTTTTCCAGAGCTCCATTAAGAGCCACTATAAGATCTGATTTCCTTGGTTGTTGGTTTTTTGTTTGTTTTGTTGTAGTTTTTTTAAAAAATACAAGAATAGTCAGTCAATGTGTTACAGCAAGACTTGCTTTCTTCTGGCTCTCGTGGCTATAACTGTGGGGAAAAAAGTAAAAGAACTCTGCTTCATCATCCTGTCAGGGAGGTTTCTTAACAAATTGCCTTTACCCTCAAAACAAAACACAAAGAGACTTTTTGTAGCTTTAACAATTCTCATAGTTAATATCTTATTTTCTTGGCTATTCTGGAGAACAAAAACACACTTGTCTAGATCTCAGAGATAATGAAATCAATATCCATAAAGTCTCCTGAAATCTAGACACTAATAAAAGCATGAACCTTTCTTTATTCACTATTTAAACTCTGTGTGTTTTTTCCTAACCTTGTATGTTTTTCAAAACCTTGTTTGCTTATCAACCATTTATTTCTGAAGAGTAAATAATAGTAAATTACAGTACAAAGTAGAAAACCCTTTTTTGTCCCCACACAATGGAAAGGGTTTGCTGTGCCTTTGTGGGGTACAGGAGCTTCATTTTTTGGTTTACATCTTTTTGGAAACTCGGTGTTTTCAGCAGGCATCTTGCTTTTCAAATTTATATTGGGGTCCTATAAAGCAGCTGCAGAATGGATGTGTGGTCCTTCCATACCATAAATTAAATTAAGCCGTAATTTGTCTGGGATGTTTTACAAGTAACAGGTGGGTGTACTTAAGATAGAATTGAAAAATTTCAAAATACATAAGAAAAACAAACTCCAGCAATTTCAGCTGTGTTCCTAGAGCACACTAAATGCACACTGTTCAGTGCTGTTTATTTTTTTCCACGTAAGAATAATGTAATTTACTACAGGGATCCAAACATATTCAAATAAAGCCGAGGGCTCTACCTTTTCTAGCACATCACCAAACAAGTTGCATGAAGCACAAAGGCATAAAAGACAAATGCATAATTTATTCTGAAATTAGCCTCTGAGTTGCTATTCTAGGCAGACCTGCATCCTATACAGAGATAAAATAAGTTTCTCAGTTTGGGTCTGAGCCAGTCCTGGCCTGGCAATTTGCTCCTCACCATTGCTGTGCTGCTCAAGGCTCTCTGAGCCTGCTCTGAACCAGGAGGAGTTTCAGGGAAAAGCCTGAGGACAAGAGGCTTGAGGTGTCACTTCACAGTCCATCCACCAAAAAGAAGTTGTTGCTAAACTTTAAGAATGGAAAGATCAGTGAACAAATCCATTGTTAATTTTAAAAGCAATTTCGAATGCCTTTACAGTTAAGCCGTTCAATTTCCATTGGTTTAAGTTTAATCATTTTTCATTAATGTAAGCTAATTTGCAAGCTAATCTAATAAAGTAGCATGAAACATGAGCAGCAATGCATTGAAATGAAGGAAGTTCAGCTGCTTGCAGCTCATTAAGGTTCTTGAAGTTTAGAAGACTAATTACTGACTAAGAATGATTTTGTTTACCTCTACCTTTTGAGAGATCCTGTTTTATCCCACAGTTTAAGACTCATGGGCCAAACCATCAGTAGGTATAATGTGGTAGAGCTCTAATAAAGTCAACAGGCCAATTTATACCAGTTCAGAATTTAGCTCTTTGTTGTTGTTGTTTTTCCCCAATTAAAAAAAAAACCAGCCAAAAAAAAACCAAACCAAACCACCAAACAAACAAACAAAAAAACCCCCCAAAAACAAAAAACCAAGAGCTTCCATTTAAAAGTAATGTTTTAGCACAAACATTAGTGGGCCATAGTTCCTTACTCTCTGCCTACTAAATTCTGTGGAGCACTTCCCATTGATTTCAGTGGGAGAAGCTTTAGACTCTTAAATTCTTCCTATAACAACAGGAGAGTTGACTAATCCCTTTCACTGGTTTCTTATAAAGCTGAAACATCTCTTAATTTATATCTGAGATAGAACCTAAATTTTATTAAGTAATCTACCAGTCCTAGCTTGCAAATTGTTAAGGAGAGAAACTACGTCACAGTCATTGGTAAGCTAATTATTCTTGCTACTAAAGGTGCATAAAAACATCTAAAGTTTTTTTGCTTCAACTTTCAGTTATTTTACCAACTAGACTGAGCAGTTTGTTATTTGACAGGTTTCTGTTCTGCATGTGGATCCTTCAGGTTATCATAAAGTTAATCTTATTTTTCTATCACGCTGTTCAAACGTGAAGGTTAATTAGTTTCACTATATTTCTATTGTTTATTCACTAAAGATGCCCATGGTCATATGGTCAGGAAATCAGGCAATAAGCTCACGTTCAGCCAGTTTTTGAGCCTGATTTTAAGGCATTTCCAAAATTATCCCTTCTCTGAAAGCTGCATTTTCACATGTTCAAGAGCACAGTGTTCACTCATGCCTAGTTTAGTCGGGTGATTCTGCATCAGAGACACTTTCTTCTCCTATCTGGCAATGATTTCAATTACTTTTTTTCTCATTAAATATCACATGAACAAGAACTATTCCAAAATACTGCATGTGTTATGAGATAGCTAGTTTGGTATGACATCTAGACATTAAACCATAAATGTGGCAGCTGCGTGTTTGTATAAAGTACTGTGAATACTACAGTCTTAAAATATGATCAACCATCCCATGCTGTATCACTTAAGATATTATAAAAATTGTCCAAAGCTCAATACAATCAAAAGGAAACATATGATTGGCATTAATGTAACAATAAGCATTTCTGATTGTCTTCTTTAATAACACAGGAAATGTTTCAACCTCCAGCAAGACAAAAACAAATGCCTTTTCCTCACATGTGCTCCCTTTCTCCCAAGCATCTCTCAGCAACATCCTGTATGAGTTTCACCCACTTTTTTGCAGTGGATGGAGGAGATGGATGAAGCTTGTGCCTTAGGGATGGCTCTAAACCTGAGCCTGACACAGCTTCTCTTTGCTGCTTTGACCTCGCTGAGCGACCGAGGGCCTTGGGGACCGTGCTGGGGTGGGGCTGCCTCAGTCCCACTGGCTCTGTTTATCTGTCTACATCAGTGCACACATCTAACAGAACCAGTTTGCCCTTAAAGAGCCACAAATACTGCTGTGTAGGCAAACTAAGAGCCTCCTCCTGCCCTGGAACGCTGCTGAGCCAAACGCCGGTCTTGCCGAGCACTTGGGCAAAGAGCAGCAGGAATCTTATCCCAAGTGACATTTCAGCAAGGCAAGTGCAGCAGTTAATCAAACATTACTGTCTGTGGGAGAGGCAGATTGCAAAATCTGCCTGATCCCCATTTTGCACAGTTACAGAGTGGGCAGGACTGAACACACAGTAACAGCAATTCTAGTTCAGGAGTAGGATGTGGGATTGGGAATTCAAAACTGAGAGCGAGGTGAGTGGCATTTTAGGCAAAATGAGACTATAGAATTTTAAGATAATGAGATAATTTTAAGATAATGAGTTAATTAGGACTGAAGTAGGATCAGAATAGGATTATTTGAATAGTGAATAAAATAAAGCAAATAGAATATACATGCCGTTATGTATTTCTTTCATCATCATCCCAAAAGACATCAGTGTTTTCTGCTACTCACCCAGATATAAAAAGTGCTGACTTTTGTCACCTTCTTTCTTTCTTTCTATGAAGTGTAGTATGTGGCCACAGTAAAATCCCACGTGTAGGAATTTCTGTGGAAAAGTGTTTCATGAGCAGTGCAACAGCTGTGGCTGCAACTCAAGATCTGCCCTCATGTCTGTACTTGGGCTGCAAACAGAATAAAGCAGTTTCTTTCTGTCAGAATATGGAAAGAATATAAAAAATTAGCTGTGGTGGAGCCAACTTACTTGGGATTGTTGTAACTTCAAAGAAGGGGTGGTTTGGAAACACTATTGAGGGTGTAACAGGGATGTGTGGCCCTCCCTTGTTTGTGAAGGCAGTCTCTATACAAGAGCTGTTTTCATGATGAAAGGTTAATCCAGCATTGTGGACCAGGAGTTTAGACAGAAACAAGCAAAGGAAAAGTCTACTGCTAAATTCAGTGGGCTGGGAAATCCTCCCCATTATAGTTCCCATAGTATAAGTGCAGTCCAGAAACATTCATTCAGCTTTTAAATTGCAAAGCAGGATTACAACTGAGTTAAAATGATTTGCTAGAAAAACCTTTTATAAAAATTCAAGTCACTGAATATGAATAATTGCAGATGCAGACATTCACACTAGAAAACTACTTCTGTATTGCAGGGGTATGATAGAATTGTTATTTTTGTAAGAGAATAGCAATTATTAAATCACTAGGAACTGTTTAAATGCACTGGATTGTGGATGTGACCATTAGCAGCATGAACAGGTAATAGATATTTTCTTTCTTCTTCTAAAAATCTAATTGCTCTCTGCTATATGAAGAGGAAATTCCGTATGCTGAGTGATTCTCTGAGGTCACTTACTGTGGTTTCAATCATTTTCTTCATGGAATTATTCTCTGAATACTTTGAAATTCAGCTGAATGGGAAATGGTTTCTACTTCATAAGAATTCACACAGGTTAAAAAAAGTTTGAAAATATTGAAAGTTACCAAATGTTTATGAAATTCTATCTGAAAGCAAAGATTTATTTATTGAAAGTGTTTTCAAGGAAAAAAACCCCTCAGTTTCTGGAAATGTTAAAGCAGGGTTTTATCAAGTTATTTTGTCTAAGCTTTTTCTAATGTGGATATTGGACTTGGCCACTAATATTTTTCTTTCAGTAAAGCCCCTTGAAATAAAATACTATTGAAATGTGATTTTTTTTTTTTAACCTTTCAGTTAAATGATTGGGAAATTATGAATGTTTGAAATGTTAATGACTGCATGAGAAGAGCCACAGCACTGAGGTCACGGAGACTTTGGCCTGAGGCTCAATTTATAGAAGACAAGCAGTGAGGTTTGTCAAACTGAAGCACGCAAAGAACACATTCTGCTTGTGCAGGATGAGTGTCAGGATCTGGGCCTGGAACTGGGCTTCATTTCCATCCCTGTATTTGCATGGGAAGAAATTCTTGGAGTTGGGCACACAGATTAAATTGTTCACGTATCAGAAATGCTGCTGCAACAAAAAATTCCCATATTAGCATATGCTGGGTTAATGCCTCCTGGAAAATGCAGTCCCCTTATTCACAGAGGGCATGAAGACTGTTTTAGCCCTCTGATAATCTGAGGGCCTGTGAATGTATTTTACCAGTTAGGAATGAAATAATCCTTGTATAAATAAATCCAGAATCAGTCAGTTTGCTTAAATGTACTTAAAAGCTATATTTTTCCACCGTGCCTTTGCTGGGCACAGTAAATTGTTTTCTATCCTTTCAGGATGCTCAGAAAACCTTCACATGGGTCTGTAATGTGTCTGTGCCCCTCTGCCAGCTGGTTAATGGCAGCACAAGGGCTGGTGTCAGTATGTCTCAGATCTCTCCCGAAACATGACTTAACCAGCCTGAATCATGGGGGAACTTATCCTCTCTCCCAGTGCCTTTTGCAGTCAGACACTTCTCTAGGGCCATGTGCAAACTGGAAAAAAAACAACTATATTACAGGAGTAGGAGTGGTCATAGGCTAGGGAAACAAAGCAACAGGATCTACACATATATTTTGGTGTTACAAGCAAAGTGTCTTCCCTCACCTTCCACTTTTCTTTTTTTCAGTAGCAGTTTTTCCATTGCTCACGGCAGGTCCCGTTGATCAGGGTAAGGTGGAATGGTGGCTCAGAGCTGTGAGAAGCAACAGAAGTCAATAACTATTTCTTACCACCTCTGTCACCAGTGGCAACGAAATAATTTGACTCCTGTAAGACAGCATTTCCCCCTGGACCTGCTCTTGTCTTCTGCCCTGCCCTGTGAGGGCAGCAGAGCCCAGGCCACAGTGGTTGGGCTATTTTATGAACATGGACACCTTGAGTGGTTTGTCACGCTGTCCCCAGTGGTGCTCATGTTGGTTAAGCAGGGTCAGAGCCCTCTTCCATGGGGTTGGTGACTGGCACTCTCCCCAGCACATCTCTGCCCCTTCTACTCGGCTTTCCCAGGCACGTTCAGGCTCGGTGGGGCTGTGGGAGGGAACAGCGTGTGCCATACAGGCAGGTTGCTCACCCTCCCCCTCAGAGGGGAAAGCTCAGTTTGGGTCAGCTTTTAGAGAATTAGGCAACATTTCTCACCCAGGATTTTGATGTTATTTATAGGGATTTGCATGTGTAGGTTAAAAAAATCAGCAGAGGATCAATGATCAATTAGCAAAGCTGCCCGATGGACCTGGTATCTCTCAGACTTTTGGGGAATTGCAGTGCTTGAGTGGAGTCCTTGCTCTGTGGAGAAAAGCCAGCTATCCCAAACTGACTGTCCCCTTCCTGGTCTCTTGGTGTTCTCACTTGGAAGGAGTGACATCTCAAATATTGGTGGAGGACACAAAGGTAGGTGGCCAATGCAAGCTGAATTCTCTACAGCTTTCCCCTTTAGCTCCTGGCCACAGAGCCCACACACGTGTTCACTCCTGCACTCAAGCTGTGACAGAAGAGTTAGAGGTTCCAGCTCTGGATAAACAAATAATTGCTCATGGGTAAATCTCTGCCTGCTCCTCTGTGCTCTTTGCAAACCCAGGAATTTATGAGGGGATGCATTTAGCAGCACTGAAAGCATTACTTGATCAGCTTCACTGTCATCAGCAGATGTCACTGCAGCCATTAGTAACTAATGAATTGTTTAAGAAGATAAAATGACTAATTTGTCTGGTCAAAAAGACATAAACACAACCTTTGAAAACTGCATTTTATTAAGCCAAGAGAAAAAAATTGGGTTCATTGTCCTTTAATTTTCAAATGGGATGAGATCCAAATCAGTTGCCAGGTAATTTATCTGAGATAAATTGCCTGGCAAGTTTGTGGCATCTTCTGAGATGCTAACAAGAAAAGAATTGTGAAATACTTAGGGTGCCAATGAATCAGGTAAGGAAGCCAGAAAAGAGATTTATATAATCTTAATATGAGTAAGCTGACCCTGAAAGGACCATTAAATAAGACATGTTTGTCTTCCTGCTCTTCTCCCAGAGCACTTGTACTGAGGACTTCTGCCCCTTTCTATGTGCTTTTAGGTAGCCAGAAAACATTTAATGACTGTGGTTGTTACTGTGGGTTCTCATTGAGTTCCTACCTTGTTCTCACAAAAAATAGACAATAGACAGAAATATGAGACTCTTTCTTTTCATATAATGAATCTAGAATCTATTTGTTTCTGCTATGATGAATTGGTCCTAATATTTATCCTAACCTGAACTGAGGGCCCATATTCCAATTGACCCATATTCATCGTGGCCAGAAAAAAAAAATCAATCATGGACTCTACAATTCAATTCACAAAATTAATATACCTGTGGAAGCATCCAATCTATGCATCAATTGACTTGGAGTCAATTCCTTGTTCATATATCCCATATAAATCATCGATTGGGTGATGGAACAGCAGAAAAAGTGAGTGAAGCAGGAGAAAAATTAGAGAAAACTTTAAGTCAGCCCAGATTTGAGTCACAGTGGTGCAACTGGGCCCTCTTTTTTCCTTTTAATTCTGCTGTAGTTCAGTTTTGGACCCTGAGTTTTGCCAACACTATTTCTGCTTCTATTAGCAGGACAAACCTCTTCAAATTGTGACAATATTAGTGGCCACTGTTTGCAATCTGGAAAAAAAACCCCAAACAAACAAAAGAAAAACCCTCACCAGGATTTACATTTCTTCTGGTTTTAACATCGTTAACAAACAACCATGGGAGGACATTCAGTTATTCCTTCTCCAGATAAAACAGTAATTAAGTGCCTGTGTTCTAAAGTGGGAGGTGAGCTACTAACAGGAGAGGGTGTGCTAAATGTGTTCGAATGTTTTAACAAAAATGTTCTCATGTTAAAGATTCCTCAGGCATGAAACTGAGGCAATTAGTTCTTATTTTCTATTAAGTCAGTCAGACTGTGTTGTCAAAAAATAACAGTGCAAAGAAAAATTACCTGGCATGCAGCAGTAAAGAAGGGTAACAATCCAAGGGTCAGCTCATCAGATGGTCTAAACCAGCCTTGTACTACTAAAATCACTGGTGGACAGTGGTAGCTTGTGTGTGTGTGCCAGGAGAGCACCACTCAGAGGCACAGAAATGGCTGTAGAAGGGGGATTATTAACTGAGAAAAATGTGAACTGGTGCATGAAGAGGAAGGAAGAAAGTTGCTTTACTTTGCTAAACATTTGCTTCTGAAATATTCTGAATATTCTGAAATATTTGTACACAATTCCTTGATTTGGGTTTTTTCCCACTGTTATGATTTTCAAAAATTAAATGAGGAGAGAAATGAAGATCAAGGTCAGTCAGTCTTTGTGAAGAGTTGCACATCATTCTTGCTAGTTTGCATTAAATATTTCCAGCAGATTACTGTTCCTGCTCTAAATGAACATGAAATACATCCTGCTGATTGCAAGCCCACGGTGACCAAACCTGCAGTTGTGTCACCAGCTGTTGACCATGGTTTGGTCACTCATAATGAGAAAAAAAAATCCACACTTCAGGAAGAAACTTGCAGGGTTTTTATTCCAGCAATGGCATTACAGGAACAGGGTGTGGAGTTCCTTCATATCGTGTATCATGAACTGTGTGTGTGCAAAGAGGCGTCACCAGGAGTGGAATTTCCCCTTGTCAGAGTGCAAAACTCTGAATTAAGGAGACAGAAACGGGGACAGATGTCAGGTCTTACAGTCTAGAAATGAGGAAAACTCATGGAAAAAAAAAAATCTTCCTGAAAAATGAAAAATTCCACTGCAGGAAGATTCCCTCCTCATCGGTGCTGCTAAATTGCTTTGGAAAGTTGTGATGAATTAAGTGCCACTGGAGTTTGGATTGTTTCTTAAATCACTTTTTTAAAATGCTTCACTACTGAGCAGTACTATTTATATTGAGACAACTGTTTCTTAGGGTATAATATTTTTAAAAGTAAACTTTCTCTAAAGAATCTGCAATTTCAAGAAAGGTTATTCGCCTTTGACAGACAAAAAAAGTCCTATTTAAATTTACTTAAAATAAACTTACTTGGGGTTATGTTCTGCTTAGCTATTGAGAATGGATTATATAAGAGATTAATAAAGTGTATTAGGTCTTTTTGCCCTCTTGCAATTCTGTTCTGTGCACAGTCAATAGAAACTGCAAGAATTTTAGGCAATTTTTTTTAATTTGAATCCAGGAGAAATTACTTTTAAATTTCCCATGTCCTGCTGAAAATCTGTTGTCTTTGGATACAAGAAAACACCTTTTAAAACTGAGCTATGTGCTCCTTAATTTCTTATATTTTTTTTTAATACACTCTAGTATCATGCCTTTAAAATATTTTTTAGTGTTGCATTTCAAACAGATTATTGGGAAACTAATTAACTTATTATTGGGAGACTAATTCATTTATTATTGGGAGACTAATTCATTTAATAAATGCCCTCGAATCACAAAAAGGACTGGAAGGGATCTCAGCAAATGTCCTTTCACTCTTCCAGTCAGCGTCAACTACAAATGTGTCAATATTGGTGGGATGATTAATTAAGTGTTTCCTTAAAAATGTACAATTCTGGAAGCTGTGTGGCATCTCCAACCAACCCAGTCATTGCACTTAACTCTTGTAAGAAAGTTGGACAACATGTTGTTGTATTTCCAAGAGCAGGTGAGTCCTCACACTGTGCTACACTGGAATGTGGTGGTTGCTGTGCACTGATCATGGAGATTTTCATGCAGGAAAACATTAATTTCCAGTGTGAAGATTATTGTTGGGCTTTCCTTTTCTCCTCACTCAGACAGCAGAAAACCTCCAGAAAGCCAGAGAGACCCAATGCTCATTTTCAGGAATTACTGCTCACGTTGACTGATCAATTTATTCAATCTCTGTGGTTTCAAAAGGATTAGGATAATATTATTCTGTCTTTTTTATTTATTTATTTCTGGACAGCACCCACAATGTGAGACTGAATCATTAAGAGATCTCTGTGATGTTTGTGGTATTTGTCATGCAAAACAAGTTTCAGCACTCAGCATTATTCTCACAGGACTCATTCTCTTAGGCAATAGAAATAGTTATTTAAAAATTCTTTCCTTTGAGTAAAAGTGCTTTTTTTTTTTTGAGCTCCACAAAGTATATTGTAGAAGGAAAAACAAAAAAAAAGGACCTGCATCATATATTTGGTTTACCAATGGTCACAGCTGTGCTAATACAACAGACTATTAATCTGTGTTTTTACACTCAGAAAGGATTTTGGAAGAGCAAGTTGCTTCTGAAAAGGGCATATGCAACAAATATTAATCAAAATATTTAGGCAATATCACCAAGACAAGGAAATGTGGTGGTTTCTCTATTACTAAGAAGTTAAGTAAATAATGCCTGTAGAATTGGACCAAATGTTTTCAGAAATAGATTGTAGAGACTTGTAACAAATCTTACTCTGTTTTAAATATTGGTTAAACAAACTACTTTATCTTATAATTTTTTTTAGTTACAAAATAATTTATTCAGAAAAATAAATTTCCTGAGTTCTGAGAATAACATTTACACAGAAGATCTGAACTTGTTCTCTAAATTACACTTATAAATTAGTCACATTGGTTTGGATATTTTTTTTCCAGAGGAAAATCAATACAATTCTTCCTATGCTTGAAAGGATTATTTAATTAAATATTTGTTCAGTTCCAGCACTGTGCAATAGTAGATATCTAAGGAAAAAAAAAAAATCAGATTCTGATTTGGATCACAGATTTTGGTGAAACTCAATATATTAACAACACATTGTGGTGACATTTATGCTGTGAGATTATTGTATAATGACTCTAAGTCCAAAGAAATTCATTTACAAATGAGAGAGTAGCTTGGGTAACTGGAAACAATTAATATGAGAAGGTTTGACACCAGTAGAAAAGAAATCATATTAAATGAGGTCAGTGTTATAGGTTCTTATTTGGAGACTTTTATCTAGCTCTTAATATCTTTAGTTTCTCCATCCTATTGTTTTCTTCTATATGATCACATTTGATTAAACATTGCTGTATTTTATTTGGTACTTGTGTGGACATCCTTTTGACATTTCACTTTATTTACTGAAGTATACAAGCCCAGTATAACATGTTTAAAATGATACTTCATCAACTATATAAATCATACTTTATCTGTAGCACTCCTATGTGAAAGCTGAATTGGACTATTTATCTATTATAAGTCCTGATTTGAGAGGTTTAAATATTTCAGCTTTTTCTCTCTAGGCATAGCCAGCACATATTTTATTTTACTCTGTCTCCAACTATCTAATTCTCCAGCCAAGGTACTATAGCTCAGAAGCAACAAGCTATCAACCCACCCTTGTCATTTCAATTTTTCACACATTTTCTTGGGCTGTGCGTTCTGTATCTCAGTGAACTCTTATCTCACCCCTCCACTGCCACAGGTTTGTGGTACCTAACAAAGCTCCATCTCTGAAATGTCAAAAATAATGAAAATAGGAAAATGACAAAAGAGAAATTGGCCACAGCCACTTCTGTGGATCCAAATCCCTGAGACTTCTGTTCATCAGCAAACCTTAAGTGAGGTGGGTTTTTTTCCCCATCCCCATCTCTGCAGCTCTGCTGTCACTTGCCAGGCAGGTCCTGCCCAGCAGTGAACACTTCTGGAGGAATTTTTCTGTGCCAGTCCCCACTATCAGCTGGAGAAAAGACTGCACATGACAGGGGATCACTTTTCTCTCTCAGCTATTACCCAGATTTCTTGAGAGCACAGACAAAATTACAGGAGAAGGTGACATAAGAACATGTAGTGGTTATAAAAGAGGAACTGTAGGTGGGATTAGGAGATTTATATGGAGCTTGAAAATTTCTCAGGAAGGTCGCTGTAGGTGTAATCCTCACTTTCATTACTGCATTTCATCAAAATTTCAATCATCAATTCCTTTTAAAAGGTGATATGTTCCTTCCACTTGGATATGTGATTCTTCCCCTGGGATGAACTGATGACTAGCCATTTCATCAGCAATAAACAGAAAATCTTCAGTATCTCTTGACATTAAAACAAATCAGTGCTAACAGAAAAAAAAATGTGAGAAGGCAGAACAATGGATGATGTTGTTCCCATTTAGCAGATGGATTGAAACTGGAAAGCTGCAGAAAGAAAGGAAGGACTAAAATATATTGCCCACCCTAAAGGCTGAAAACAGTGAAGAAATGGGCCCATTCCAGCAAAAGGAGGGAGTGTAATGATTCTCTTTATATAAAAAAAAAACCCCACCACCATTTATCTGCAGAGTGATGTGAGACATTTGACCATTATCTTATCAGAGCAGCAAGGCAGTCATCAGTGTGGCAAAAGATCTAATTCTGAGAATTCTTCTGAAATTAAAAAAGAAAAATATCCAGAATAAATAATAATAATAAAAAAAAATACTGCTAAAGGCATCAGTACTCCCCCATGCATCTGTGAAATTCTTGCCATGCAGTTCTAAACATGAAATATGTACTTTAGGAAAAAAAACAAACAAACACAGAACCCAACACATTAAATTCACTGTAACATCCTTACAGCTTTGTGGATAAGACACTGGCTGTCCTGTGCCTTTCCTACTCCTTTGCCACATGTCATCAGGATCAATTAATGGTTTTTACATGGCCCACACACACATGCACTGTGGGCAACCTGAATTTCCAGCTCCTGTGCCACGTGAACTGTGGCTCACTCCCAAATCTCTGACCCGTGATGTTGCTGTTTCAGTGAATGCTGCCAGAATTATTGGATGGACAGTGTGAAGTGTGTGTTCTCAGTCCACAAGTGTATGCCAAATAAGAGCAATTAAATGGAATTCATTTCATCCCTTGAAGTGGAACAGAAGCCAATAAAAACTGAAGAAATTTAGTTAGTAGATGTAGCACCAGAAGTAGCAATTTTACCAAATCAGAGGGGGGAAAAAAAAGGATTTAACTGACAGAGCTACAGAATAGAAAATCTGGACAGTCAGCATCTTCATATTTCGAGTGTGTCAATGCATAAATAATAATCAAAGGATCAACTGACTTTCTGTGGAAGAATAAAATGAATGACACCAAATTAAAGTGCCAGCAACTCCACATAAAATACTCTGCCTGGTGAAAAGGATTAAAATGATACCACCCTCAGTGGGTTGGTAGCCAGACTCTGTGGCTGAAAGCTCAAAAACATTTAAGCAGAGATTACCATTAGATGTTCTCTGGTTGGAGTATCAGAGAGATTTACTTTCTTTACCAGCCTTATCTGGGATCATCTCCCTCCTGAAGTGGAAAGCAATGAAATGCTAGGTAAACACATAAAGGGGTTTGGTGTGGGGGTTTTTTTTTCCCCCCAGTTAAACATTTGCCTTGCCCTTTTTTTGAGGGTTTCAATAGATTCAGTGTGATATTGAAAAGCATGAGCCTGGGCCTTGTGTGCATACATAAGGAAAATTTGAATCCTGAGTCATACCTTACTTGAAAATGCTCTTTGGATGCTTCATATATATTCATTTAATCTTCTCTTCCTGTCTGCTTTAGTCCTCTCTCTCTCTCTCTCTCTCTCTCGGGTCTCAGCATCTGATTACAAATCCATTTCTCCCCAAAACACCAAATCCTATTTAGAACACATTCAGGACACAGCTCCTGAGTTTGAAGCAATCTGTCATTTTTATGAGGAGTTTTGACTGATTTTTATGGGAAGCCTAAGGGACAAATGGCATGCAGCATGCCAGAGTGGAGTGATTAGCCTGCCAAACTTGGAATCTCTAGCAAACACCCATTGCTGTTCTAATTAACTTACTACACTCACCATTTGCATAAATAAATTGCTTAATGGATGCTTCCAGAATGGCATGACTTTGCACAAATTTTGTGAGAGCAAAAATATCAGAGAAGACCTAGAAAATGTTATTGTTTTTATAAACAGCTTCTTCCCTGTATGGAATCCTCATTCACAAAGTGTTCACCCGTCTCATTTTAGGTTTATATAAGGTCTTTGTTCGGTTGAATTATGAGTTTTCTAAATAAGATACAAATGCCACACCTTTCCAAATTAGATTTTACAGTGAGCAGGTCAGTGGTTCTTTAAGTATTCAGCCAAGATATGGCAGTCACACCTCATTAGTGAGCATCTTTGTAAGACTTCACAAGAACATCCTAAAGAATTTAATGGACACTATAAAGAGATGCACCTGAATTTCTGCATTTTTCACGAGTAACAGAAAAACAAGGGAATTGTCAAGTCTACAAAAACAACATTAGAAGTTAAATTTTAGTGGAACAACCATAAATAGAGTGCAACATAATTGGGAAAGGAAACTATAATATGTGAAAATCACATTGCATTCACCCTGCTGATGCTAATGCTGTAAAAGAAACTGCAGCATAAATAAAGAAAAAAAAAAAGATAAAAAGAGGGCAGAGTTTTGGAAACATCCTTGTCACACCCTTTTTCAATGTTTCTTTTGCTCTGGGAATAGCTTATACCACAAAAGTAACACATCCTGAAGTAATTGCTCACTTACAATTAAGAACAAAGCAGCTGGGGAAAGAATTCTTTAGTCACAGGAGAAATCAAGATGAGTAAATCCAGTAAAATAAAACATCCCCGTGGCTGAAAATAGGTTTCATAAAAGCTGGAGAAATGAGGTGATTGAGCTCAACCTCCACTCCCAGCCATCTGCAAACAATTCCATGTACGTGGGTGACTTCACCACTCAGTGCCTAACCTGGCAAGAACACACCAGAATGGCTTCTCTTCCAAAACCCAGATAAACAGGTCATAATATTTCAGAGTGTTTCATCAATGGCAGAGAGATGACTTAAGTTACAATGGCCTTAGCTGAGGTAAATATTACTGGGTAGCTCCAAACCCAGCCTGTGAAGAAATGTAACTCACAGCATTTATTTGTTCCTCCAGGGTAAGGTGGAAAGAGGTTCAGGGTTAAAGTTCTGTGTAAGTCCCTTCCCAGTGAACAGAAGTCTCTCCCTCACTCATCTGCTGTGCCATGATATTCATTGCTCTTGAGCAAACAGAAAAACTTTGCATTGTGAACGTTTGTGGGATGTGATGAAGCAATCTCAGCAATCCAGGAAAGCTTTGTCATCTATCCTCCATACCAGTGACTCCTGTCCCCACCATTTGTTGTCCTCCTGAAGCCTTTGAAGTAAGATTGGAATCAGATCCTGACAGAGCTGATGCTGTCTCAGGGCATTCCTCAAGTGTGGCAAAGACAATATAAATGTGCTGTGCTGAATTTCACACGGAGCCCCACTCAGTTTGGGATCAGAACGTGGTCTGATAGCAGCCCTATGCAAATCCCAGAGGAGTAATAAGTATGGGAACTTCATGAGTGCCTATTGCCAGATTTAGGGGTGCAGAAATGAGATTACTCATTGTCTGAACGTGGAATTGGAGTGCCACCAACTGCTGGTCTTCTTTACAGAGAAAAGGGTTTTTTGGTTATATTTTAAAATCTTATACAGAAAAAAAAAAACAACAAAACAAAAATGGGAGAAAACGCAGCAGAAATATGAACATATCGTAAGACTCAAGCTGAGATCAGGAACTTTTTTTACAGCACCAAAAAAATGTATTTCCTTAAAACTTTTATTGGAAGGGTTGTTTAGTTACAGGATGCTATCTGTTGAAGCTGAGAGAAAACCCTTAGCAGCAGGGACATTCCTGTAGCTCTTAGAAAACTGTCAAATTCCAGTTCCTGGCCTGATGCAAACATGAGTTTGGAATGCTTTCATTAAAGTTAGTGTGTGAGGTTATTCTGGCTAGTGATTCCTCCAGTTTCTCATGAAAAATCTCTGCAGGGAAACAGAGTTTTTTTATTTTGAGTATAAAAATGTATGCTATGGGAAAGCTGTTTCCCATGCAAAGCTGTGCCACAGTGATGGATTTTCCAACTGCAAGCACAGAAAGTTTTTAATCTAATTAGTTAAGTGTGTAATTTTCTGTGCAAGCACAGAAGACAGTTCAAAAATGACACACATGAAGTAAACTGGAGAAGACTCCTTACTGACTTGATTAATCAAAATAAACCATATCTAGTGTTGAACCACCTCAGATTTTTATTTATGAGGAAAACAGCTGCAATTCTGACAGCCAGTTTAATTGAAAGCCGCTTTCAACACAAATGTTATCAGTTATTTTAACTCACCTTTGGTAGTCATTCAAGCTGATCTAGCTGACTTGGCCCAGAAGTTGTGTGGAAACTCCTCTACCAGCTATTTCTGATGAAGGAACTGTCAGCTGATGAAGTGATTCCTTAAACTTGTCCTGTCTTTAGCTCCAGGCTGAGTCTGTGCAAGAGAGAACTTCAGGACTGCAGCTTTACATGAGTCAATCTTTAATTTTTAAACATAAAACTACTATGTATTATAAGACTTTATGCCATAAATGAAAAGCAAAGTAGGAATCTTGAGAGAGAAGTGCCTATGTTTTTAATTCTGATTTTATCTGCCTGTAAAATGTGCTGAACACAAAGTATAGTTAAAAGATTCTCCTAAGAAACACAAACTAGAACTAAGTAACATGACTGCCTACTTCATGGGGATAGAAATTCCCACAGGAGACAATAGGAGTTCCAAACTTATTTCATTCTGAAGTGGAACAAAAAAAAAAAATAAATCTCAACGTTTTCTGCCCCTTTTTCTACTGTAGCTCAGGGCTGGAGCGTTTCTCACCAGGCTTTTGAAATACCATGGCCATTCTCCTTGTGTTCTGTTATTTTGTGTTGGTACCACCAAGTTCCAGGAACCAGATGGTTTCCCAGACTATAGTACCTAAAAACTCCTTCACTGATTCCAGTGTCTACAGTATAATAAAAGTGTTTTGGGGCCTCTAACTTTGTATAAGGTATTTTATTGTCTTTGTTCACTGGTCTGGATATTTGCCACGACAATAATTGAACCATGGCAAAACACATTTTTCTTTAAAGCATGTTATAGTGCAGTTTTTAAGGAATTGCTAGTAGAGTGTAATGGAAATGATTTTCATGCTTTGGGACAATTAGTACAGTTGAATAAATAGAAATATTTTATATATAATATGGGTATGGTACTCAGCACTGTCATTTCTCAGAGCAACATTAAATATAACCAACATTTTCTAAACTAGAAAAAGTTTGTATATAAGGAATAGATTCCAGTGTAGTTGAACATTTTTATTAGTGCTTGTACACTATAAACTGCATTATTAGCAGCAGGAAAAAAAATTATACTTTCCACTAATTATCTCATGAAGTTTAGCTACCACGTCAGGATTCAGCTGATAAAGAATTATCACTATTAAAAAAATGGTAAAGGAAACCCTGTTCAAGAGAAAGTTCAAAGGCACTCTTGTAAACTTTTACCCAGAGGAACCACACCACAGAAACTGTTTAACTAGGGAGTGCTGTGAATAATCACCATATTGGCCCCAGATACACATTTTCTTCCCCAAAACAGTAATAAGGAAGAAAAGATAAACACCTCAGTGGAGCAAGGGGAAGCTTTTAGCAACCCCAGGTGTGCAGAGTTTATAAGTAAGAACACTAAAAAAAAAAGGGGGAAAATGTGAGTAACTATTACTTTACTCCTTTAAAATTAAATTAGGCGATGCAACAGTGTAGTTTAGGGAATAGGAACGATTTTGAGGAAGGGGCAAACCCACAAGATTTCTTCAATCTGTAATTTCTCTGCAACAGTAAATTATACATTAGAAAATCCACCACTCTGCAGTGAATCTTTCCTCACTTACCCTGTCACCACATCATCCCCAGCAGCAAAAGTATCATCCCTGCCTCCCAACATCCAGGAGGGGACAAGGCTGTAGCACAGACAGATCAAAGCATCAGCTTTGGATGGACCTTTTTAGTGAGTCAAAGAAGAATAAAAAGTACTGAGGAATCTCTGTATTAATTTTCAAAACCTCAAGAGTTTTGCATTGCTCCCAGAAGTTGATTTACCTGCTGGTTTTCCATCTGGACCCACATTTTGCAGGAAAGGATTTTCCTCCCTAGGTATGCCTTCCAATTTTGTTTGTACATGCCACAAAATTAATATTGCTCTATTATACATTTAAGTATACTGTCAATAGTGGATCATTTGTCTATCCAATGGATAAGGAAGAGAGAGGGAGCTACTGCATCTGAACTGCATTTTGATCTGGGATGTTTTTCTGGGCATGTGAAATCTTGGACAAATTTCTGAAGTTAAAGCCTGGGCTACTAATGTGCATCTTAAGGTTCTCTACCTGTGCTGTCAGATTCTATGGGAAAGCCCAATAAAATGGAATCAAAAAGATCAATTCCAGCCAGGTGTCCAACCACCCAAGGGATTTAAGTACAGAACAATGCAATGTTAAAGATTATTGTAGTCAGCTTAAGAAACATGTAAAAAAGGCACAGTTTTCCTTGAAATTCAAAACCTTAGGAGTGAATTCTATGGAAGGCTAATACTTTTCCATAGGACCTTTTGGTTTCATTCATCAATTGCTATAAGGTTTTTTGCTGGAGTTCCAGAAAAACTCTCACCAGAGGCATCTTAGGCATTAATATGTTCTGCACAGTCCAGTGTTTTCCCTTTGCTCAAACACTCCAAATTACTAGTTTCCCACTGTGGATTAGGATATTTCTGTCTTAACCAAGATGAAAATGAAATGTTATACGTATTTAGATTTAGCCAAATGATTAATTCCAGCTGAATCTTTCACAGATGATTTCCCCAGGTGGACCACCTTAGATCTCAGTAGCCAAAGCCACCACCCTGCACACTGATGACCAACCTGAAGCAAATCAAATCTCATTTTGCTTACAGTCATCCATGGGGACACTCCAAGGCTTTGACCTTCCTGAGGAGCCTTGGGATGCTGTAGGAAAAGAGGCCAAGTGTAATCAATAGGTAACATCTGACTTCATAAAATCTTCCCTTGCTTGCAGATATTCCACACTTTCTGTCAGACATGAGCATCATAAACTTGAAATGATGTGCTTAATTTTCCTTGCTGAACTGAGGTGAAAACAGATGTGGCCTCACTGTTCCCAGGCATTTCCTGGAAGAGGGAAAGGTGCTACCTGCCCATTAACTATGTGCTCAGGGACCCACCAGCTCCCTGCCAGCACTTCATTGCCTTTCTCCTTGTTGGGTGCTCCAGGTCTGCCAGATGAGAGGCAGGGCATTAAAGCACCCTGTGCCCACCCTGGCAGGCTGAGTGGCAGCTTCTCATCACCAGCAGCAGCTCTGACACCAGGAACACATTATAGGCTCCTCCATGAGTGCCAAATTCACTGGAGATCTATCTCCAGTTACACAATTATCTAATCAAAAGATCTGCATTTTTATGTCCATTTACAATAAGTCTTTCAGAACACCACAGGTGGCAAATTTATATCTTTCAGAAGATAAACTCCTAGAAATAAAACCATTGTTACTGCAGATTAAAAACGATTTTTTTCTTTTTTCTCACACCATTTAAAAGAAGTTCTTTCTGCTAATTTTCTTCTTAGTTACAAAAGGTCATTGCCTGAGTGAAGGGTGAAACAGTTGTTTAGATAGTGCAAATGGGGGCTCTGACAGAAGAGTTAATATTTGACAGTCAGGGGGAGGCATCGATCAGATGCACTTGCAGAACTCCAGTTTGGATTCTGTGAGATTGCCCAGTTAATGTTGGGAGGCTCAGTCTGCAGCAAACACCTCCTGGTTTTGTTTGCAACACGTTTAGACTCCTTTGTGACAGAGATGGAGCCTCTTCAGACACAGCTGTATATTTTACATGAGTAACCAAAAAGGAGATGTTTTATAAACCTCACTTGACACTTTACCACACCTGCATTCATAACATCACCTGCTTGGATGTTTGGTACCAAACACCCATTCCCACGGGCATTCTTTATCTGTCTCCAGTTTTCTTTTCTTATTTTCTCTATGTGTCATCTGGTATTAAAATCTGAGTCCTTTCTTATGTGCATTAACATTGTGATCAATACATTTTATCTCACCAGTCCTTTTAGGATAAAAATTCTGTCTTACCTAAGCAAGCACCTCTGTCTCTGGAACAAGATGGGGAAAAAAGTCCTCCAATAACTTAAAGAATTAATTTAACTTTCCTATTTTTTTTTTTACAAAACTCCTAATTTAGTATTCTGTGTCAGAATAAAAGCTGCTTCAGCAATTGCATATCTTTACTTAAAAACAGGTTTTTTGGCTATAAACATTCACCTAGATGGTCTGAAACCCCATGGAATTATATTGAGCAGGTTACTAGTCATCCTACTGTCAATTTTAGCTGACATATTAATCCATCTCTCCCTTGGCTGCACTATGGTGCAGCAACTGCACTGTATTAATCAGGTGGATAGGATTGGACATTTTTATTTTTTTTTTTTTTTTTTAAGAAAAGAGTGTGGGAAAATGCACTTTTCCAAATTTAGCTCCAAAGGTCTAATTCAATCTGAATGGAGGTCAAATGGTGCTTTCTGGAAAATATTAATTTATTTAAAATATCCATTTTATAGTTTGTTTCACGATAAACAAAATTAAAAGAAAGTATTGTTAAATTATTTGGAAACTGTGACTCAGAGGCTTTGACTGTAAGCTGTCATTTCAGATGGTTCATTTTGGTTCTCTAGTCTGAAAATTAGACTACTGAAAATTAAGGTTGAGTTTTAAAAATTAAGTCATGTCTTTGCACTGAACTTCCCCAAGTCTAAAGGAGAAAAAAAGAAAAAAAAAAAAAAAAAAGGAAAGGGGAAAAGAAAAGAAAGAAAAAAGAGGAAAATAAAAAGGAGAAAACAGAGGGAAGACAAGTCAAAATAAGGAAGAAGGGAAAAAGGATGAGTGAAGGGAAGGGAAGGAAGGCAGTAAGGCAGGAGGAGGAAGAAAGAAAGGAAGGGAGGAAGGGAGGAAGGAAAACCAAGTGAAATGCAGAGAAGAAAAAGCCAATAGAAGGTAATTTCCATCTACAGCCAAATTCTTACTATGCTACAATTCAGTTAATTCAAATAAATTCAATGTACAATGCAAAATCTTTGAAATAAACAAAAGAAACTCCACAATTTTTCATGTTTGTAAATGACTAACATTATGTTCACCAAACACAATTTACTTCTGCTGGTATAAACAGACATTAGAATATTCTATTTCCACTGAGACCTGCAAGGCCCTTTTTGTAACAAGTAATTTGTTTATCTCTGCATTTTCAATTTCAAAATTTTGTACGTTCTTTATAATATCACAGTAAGATTTTAGGAAACACTTAAATGAAAGTTCTAATAAAGACATTTAAAATCCATATATTCAGTGAAACATAGTTTCTTTAACATTCTCAGCCTACCAAAGTAAATCTTACCCTATTCCCTTGTTCATCCAGCCTGTAGCTCCAAAATAAATACCACAGTAATGGATTTTTAGCACCCAAAGGGTTTTGGGCTTCGGGCGACCTGCAGCTAATAACTTACAGTGCCAACAGCAATCTTGGTATGCAGTAAAGAGAAAAGCACTAAGAGGAAAACCATTATATACAGCATGGAGAATGCAGTTTGCTCTACAGAAGCCTCTCTACCTGTCAGAGCTGGGTGATGCTTCCAGGTGCTTTTCCAGGCAGACTCACCAGCCCTGAGAGGGCTCTGACTGCTCAGTTCTGTAGTTGTAGGTGATTCTGGGCTGTTCAGAGCTGACTCCCTTCACAAAACCCATTTCTTCATTCCAATCACCTCTTTTTGGGGGTGAATCACCAAAGTGACTTAAGAGTTGTGCTTCTATTAATATATCACAGCCTGTCAAAGAACTGGCCTAGAGGGAAGCTGGGCTGCTTTCTAAGAATTTTCGTCCTGAGCTGTGGCAGAGGAGGGAAGGGTGACAGTGAGGGCCAGATGTCAGATTTGCAGACTAAGTCACAGGTTACCCTGAATTTCATGTGCTTACTCAAGTGTCCTGGAGGAAGGCTGAGCCCAAGTTTGGAGTTCAACTCTGCTCTTTCGTGTCATCAGTCACTGCTTAAACTACTAAATCTTGTCTCTCATTCAGCATTCAGAAATAGAAACGCTGCAGAAGAGCATTCAAACACCTCTGCACACTTAATCAGGGTTGTGTCTTACTCTTTTATGATAAATATTCATGTCAATGCACTTTTGTTCATGTCTGCTGGCCTTCCAAAAATATCTCTATTGAGAGTGAGCTAGGTTATTGGCATATGAGGGGGAGTTTAAATTTCTGATTAGCATTTACTTGTTATTTGTTTGGGTTTTTTTCCCCAAATACTTTTGTCAATGCTGTGGGGGAAAAAGAGTTTAGTTAATTCTACCTGCATCTCCATCCTGTTAAATGCACATTCTATTTCTGTAATAAACATCCTTAGAAGCCTTTGAAGTTTGATTTCAAAACCAAATTGAATTGCTGAATTATTTGTCCTATTCATACTGCAGGAACATAAATATTTTTGGAAAACAGTCTTGGATGCCATGTTCATTCTTCTAAATGGGGTGTCAGGGCATGTTGGGTCTACTTACAACACTATAATTGCAATTTTGCTAGGATGCAAAATGTCAAGACATGCCAGACATTCTAAATAGTATATCTGCTGTATTTTTTTTCAGCAAGTGGTTAAACAAAATTAAGCAAACCAGATTTCCCTTTGTGCATCTCAGGATGTGAAGTTTCTAAACTCTCTTCAACGGAAAACTTGATCTGTAGCTGAAATCAGTAAAGAGTCAATCACTGTTAAATAAAGGATTTTAGTGGTTACTTATAAGGTTAATCCAACCCCACGATTCAACCTTCACAAAACCTTAATTTGAACACAATTTATATTAGTGCACAAAGGACATTTTAATCTAGTGTGGTTTTCAGTATCTTAAAATGGCCATTAAAAAAACCTAATCTCAATTTAAAAAAAAAAAAACAAAACCAAAACACAAAAAACCCTCCTCAAATTTATGTTTAAAAAATTGGTTCTATTATATTATTTAAATGAAAACAGCTACTGTTAATTTTCTTTCTTACATTTGCAGGGTGAACACAGTCTAATCTAGGCTTACTTTGTTATTCCATTAATTATTGAAATATATATATTAGCACAGCAGACTTTCTTCAAAAGGCAGCTCAAGGATGATGCATTTTGTAAATTGACAAAGAAAGGGAACAAGCTTGGCTACTATAAGAAAATGTAGCACAAACAAAGCACTTAACAGTTGTATTAATCAGCACTTAAGCCAAAAATATTCTTTTCATGGGTAAAACTTTGGGGAGTAGGACTGAGATTTTCCCTTCTGGGATGGCAGATTCAATTTTGCACATTTTTTTTTTTCTTAGACCTTTTCTAGTGCTCTGGGTCTTAAGAGGTTCTGCTTGACAAATAACTATAACCAATGCAGCGAATGTGTAGTGTCCTAGGAGTTGGTTACACTCCTGCTTTACAGCTTTTTAGAATGCAATAGTAGTAATATTCTCAAGAATTAAAAATGGATGGAACAATATAATTAAATAAAATAAAACCCATAGAGTCCAGTAAGTTATACAGCCTATAATATCTTTAGAAATAATACTAAATGCCTGTCATATATCCAAAAGGCTCATGAAAACAGTCATGGAAATCGAGAGCCAGAGCTTCCAAAAATGTGGTTTGTAAAGCACATTTCTATTATGCTGGAGCCATCAAAAAGAATTTGATTTCACACTTCTGCACTTAATCCAACAAAATTAAAGATTACATAGATCCCTCTTTGCCTGTGCTCTGAAAACGTGGCAGCTCCACAGTTTGTGAGCTCTTCATGCAAAAAAAAAGTGCTTTTCAAAAGGCAGAGAGAGAGAGAGAACTGGGAGTGTGCCTGAGTTCAGGAAGGTTCTAAAGGACTGATGGAATGGCTTCCTTGAGATCAACAGAATTCTGCCAGAGGACCCTGTTGTAGCTCAGAAATCACCAACCAAGAGAGTTTCTCAGCTTCTCTATTTGTGAGCCTCGATGGTTTTGTTTTTTTTTTTTAAGCCAGAGAGGTTCAGACGAGTTTGTACAAGCGCGAGATAAATATAAAATAATTAGGTGTGAAGCAAGAAAACCGATCCAGGGACTGGGAGTTTAATGGAACAATCATTCAGCACAATGATCAGGAAGGGGAAAATCATTGAACCCATCAGTCCAGAGCAGAACAGCAGGCAGAGGAGGCAAACAGGGCAGAGGATGGGCGGGTGACACTCAGAATACAAAGCAGCAGAGGTTTTTACAGCTTACGTTTACTTTGCCATAATTGGGAGCACCGTTAAACTGCACGGGTGGTAGATAAGTGTGAATGGCCTAAAATATTTTGTCAGGGAAAGTGGGAAATACTTTGGGCCAAGAGACACCTTTTTTTACCGTTGCTAACGAATACAATGCCACACTGCTGCCTCACCAATCATTAAGGTGATTAAAGTCAAAGAGCTTACAGAAAAATGATTAAAATTGTAAGAACACCATTGCAGAAAATGCTTGGAGTTGTTGTTTAGGTGTTGTGAAGGGGTTTTTTTGTGTGTGGGGGGGTTTTTTTTTAAAATATATTAATATTTTTTTTAATATTTCACACATATATGTGTTCAAAGAATGTAGCATCCCACCAACCAGATTGCAAAATCCCTTCTCTGGGCAAGTCAGTGAGCATTTTGCCAATGATTCAGACCAAGACCTTGACCTTGCCAGACCAGCACTGCACTGGCAGAATCCTCTGAACAACCAACACCAATTAAGTGGCATTAGAAAGGATGTTATTCCAGCTATTTCTGACCTTCACTGGGGTTATTCCTAATTCATATCAGCAAGGTCGATTTTCCCAATCCAAAAGCAAGATCCAGAAGTTATTTTTTCTCATGTCTGGGAAGCAAGACAGGCTTTTGAAAACAATGAAGCAAATAATGGTGAATTAATAAACTAAAGATGTATTCCTAATTTAAAATACTTATTTCCATTTTCCCATGAACTTACATTAATGAGTCTCATTCACACATTCTCATACAGCATGATGAATTTTGATACTGCTACTTTAATTAAACTGAAAAAAAAATTAAAATATAATGTCTGTTTGGGAAAAATAGGAAATACTGAAGTTGACATATTAAAAGGAACAAAAACCCTGCAGGTTCTACACTGCTGAAATTTTGATACATCATGTATTTTTTTCCTGTAAATTCTCTTTGAACAGGCCTTCCCAGAAGGAAATATACTATTTTACCTCTGAAATAGAGCAATGTCTCTCATTTACTATTAACTTCACAAATAAAATAAAGTACTAAGAATATAATTTAAAAAAATTAAACTCTCCTGAATATTCAGTAGAATATTTAACTTTAGATACTCCTCATGTTTAGTCCTTAAATAGAAGGCTGAACTAATACTAGTGTAGTAATGAACCAATTCATAATTTACACATTTAAAAGAAAATTCCATGCACTCAGCCTCTGAAAGTGAAGAGTCAGGTGAACACAGTTCCAATTAATAAAACTGGTTAAAAGAACTCAAAAGTTTCTAAGCTTTATCACTGGGACTGTCAGAGTGTTTAACACCTAAATATGCTACCTCAATAAGCTACCCAAAGAAGAAACTAAGCCACTTAAATTATCTTCTTTTAAATAAATAATAATAATATTAGTCATAAAGATAAATACTGCCAGAAGGAGATTCTTGGACTATTTGCCTCGTTTATTTGTGATTTTTTTTTTTTAAATTTTGAAAGTTTACATGTGTCTATAAAAATATTAATAAAAGTGTATATATATAAATATATATATATAATATTATTAAGTATTTTTGCACTCATGGTCCATGAAATCTCCATAAGAGTATAGAATCAGTAAATAAACTTCTTTAAAGTTTGTCTTCTTTTTGCACAATTTAGAAGAAAGCTGTATGATTATCAAATATGACAAATTTTGTGATTACTATTCTAAGAAATAACAGTACCAATCCAAGGAAGACTCTTTTGGGAAATGCTTTGTGCTAGATAAGTTCTACTCAGATGTTATATCAGAAAGCCAAAGAAAAAATTTCCAAAACACTCATTTAACCTTTCCTAAAATCCAAAACCAAATCACTGTCCCCTTAAAAGAAACAAACCCAAAGCAATCCTTTGCAGGAATAAATATGTACCAGTGCTCAGGGTTTGTTCTTGTCCAAATTTCATGGGCACAGCCCAGGATTTCATTCAAGAATTTTTCTTTTTTTTTTAAAAAAAAGGAGATGTACATTGAAGGGTGAATAATGTTTCTGACCTAAAAATGGAAAGTCATCTGCAGTTCACTATGAACAAAGAACACTCTGCAAGAAATGTTATTCAAATGCAGAACAGAGCAAACCATCTGAATACAACCCAAGCAAAATTAGTCTCAATTCTGACTGGTTGGTGGTTTTTTTTGTTGTTGCTGTTGTTTTGTTCATTACAACTCCAGGGTTCCCATCACCTTCAAGATCATGAAGTGGTTGAAAGATGAAAATTACCTGAACCTACATAATCCATGGGGGTGAAAGCAGGACTGCAGACATTTAGTGGCAATCAATCAGTTGCTGTAAATTATCAAAGACAGGTGTTTCATTTTCTCTGCTCTGCTGCAACTTTTGATTGCTCTGTCAGGTATTTATTTTCCTTCTTGTCCTGCTCTGTTCCTTTAAGGGGTCCTAGCAGGAAGGGTGGGACCCAAACTGGGAGGAGAAGGGATGTTTTCAGCCTCTGCTGCTCTGAGCACTCAGCATCCAGAGGACTGGTTGTCCAGGAAGGATGGACAGAGCTCAGTTTAATATTCCATATCCTGTGTGGAAGCTGGGAAAAGTTTTGACTCCTTCTCCCCATACATCTTGGATATTGGTTGATTCACACTTCAGTGTTTTGCTTCTTGAAAGGTCCTAAAAATTCCTATCCACAGATTTGAGCATAGCAGTAAGTGAGATCCTGCCACTCAACATAGGCAGTTCAGTAAAACAGCTTAGCAGACCAACCAGTGGAGTTAAATTGCACCAATAATTACATTACATTTGACTCCAATGGACAGGAGATCAATTTTCAGACATGTATATCTGGAGAGAAACCCCCCCACCAAAACAACAAACATCTTCCCCCTAACCACATCATTATCTAGGTTTGGGCTGTGCAAATTGTTGACTGGAAAAACAGTTTTGTAAGCCAATGTATGCTTGCAATAATTCTGAACTATAAAAATAAAACCACGAAAAGGGATTTTTAGAATAATTATCTTGAAAAATATTCATCTGATTGAATTAATGAAATTCTCACGTGCAATATTAGACTATAAACAGGGAAGTAATGTATTTATGGCAAAGATCTGAAGACATATTTCATCTAAGAAATTTTTTAAAATTCATACCATTCAGCACAGTAAAATTCTTAGTTCTGTGCAGTGAGTCTGACAGTAAGATTTTAAAAAGATCTAAGTGTTTGACCTTTTTTTAATAAGCAGACTATTTCAAATGAGCACATCTGGTTTATGTTCCTAAACCTCTGGCCTTTAAAAGTTCTGTTCCCAATTCACACAAAATACCAGTCAGGGTTGCCTGACACGCTGACCTTCCCTGTAGGTGGTTGGCTGAATAAACCGATTAAACAGATTCAGGAATTTAGCATATATACAGTGAGTTAACACTGCTATCCTGCAGCCAGCAGGAAACACACTTCCTGTTCCTCTGTGCTCTCTTTTAAAAACCCACTTTAAGTAAATAAAGAAAGCTTTTCGTGTCAGAAAAGTTTTCATTGCATTGTCACTTTTTTTTTTAGGTACAAAGCAACACGACTCGGGAAAATTCGAGGCATCGCAACATTAAATGGCATTAAGGGCTCACAGGGATTGAGGCACTGAAGGGTTGGACAGGGCAGGTACATAAATCCAAATGGCCAGTAAATACATAAAAAAACTCTTTTGTACAAGGTAAAGTTAAAAATTAAATAGTGCATGGGCTGGGAAGCTTTCATTTTTTTTTTTTTTCACCATAACATTAATAGCAGGTTCATTGTTATTTGTGCAGAGTGTAATTCTTTGTGACTTTGCCTTCCATTTGCCTTGAGGACAAGGCAGTTTAAAACTGTTCAGCACACTGCACCATGCATAACAGGTAATCTGTCTAATTAAGGCCTGTAAGGATGTTCAAAGTAAAATATTGAAGAGCTTCCATAACCTCACTTTCACCCTCCCTGTGTACCACAGCTTCTGAGACTCACAGATACCCCAGCCATTAACTCAAGTGTTTACACTCTAAACTCAAATTCTGCTTTGCCAGAATGCTTCATTTCACATTTTACAAGTCTGTTTTCTCATTTACAGGCAGAAAGCAATTTATCAAATTTTTATATTACATTTCTCAGCTTGTTCCAATATCGGATGATATAATATATGCCTGGAAATTCAAAATGCAAAGGCATACTGTGACTTTATCCAGGGACCTAATAAGATTTATATCCACCTTTTTGTGTGTGTATGTGTTCATTTGGTGCATTTCAATGAATTATTAATTATGACCAACAATAAAATATTATTTTGCTCTGATGCACAGCAAAAGGAAAGGTACCCAAGAGAAAACCATCTGACAGCTCAAAGTAGATATGGCCAAAGGATGCTCACAAGTTTCTCATCAAGTATTGCATGACATGCATCTGCCCATCAAATGAACCAGACTGACTGAGCCTTTCTGAAGATACAGATGTAATCTGTGGGGAGGGAAAGTCAAGATTTATTATATATTGGGAGGCATTGATTTGATTTTTTTTTTTTTTTAAACAGCCAGAGCTATGATAGCGAACATCAAAAGATTTCATTCTATTTTCCAACCCTTTTTTTTTTAAAGGCTGACATATGGGATGGAAATGTATGGTAGGCTGCATGTTCTGAAGCTGACAGAAGTCAGATTCAAAGCTGCATGTAATAGCTTTTTATTTAGGAGATTTAAATCATACTTTAACGTTATATAACTTATAAATATGTTATTATCTGCTGAGGAATTTGTTTTCATTTTATTTTTATTACATCTTCCTAACTTAACTCCAGCAAAAGCTTTCAGAATATTCTCAGCACATATGCCCACACCTTGTTGTCATTTAAGTTACACATCTTGGGCTTTAACATAACGAAAAAATACAGTTCTTTATATATTCCAGCAACACAGTATTAGCATTCTTTCCACATTACTTACTAATGAATGTCATAGAGCAAAAAAAACCTCCACAAGTTCCTTTCCTTTCAAGGTCATTATTAGAAGTGTTTTTGAAACTGCAACGGACAAACGTGAAAAGCAAATGAAGTTTCTCTCCCTCACAGCTATCTGGAGAGTCAAAGAACATCTAAAATATTCAGAGAAAATGTCAACTTAAAACACATTTTGGTTTTAAAAGCAATAAAGTAAGGCTAAAATTATTTCTGGTTTTCCATTAAATAGATTATTCAGATTTGTTTTGGTCTTTGTCATGGTATAAACAAGATAACTTACACAAGATAACACTGTGCCCCACACATTAAGCTGCTCTTTCAAGACATCTATTTTTTTTCTTTGTAGATTTTTCAATTTAACTTGAAGCCTATCAGAAACACATTCATTGTGCTAAATAGATCTAATTGAAGAATATAGCATGCATTTGAAAAATTCCTGAAAAATCACTTTTTATCATATAAGAAATTATATGTTTCATGTTTATAAAAGATTACTAAGAATGAGAGGAGATCTGCTTTGGAAAAATCATACCAAAAGCTAGCTTAATGCTTATTTGCAGGAAAAGTGAGTGCTAATGGGTTTTGACAGGCTGATCCTGCCTATAATAGCATCAAGCATTACCAAATTCTTTTTTACACCACACTGTCCCCAAGGGATCATCAACCTATAGATTAAAAGCCCTGCCCTTTGACCCTTCCAGAGTTAACTATCTGTCAGCTGATTGTTAGCAAGGCTACCAGAGGGCATCCCTCCTCTCTTTATATTAATTGCAGATCCTGGTTTTAGGTGAGATCAATTCACATCCTCCAGGTTTTGAAGCCTCCCTTGTAATTTCCTTTTCAGCTGCTACTGTCCATTGAAAGTAAGGATTGTGTCTGAGACACTATCTGCTCTTCCTCTGGTCGTGTCTTTCCACTTTCTTCATTTAAGATTAACTTTCTTAACAAAACTGAGTTTCACCACACTTATTCCTCCTACACCTTGGGCAGTTCATGGGGAAACAGCTGATTCCTCACGAAAAACAATTCCATTTGAAATTTTTATTTTGTTTTAAGGGAACATTGCCAAGTTGATACTCTCAAATGGTAAAAGGGGGTGAGTGAACTGTTCATCAACATCCTCCTTCTTTGAACAACTCGAATTCGAAAATTAATCAAAAACAGCTCAGTCATATCTCATGTTTTCTAGGTACTTTCAGATTCAAGATAAAATATTTCTTCTGGAGAGCAGGAAGTCAAGTCAAGTCCTGAAGAAAAACATGCTGACTTATATTAGGCACAGCCCATACATGCAGTTCCTGCCCCACTGTAAAACACTAAGCTCAAACAGAAATATAAAGCTTTATCCCTGTTACCTTCTCAGAAGCCATACCCAGCTTTTCCACATCCCAATTCCCAAAATGTTTACAGTTTCCTATGTCTCCTCTTCCTTTCCAGGGGAAAAAATGCTCAGAAGAAATGACCTTCTATTATGGCAAATTGAGATCTGGTGACTAATGGCTAATTGTTATTGCAATTCTTGACCTGATCTGTAGTGCTGCAAACCAAGTCTCAGTCTCCAGAGTGTAACCAGATATACCAGACAGCCCAGGAGTTTATATAGGCAGTGTATTAACAACTGAGCAACTTCAAAATTGTTGCCTTAATGAACAACCTCAGATCTAATAAATTCCAATGCTAAGACTCGGTGAACACACAATTGTTTTCATTTGAACTGACAGAATTGAAAATAAGGCATTTCTCTTCTATTAGTTTATTCAGGGTGAAGAATAGCATTAGAAAATTAGAGGAAACCTTCTCATTGGTTATTTTTTCAACAGCTTCAAGCTGTTAACAGTTACATTGTCCCCGGGTATGGGGTGGTGCATGTTATGGCTAAATGATTAGTTTAGAGGCTCTTGACATACAGACTTTTTCTGTTCCCCAGTATCAGCTGTGAAAATGTATTTCCAAGCAATTAAACCTCATCTCCTGCTGGCTTGGGAGCCAGGAACCTTCAAATTTCAATTCAAATTCTTCAACACCAACTACTGCTGAAAAAAAAACCAAAAAAAAAAAAAGTAACTGGGTTGGTTGGAGTCACAAAGAAATCTATTGATACCTTTGAGTTTAAAGGGGAAAATGAAAGGCCCTGAAGAAAAGTTGCTAACATTGTAAGCAAAGCAGATGAAAAAAAAAAGGTATTCACTTCTATTTGGGCAGTTTTGGAACTTGCAGCACACATACACATCAGCATGCAGAAAGAGAGGGGTGCAGTGCAGAATGGTAGGAAGGCAGAAATAATATCTGATTCTTTCCTCCTTACCCCCCAGCCCCAAAGAAGACTCTCTGACTACATCACTTTTAAAGGAGGGGACCATTATTTGCAAATAATAATAATAAATGCAGAATTAACCAGGTTATTGTGTTGACATGACAGGTTGGTTTGTCTGTGGAGAGGAGAGGAGAGGATGTGACAGCTCAGAGCGAGGAGGACACACAGCATCACTCTCACCAAAGATTGCCAGCTCCTCTTTTCAGGTGCTGGAGAGCTGAGTGCTGGAGTTCAAGTTCATTTCTAACTATATTTAAAGCACATTCATGGCCCATTGAGAAGGGCAGATTGTAGGAACACAGATGAGTAAGGATATGCTGGCAATATCTCTCTGTATTAGCCTGTTTGCTACTGGACTTTAGGATGATGCTTTGCCATGTGTTTTAATTCTGCTTCTTCTGCATTCAAATGCCTTTAATACTCCAGATACAACTAAATGCAAGAAAGAGGAAAAACACCCTTGGTTATGTTGGTTATACATACTAAGGAAAAAATGGCAAGAGCTCTCCATCAGATGTTGTCACAGCAAGGACCAAGAGTTTGCTTTGGGCAGAGGCAGCTGCTGCCTGCAATATTCTCTTTGTTGTTGCTTATAACAGGTAGTTAATGGTTTTTTCAGCTTGCATAAAACATAATCAATCATGCTGACCAATGCTTAGCCTGAGTGTGCTATAATTTAGGGCAGCTTGATGCAGAGATGTTTATTAATTTACACTGTAAGGTACAAGCTACTTGAATAAGGGAAATGTAATAACAAAGAGGTAATGTAGTTCATGTATATTTTGTAAGAACTCAGCTCAAGCCAGAGCAGTACTGGCCTGTGGGGTGGACATTGTGGTAAGCATGAAGGTCTGTGATTTATCAGTTTCAATGAGAAAGGAGAGGACAACTCTGTAATTCTACCCCAACATTAGCAAAAATGAAATAAAAGCCTTTTAATTAACATTTCTGCTCTCATTAAAATCACCGAAAACTTGGACTTCCTACATGGAACTGGTATCAGGCTTTAATTGCAATTAACATATTAGTACCCCCCTATGTGTTCTTAAACTGCAATGATTTCCATACTTTTATCATACTAATAAGTGGCCAATGACTTCCTGCAGTATAATGGAACTGAATATTTGTAGTTAAAGTTTTATGTAGTTTTTGAAGGGTGTAACTTGATAGCACATTAATAGGGGAAGAATGATATTTTACCCCTTCAGACTCTCTATTTTAATACTTTATCTGATTTCCACAGATGTCAAAAGTAAGTAATAAATTAGAATTGGATGAATACAGCAAACATATTTATATGAATATTCTTTTGATTTTAAGGGAATTAATTTACATTGTGTACACACTGCTTTTGTGATTACTTTCCACAAATAATATAGTTAATGAATTTGTGGAAAAGAACATAAAGAAAATGAGGTACTTACATACTCCTACTGTACAAATAATTTTTAATTTCAAGTGTAAGCATTTGGCTCTACAGTTTCACAGATAAAGATATCTAACCAGGGAAAAGGAATATACTTTGACCTTCAGGACAGACCTCACTGTGGCAGATATATGCTGCCTGTTCCAAATCAAACTTTCCTAGATACAAACACTCAAGTAAGATGGTTAAAACAGAAACCTTTTGTGTGTGGGAAAGAAAAAAAAGATTAAATAGAATTCTGGAAGCAGATGACTCTCTTCCATAATTTTTTTTTTATTATTATTATTCTCAATGTCTCAATCCTTGGGATTTTTCTTTTTTATTTTTATTTTTCTTTTTTTTTTTTTTTTCTTTTCTTTTTCTTTTTTTTTTTTTTTTTTGAGTTTTCCTCTCTTCTATTTTTTTTCTTTCCAGACTCTTTAAAAGAATTTTTTTTCCTCTGGCAAAGTGAAGCATTTTTGGCAGATGGGTATTTACACAGATCTTATGTTTAAACAAGGGAATTCTGATGACATACAGAAAAACCTTAAGTTAGTGGTAAATATAGACAATTTAGCTTTCCAGACAAGGTATCTTAGTTGAATATTACAGAGATCATGCCTGGCCTTTGCTTTTCTGGCTTGCAGGTGACTCCTGTTTTGCTACTGCCAAAATGCATAAAATATCAAACATTTTTAATATCTGTTCCAAAATCTGTAGCTGGAATGATTGATGACATAAAATCAAGGGGCCAGAATTTCCTAAAATAGACTCTTTCACGTGTCTCTGGGACAGTCATAGCGACAATTTATCAACATAAAATAGGGAAATAATGCATTCAGGTTTCATTAAAGAAAGCCCAGTACTGACTAATAGTTTACAGTTTGACTGTAATCTCATGTATTCTTATGTCTGGATGAAAAAGAAACAAGGAGTGAAAGGGATAGGGAATAATAAATAGTCACAAGGAAAATCTGGAGAAATAATTATTTTCATTACATTTAATTGCAACTGCAGAAATACATTTAAAAATGAAAAACTTTAAATATAGGATGAGACGAGACACATTAATCTGAATGTTGAAGGAGACTGATAGTCTGGAAATATGTGCTTACTAAGAAAGAATTAATTTGAGTCAAATCTTCTCTAACCAATTAGGTCCATGAATTTCATTCCAGCTGCTCTGGAGGAAAAAAAATTCACAGCTAATTTTTGTGACTCGTGTCAATGGCTGCATCTTGCATGTGAATCACGGTGTGTGCAGTGACTCAGGAACTGGAAGAAGCACAGAAGATGCTCAGATTTACATTGTCAGCAGGAATTGAAATAGGTACAGCAGTTTGGATTTACCTGTGCACTCATTTATGGGTCACAGTCCTAACTCAAGTACAGCCAAGTG
Source organism: Platyrinchus mystaceus (assembly GCA_035041135.1). Classification (NCBI taxonomy): domain Eukaryota; kingdom Metazoa; phylum Chordata; class Aves; order Passeriformes; family Tyrannidae; genus Platyrinchus; species Platyrinchus mystaceus. Next base: position 12,871,732 of record JAWWLV010000005.1, read on the forward strand.
CAGGTTCTCAGGGAAATGAAGGATGCACTGGGAATGCAGCTGCTCCAATTCCTCATCTCCATCCCCTCACTCTGCTGCTGAGGACTAAAATGTGAATTCCTGCAATAAGTCCTCAGAATCCTGTCAAAGTTAGGAGGGTGGAAGACAAGGAGATTAATAATTATTACAAAGCTGCATCATGGTGAATTATAACGATGTAAGTTTGTGGTTTGTGATCCATCCTGAATTCTTCCTGTTCTTTGAAAAGTCACGTAAAGGAAAAAGTTTTCACCAGCAAATATTGCCCACAGTGAGCAGAGCATTTGACTTGCCAGAGGACACAGCACTGAGAGTGTTTTCATATGAAGTAACTTATTATAACTCAAAAATAGAATAAGCAACCTTAACTTCAGCTACACTCTGTGCATGTCCTGAGCCACAGCTGGTGATCAAGTGTGCTAAAAATTCACATTTCCCCTAACCAGCTGCACTCTAACTATTGCACACAGACAAGCCTTGAGATGCTACCATGTGTAATGTAAGGACCTGGCAAATCTTCATCACTTCTTTAAGGCTTTTTTGCCTTTTTTAGTCATGTAACATTTAACAGTAATCTCTTAATCGTTCTTAACTCCTTAAAATTTATTGCAGGAATATTAACTCTGATAGACTCGCCTGGTTTTAATATGGCTGCAGTAGAACTGCAGTAGAATTCCCACTGAAATTCAGAATTAATTACCTGGCCCACTACTTTGAAGCTACTACTCTGTTATGTAGAGCCTGTTCTTATAACTTTTATCTGAACAAAACTTAATGAACTTCCAGAGAGCAAATAGGGTGCAAAGTTGTATTTATTTGGCTCCTGTTAGGCCAAAAGTGGCAGAAAGTGACCCAAGGAGCAGTGGGAATGTGAGTTCCAAGGCAATTATAGATAACTGCAGCTCCCCAGAGCCTGTGCTGCCTTTCAGGTGCTGCAGTTGAGGAAGGAGAGAAGCACAGACAAAGTGAAGTAATTTATCTAATAGAGGAGGGTTATTAATTGAGGTGGTGTGGTCCTTTTTTTTTACTTAAAAAAATTCTTGATTGCACTTAAAATTCAACTATAGCCAAAAGATGCAAAGTTATAAAATAAAAGGTTACCAATCAGTCCTTCAAATCTCCATGGAACAAATAAAAAACTATCTAAAGACCACAGCAAGTGATCTGCTTATTCAGTGCTGTCTGCTGACCTTCTTAACAGACTGGAAACTCTCAGATATTGATTACTGCTTTAAGAAAAGTGCCTTAAAAATCCTTTTGTATTTTAAAACATTATTTTTTTTTCTCTTGAGCTGCATTTAAAATATTGTGAATGGACAATGTCTTGCTTTGGAATATGACTTCTTATTGTATTATTCTGACAGAGCCTTTTAGCTTCTTAACAAAGTTATTTTAATCTGCCTTTATAGTGCCAGAGTCTGTCCATTATTTAATAAAATAAGCAGGGGTTATAAGTGGTTTACTTAATCATATTACCAAGACCTGAGCTATATGATAAATCTTTATAAGGTTTGAACTGGTACATTAGTTGGGGGTCTGTGCAGAACAGAGTGTGAATATTTTTTCCTCCAGTGAACTTTTTACACACAGTAACTCCTCCTCTGAGTCAGAACATTGAATTAAGAGAACCTCTTTTTTTGTGAATGAGGAGCAATAATATGGTCCTTATTTTACTGGCCACTGGCAAGTGCATTTTAGATATACTTAACAGGGCTGGACTACAGGAAAATGAAGAGGGTGTTTTATAAAGTATATTCTTAAACACACAATAAGCATTCCTATGTCCTGCAAAGAATGTAGGTTACTCTTGCAATTTCTAACAATTTCTGAGTTGGATTTGCTGATGTAAATAAGTTTTCAGAGCAAGAGGAAGATCTCATCCTGCAGCTGCTTCAGAGAGGAAAATTTTCAGCTCTGAAAAAAATAACTGAGACTGACAAATCAGCTGGAAATCGGAGAAGAATAGAACAAAATTTAGCAAAACCCAGGCAAAGCAGTGAGATTCTGTTAGCAAGCTTTTATATTTGGGGCTTAAGATATGTCTAAAGCATATTTTTTTACCAAAACTAAAATACTTATCTAGTCAAAATCCAGTTTTTATTTAAAAAAAATACTGAATTTCAATTTTCTGAGTATACTTAAGATGTATAACTGTGTATCCATAGAGTGGAAATTTAGACATTAGGCTTTGAAGAACAAGAGGAAGATTTTTGTGTTGGGCTTTCATTCAGCTAAGAGTATATCTCTTTCTTCAAATTAGTCCTTGTGGATACTGAAAAATTTTTCTCATAAACAACAAAAATACTTTCTGTTTGCTCATTCTGTTCTGATACAGGTGTAATTTTATCAATAATTAACCAAAACCCAGAAGGAGAGCAGCTGTTTGTTACCAAGATGAGTGCTGAGATGACTTATAAATAAAGAGTGTGAGTGAATTGATTCTCTGTAGGATCACTTAGGCCTCCAGATAAGATTTCTTTAAACAGCCTGTGTTAATCAAAATCTACTGTAGCAGTAAGAACATCAAGGCACATTACTGCACTTCTCACACAGTTTGATGAGTAGGGCTTACAATTTGAAAATAATTTTAGAACTGCTGAATTAGTGAGTACAGAAGCCTGTTAGGGCTATTTCTGTGTCTCCATGACTAGAGATGATGAAGGATTATTAAATTCTGATGAACATTACTCTGGCAGGTGCATCTCAAAGCAAAGATGTTGACAGGATGTTGAAAAGTTGAAATATTCCCAAACAGGAGAGCAAAACAAACGAACAAAAATTATTTGTGAACGTCAGAACCTTCAAAATTTTCAGATCCTAAGTAAGAAGCTCAAAGTGGAATAAAAAAGCAACAGCCAGAGGCAGAGGTTGACTTTGAGTGGGGCAGAGAGACCCTCCCAGGTCACTTGAGTGGCTGGAGAAGACTTGGATCCAGTGCCAAGAGGGAGTGAAGGTCACAAGAAGACCAGCAGGTAACCTGTAGAGCACTTTTGTCAAGAATACCTAAATATGCTACGAAAACTTAGGCAAGAAAATGCAGACAGGCATCTATTAAGGATATTTAAATTGCAAAAATCACTTATGAAGTGTTTGGAGGCAACATATTACGGGTTGCAGAGAGCTGGTCTGGACAAATTTCCAGTGAAGGTGCAGGATTGCAGGTCTGAGGGACTGACACTGTCACTGCTTCACTGAGTAATGAAAAAGTAGGTGTAGCTCACTGGGTGACTCAGTTTCCCTGTCACAAGACAGGTTCTAATAAGTTCAGATGTCTGAAGAAAATACTTGGAAATATATGAGCAAAGATTGCTATCAGAGAGCTAGATATCATTAAGGATGATGACCTCAGCTAAAAATAATTTTTGGTTTAATAATTTATTCTAAACTTATTGAAATAAATGTTTTGTGTTTCATCAATAGACAAAACATGTCATGGTGTGTTCATAAATCAAGTCCTGTGTTTAGATTTTCTAAAAGCCCTAGTTAAGTGAGGACAGAGTTTGTGTGCTCTGCAGATGTATGTGATCATAATATTTACTGGTGATATAAGCTTGGCTTTGATTCTCTGCATTAACTTTATCAATGTGAGATAACAAATGACTGACTGTGACTGCAAGCTCAGCTAGGAAGGCAGTGTTGGGTGGATGTCTTCTGACTGACCTCATAAACAAAGAAACCCCTGGTCAAAGCATTCTCTGAGGCTGCTAATCATCACAAAAGAATTATTGTACTTTCATTCCCAACTCACACAATCCATAAATTAAAGGGGGAGTTGATTCTCACACCACCAGTGGGTATCAAAGCCGTTTCAGGGATGTGTGTTCATCACCTGAGCTCCACATCATCTTGTGTGGCAGTTCAGTCCTCCCAGCCCCACCAGGTTAGTTAACACAGATTAGATCTCCTGTTTTCTGAGAAAAGATGTAGAACTCTTCCCTCTTCCTGTTTAGTAGTCCCAGAGGCATCAGGATAAACTCCATCAAGAAAACCACTCGGGTTTTCCTCTGCTCCTGAGACTTCTTTGGCCTCTGTGAATGTCTGGGGGTGTCAGGCAGGGCTGCTCACAAGTGGTGAACTGGTTCTCTGCACCACTTACACAGACAGGGAGTAGCTGCCCTTGACATCTCACACATCTTAATTAGACCTGTTCCTTTCAATAATCAGGATAGATTTTAGCAACACTCAGCAGGAAGGAGTTAAGTAAATTAGAAGTATCCCCGAGATTTTACTTCTGTTCTACTATAATTAAAATCAAACAATAGTGCAAAAATAGTTTGGGAGCATCATACAATGCAGCTCTAAAAAAAAATCCCAGGAGGAAGTTATAAATGCTTCCAGCAAACAAAATAAAAAGAAACATTAGTCAATGCAAGCCTCATTTCCTCAACGATGGGAAGTAACAATGCCATAAATCACGAGTTACCTGAAGTCACAGGAACTTTTGTGCCATGGGCCTTTTCATAATCTTTATGTTTACCATCATGGGAATATTTGTTGAATAAATATTTACTAGACCAAACACACTATTTCGGTACAACAGGCATATTTTGTAAACAGCACTGAAAAATGACCTACATGTGCTAGGAACTCTCAGCTAACCATCACTTATTATCAGATTTCTAGAAAAACTCTTTAATAAAGGCTCTGTGAGGAAATACACCTCCTAATAAGACAAGAATCTCATTGCAATGACCTACAATTCAATTCAATTCTCCAAATTGGAAATGTTTGTATGACTTTTGGTGTCCAGCTCTGAAGATGACAGAAAAAGGCAGGAGGACAGTGGACATGAGTCTCAGCCAGCCCAGGACAGGACTGCAGTCAGGAATACACTTTGCAAGCCATGTGGTCAAGCTATTTTGTTCTGACACTAATACACTTAATACTGTTTCAGTCTAAGCATAAATATCCCCAAGTGTGCCTTCTTAAATCTCACAAAACTTGCCCAGTGTGGGTGAGCCTTTCTAAGCTCTTTTTTGAAGGAAAACCAGCTAAAACAGCAGTGTCAGGTTTATGTGAATAAGGAGTTCTGGACTGGAGTTCACAGTAATAATTATGAGCAATTCTTACAGATTTCTTTTAAGCCAAATAGTTCACATTTATATTTTATGCCCACTTGCCAATACAAACAGAAGCAGAGTAATTCCTAGGGTGGAAAAACTGCTATTCTATGGAAAACAGCTTTCACTGCCATGTGAAAAACTGAAAGGTAAGAGACTTGAATGAGAAAATATTTGGCTCTCTGCAAGGCCGGTGCTTAAAATGTGATTATCCATTACTTCTGAAGGCAATGGGAATTTCTCTGAGTTTGACTCCAGGGTTAGTGTATTAACTGTGATTGCTGCTGTTAGCTCAGCCTGGGGAAGCAGAGGTGGAAGAAGAGGTGATGTGTGCTCAGGGGGTCCCTCCACCCCACAACCCCAGGCAGCATCAGCCTGATCCCAACACATGGGCTGGAGCCTGCTGGAGCCAAAACAGTGGCCTCAAAGTGCCTGAGGGCCTTGGGGTTGAGGGGGGAATGGTTTGGGGACCAATTCCCTGCCCCTCAGGGTCAGCTCTCCTTACCTTCCAATGGGTGGTTACACCAGCAGCTGAGTCTTTGGCTGGTTTATAAATCAAGAGATATCAATCAGAAGGTTGTGGGCAGCGATAAATAAAGTGTTTTCATAGATGCTGCTAATGAATAAACTAGTAGGTTCAGGGTGGGTCTGATAAACCCACAGTCAGAATGGCTTTTGGGAGGTGATAGATTTTATTCCTACATTTTCCCACCTGGAGCTGTCTGAGTGACAGACGTGAAAAAAAAGTAGGAGTAAGAAACAAGGTGTTTTTCATCTGGAGGATATTGTAGAGCATGTTTTGGGGCATTCCTCTAGTATTTCTTCAGTCCAATTTTTAAAATGTCACTTTTGAGCATGACCTGTAAATGGAGAATATTGTGATATTTTGGGGTTCTGTTTGATCCTAAATTGTGTCTTTTGAGAAAGTGTGAGGGACTGAAACCTTAAAGGTTAATGACTCGAACAAGTGGCCACTTGCAAAAGCAGCAGGGTGCTTTGCTGAGGCCAGGTTTGCACCCCAAAATGAAGGGCAGGAAGAGAGTTTTGGGTGTGTGGTGGTGAAACCTCTGATCTGTGTAAGAACAACAGAGGTGCAGAGGGGATGAGCACCAAACACCCCAGGATGAGCACGACAAACCCACCTTTGCTTAGCAACAAGCTGGTTTTGGAGCCAGATGAGGGAAAAGGTCGATAAGAAGCAGATCCTGTGGGGTTGGATAATGTTGGATAAGGTGTCCTCTCTTACACAACTGGCTCAGATGTGAATCTCCCTCCAGGAGAGGTATTGGGACATCCAGGCCTGAAGATATTCATCCTTTCTGATAAGGCACAACTGGCTCAACTGGCTGACATGAGAGGCCACTTCTTAGAAAGGGTCATAAATCATCAAAAACCCCCAGAGCACCCTCAGACTCATTTCTGGGGCCTTTGACCATTTGACTGCACATGTGTGCATCAAACAGAGTAAAACTCTCCCCCTGGGGACACCAATGACATCTAAATTACAACAATCAAGACTCCTTGCTGGATTCATGGGTGGTGATACCTCTCCTCTCTTTCTTTTCCTTATATATTCCCTTAAGTGACATTCTTATACTTTTATATGGTAATGTTATTGTAGATAATATAAAAATTACCAAACCTGCTACATACCTCCTTTCTATTGCAATCAAATTGTTCTAAACTAACCTCTAATCTGCCCCAAGGGACCTATTAATAAAACCCTCAGTCACCCCAACTTCAGGGGCAGGTCACAACAGAAGGATAATTGTTATAGGTGCCAAAGTAAGCTAATTTAACAAGAGTCACAATTACAAACAAGTGTTTCTTAAGCATTGAAACTCATGGACTGCAGAACTATCTGAACTGTAGCTAAATCAGATATTTGCCAAAATTTCAGTGAAATAAAGCGAGTGATATTTTAACTTTTCCAGTTAACAGTAAGAAGTGTGTGATTTTTATATAAAAGGATCATGTTTAAAGGGTTCAGATAAAGAGACACTGCAACAACACACAGAACTAAAGCAAAGCATTAATGATCATGAAAAAAAACCCCACTTCATAACACCAGTGTTCAGGACTTGACAGAAAATGGATAAAATCTATCAGAGATTAAAACAGACACAGAACTGAAATGCCAGATTGCCTGTGGCAAACTCTGGAAGCAGGGCTTGTTCACATGGAATGGGAATATCACATGAAGGTGTGACAGGCTGTGTTTTATTGGTCCATTAATACATGCCTCAGGTGTGTTTTCAGGCAGGAGGCCACAGGCTCTTAATTGATCTACTTTGCAGTGGTTAAGCCCTGAAACACCAAAAGCTATTCTGTGATCAGTCAGAGAAAATCAATCACAAAAAAAAAATCCGTTTTAGGAAGATGTGACATATTCTAAAATATGAAATAAATAACCAGAAACAGAGGCAGGTGACCATCTGCTTTCTTTTACCTGAGGAGTTAGTAAAGACTCACACAAAGTTGGAGTTCCTCAAACACAATAAGCCATGCAGAAAATAAAACAAAATAAATCAAACTTTTCTTGACCTACATTTTATTAAGTTTAGGTAATCTGCAAAGATCTGAGCTTAAGTAGTTTCATTATATTCTTTAGTTCTCTTGAAAATGTTACAAATATTGCCTGTGTGTGGATGTCTAGAATGCAAGTTTGCAGAGCTACTACATCCACACAATTTTGGGGTTTAGCACTTCGTCACAACACAGCTGAAAAGTAATTATGGAAGCTGAGTCAAGTTATATGGGAAAACCAGCTGTAGTTTTCAAATAAAGCAAGAACAATCTCCTCTGCCCAGCAATCCCACTTGGCAGAGTCAGGATTGGCTGGGGAAGTGATTAATTTTCTTGCCAGAGAAGTTACCTGTTGAATGAATGCCTTGGTATCAGTGAATGAATGCCTTGGTAGCAGATCTTCGTTTTCCTGTTTTATTCTTCTGCTGAGAATTTCCATCTTAGAGCATTTAATTTTGCATCTTTTTCCTTCATTGCAGTTCAGAGGTTTTATTTTCCTTCCACACACACATGAGAAATCACTTTCCTCTCTCTGCCCTAATGTCTCTTTGTGAAATTCAAATAAAATGATTGTTCTTGCAACTTTTGTGGCTTACAGGACCATCCTAAAGTTCACAGGTTTTACACAAGAAACTTTAAAGAGTAAAATCCTTTCAAGGGGACTGAAAAATGTTATTCTCAGGATAGAAGAATTAGGAGAAAGGCTCAGAGGTTCAGGGTGAAGGAACTGGAAAAGGGAAGGACAGTGAAACTACTATGAACAGCATTAGATAATAAACTTTACAAAAGGTATAGCAAACATGAGCAATGCTTAGGAAAGAGCTGTCTAGCAGGAGCTGCCCAAGAAGAAGGCAATAAATAGAGCAGATTCTACAGGGGAAATAAAAAGAGGAAAAAAATAATTCTACAGATCAAGGGGCTAAAAGAACCTTTCACAAAATGCAAAACTTGAAAGGTGGTGTCTGATCCTTCTTCTTCCCCTTCCAAATCACCATTTCAATCACGTTTTCCCTTCCAAAATTTGGATTGTGGCATATATTTGGATTGTGGCATATATTCTTCTCAGGCTAATGATTTTCTATGGGCTTAATTCCTATGTATTTAATGTTTCATGATCTACCTTTGTGCTTTTCCCTCTATCCTTTTGGAATTTTGTGTCTTAGTGTCATTCACGATGAAGCTGAAAAGCCATTTATATACTGCATATTTCTTCTTCCAGATCAGTAAAGAAGAAATAAGTTAAGACTGGACTCCTCACCTATTTTTACATTTCCAAACTAACACTTCCTTTCAATTTATCATCTTATGTTCTATTATAGCTCTTTGTTTAGTCCTTCACTCCATTTAAAATTAATGCAAATCTGTCAACCAAGATAGTTTGGATTAATTGCGAATGTAGAAATGTGTAAAACACTGTATTAAGTCATTTACATTATGTTTGCAATGCTTCCTCCATTCACTAATCTGGAAATGTTATCTATTCCAGCACTCAGGCTCCTCAAGTGCTCACCTTCTATATGGATCATTAGCATAAACTCATTTTCCCTTTTTCCAGCCCTTCCCACCAACAGTTATTTTAATTTCGTTGCCTTCCTTCAGCTAAGGTAGATACTTTCTGGTACACATATTTTCTCTGTAATTTATTAATTGGACCTGGAACTAAATATTTTTGCCTTTCATTTTCCCACAGTCCCAAACTGACAATGCTTTTTTTTTTTTTAATTTCCTTTGGTTTTCAGTTCTTGAAACCTAACCTAATACAATACCTCATTGAATTGAAGCTCTCTGGCATTGTAAATACTTCTGGTTTACAAAAACTCAACTACCTTACACATTTGTTTATTTATTTATTTCCCACAGAAAAGTTCATACCATCTTTTTTTTTGTTGTTCAGAGAAATGAAAAGGCAAAATTAAGTTGTTCTGTTTAGCTCTAAACTGTTTTACTCTGGCTAATTTTTAAAAGGCAAAATGTTTAATCAAATATTTACTCAATATTTTTCATGCTTTAAAATCCCTCAGCTGTTTCTGATCTTAGTTCCCCAAAACTAATCATTTAGCTGTTCACATGTAATTTATTCCTTAAAGTTAATTTTATATTTTAACATGTAAATTTTCTCCTTATGTTCTATACGATGAAAGTATTCAAAACTTAACAACTGCTAAACTTTGACACACTATTTCAGTTCTAATAATCTGAAAATATTTGAGACAAATATTAATTCAATAAATGAAAAATTTATCTGCACTTTTGCCAATATATAACATATAAGATGAGATGCACACAAAGATTAGATGACAAAGACTATGTGAGTCTGCATGAAGGACTATGAGACAAATCAGAGTGAGAAAGTAACTATTAAAAAATAAATACCACTTTTTCTAGGAAATGTCTTTTCACTGGGTCACAAATAATTTTCTTGTTTGTGTTTGTAATTTTTTTCCCCTTGCTTGAACTCATAATTGATACTGCATTCCTTTTTAAGCTAAGATATTATTTCTTAATACAGCCTAGCAATGTTTTTCCATCAGAGCATGTCATTCCCTGCATTTTTGCACTGGTAAATAGCTTTCTAATCACTTTAAAATGGCAAAAGATCACTTAGGAAACAGATAAAATTGATGCATGTCATACAAAGGAGCTATCTTTGAAATAATTACAGGAAAAATAATTATTAGTAACCTGATGGCTTAGTTTCTGTGTGTAGTTTACTATGATCTTAAAAAAAGAACTATTAAACCAACAGAAGCCCCCTACTGATTTTACTAACTCTTTTACTGGGTTCTACATGACGAGTGAAAATTGAATGTCTATTATCCCCTGGCAAGGCAGCATTTAAAACTTCAAAGCATGACTGTAAAATGCTCCTGGTTATCACAAACCAGTAGGTTGCACACAGCTCAAAGAGGTAAAAGCTCAGCAGCTCTGTGTTAGAGGCACATCACAAACAAGACAGCTTCATGGGCTCGAGAGAAACTTTCCTTCCCAAGTCATTCATTACACTGAAGTGCTCTGCAAGTATCATTTCAGCTTGAAATATCTTTGAGCTTTCCAGTGTCTTCCATTATCACCTTGATTTTAGGCTAGTTTGTTTATGGTTTTGATATGTATGTTGGTGGAAAAACTGTCAGCACAGATGTACTTTCTAAAAGTAAGAGCTGCAGTGGATTACTTGAGCACATTTTAAGCCCTTGATCCAGCCAAAGTGACATTCAGCAGCTGGTGGGTTGCAGATGTTCCACACACATTTGCTGGTCTGCAGACACAGAGGTTGCTCTCCATTCCAAGGAAGAAGCACCACCTTCCCAATACCTGGTACTGTAAAGTTAATTATGTCTCAGTATTCTCCTCAGAGCAGCTCAAGGACAGACACTGCAGCAAACTGCATGATCCACATAATTAAGGGTAACCTGGCAGTAGTTCATCTCCTGGACGGTGCACTGAGAAATATCTGCTGTGAGGGCTCTTAGAAATTAAGGAGCTTAAGATTTACAGTCTTGTGTAGATGAGCTTTCACTTTATTCCACCCTGAATGGATGCTTAAGATCTTGAGTCCTTCTTTTCTGTTAGTCCAGTCATTTGACACCAAATCCAGGGCAGGATTTGGTGTCAAATACAGCCAAATCAGAAAAGCAGCCCTGCACTGCTGCCCTGGTGCTCTGTAGGGCAAGGCAGAAACCTTTTCTCCACCTCATTATCAGAGCGAGCTCCATTTATCCAACTGTAGCCTGACCACCCAGGGAAGCTTTGATGAATAGTATTTCTGTTTACAGTTGTATCTGGAAAATTAAATAGACTCCTTTATAAACCAACCAACCAGCCAACCAGGCACAGACCATGTACAAAGCTCGTTTTTAAAGAGGGTTGTTTTTCTTCAGTGACAAACTTCAGATCATCTGCTATCCTCTAAGCCTTAAGGTGGATAATAAAAATGACAGCTCATTTTGTACAACATCAATCAGGAATCCCAAACATAATTTTTCCTTTGTTGTGACTGTTGTTGAATTAAATAGACTACTCAAAGCAATGGTACTATCTTAAGTTCAAGTACTTGTTTGGAGGTGAGACTGTGCGAATAATTAAGTATAAATTAAAAATAATTTGTGGGGGAAACATTTTTCAGAACTAGACTGAAGTGATAATTTAATAAACTACTCTGGATCACCCCCAAAACCCCCAGGTGATGCATGAGACAAAGCTCAGGTGAGACTGTTGCTTACAGACCTCCAGAGCAGATGTGTCAGCAGAACAGACTCCTGATCAGTCCCTGGTGCTGATGGGAGATGCCTTCAGCATAGGAGCAATCTGATATAAATAAGATTCATTCACAAGTAATCCAGGGGATGATAAAAGGATTTTTGAATGGAGATATGCTAATTTCTGGTAGATGTTGACAAGTATGTCTCCCTTAGGTGAAATGCTTTAATACACCAGAAACTTATTAAGCTCTATTAACAAATTTATAAAACAGCATTTAAAAATTTATCTTTTTACTCTTATCCCATCTTTTACTTTTGCTTACAACTGCTATGTAGTGCATCTATTTATTTTGATACTCAAAATACAAATACTTGAGGAGCTCAGTGCAGCTGCAGAGACCTTTAGTAAAACTTAAACTTGCAATACCAAAATTCTATTAAACTTCTTCAATCCAATGCCAGCTGTCCATACAATCACAACCTAATCCAACTCTATAATTTAATTATATTCTATTAACAAATTCCCATCCAACTCTTTGCCCAAGATGTCACATGTCCCATCAGTGATAGCTGCAGTAACTCAAAACAGGTATGGAGATATCATCTGACCATCAGAAAGAAGAGGATGTAGAGATAAAAGCTGCTTTTAGTAATAAGAAGTGAAGGAAATTGATATGACATTCCCACCCAAGGACATCAGGCTTATTTCACTACTCACAATTTCCCCACTAATAACTTTGGCTACCAGATGTTGTCATGCTGGTTTAATACCACGTAAATCATTCACTGGCTGTTAAAAACTGGTCTGTTCTCAGTTCTCCAGACCTTGCTATTACCAACAGAACATATTTCAGTAGCTGCTAATGCTGCAAGTCCTTAATAAGTGCATCTAAACATCTGTGCTGAGAAGAACATACATTTTGGTGGTTCCCAGAATTACAGAGTAGAATAGAGAACCAGAGAATCACAGAATGGGCAGGTTGGAAAGGACCACAGTGGGTCTTGGTCCAACCTCCCTGCTCAAGCAGGGTCACCCCAGAGCACATGGCACAGGATTGCATCCAGTTGGTTCTGGAATATGTCCAGTGAGGGAGACTCCACAGCCTCTCTGGGTGATCTGCCAAGAATTTATAATAATTAGTAATTTATCTAGTTCTGTGTGGTGTGCACTGCAAAAAAAAAAAAAAAGCAACACAATTCCAAAGGTCTGAGTGGTCATCTGATAAAGCTTATCCTATTTATGTAGAGGTCTTAGAAACTGGTCTTTTAAAAAAGTACAGAGCTCATGGGTTGGTCTCATTCAACGTGCCATTAAAATTACCCAGCTACTGCTTGTCAGGACGAGGCACTGTAACACATTCTGAAGTAGACAAATGCATGGAAGAAATATGCAGAAGTCCCAGGAACTTATCCTGGAACAGCACAAACCCTGGGGATTCTACAGTGCCAATAGCAGAGTGATGTGGTGGACCACAAATGAGTGGTGTGTGCTGGTGATCAGTCAGTTAATCAGCTCAGTTCTGCTGCAGTCAAACCATTCTGCCCTTAAAAAAGCCAAAGCAAACCAAACCAGAGAAGCAGCCCCCGCTCCAGGGCCAAACCATTTTTCCCCACCAGCCCGCTGATAAATAAAAGAGCATAATTATCCCTTAACATGATTTTTGGAGCCTGTGAATCTAACAAGAACCCCTTTAAAGAAGGCAATTTACAAGTCTTTCTTCCTTTTAATACTGTTAGCCAGTGCTAACACTATCTAATTATTTTTAACTGCCCAGTTTGTGGTTCTTAATTCTTCTAGCTGCAACATGTCACTTTAATTACATTCAACACTAAAGTTGTCCAAACAACAGGTTGCAACAGGGCAAAGTACCCATAATTTCAGCAACATCAATTATTTTGAAGAAAGGATTAAATATTTCTTTAGATTCCTGATTATTTAAAAAATCCCTGTGACCGTGCAGGTGACACAAGCTTTGCTAATAATCACTTTGGAATAGTGTCCAATGAATATTCACACACAAACACAGTAATTCAGAAAGCACTACATAACCACATTAAACAACTCATCCAATTTGGATGGGCAAAGTTAATTTAAGCTAAGGAACATAAAGCACTTGTAAGTACCTAAAAGAGAGAATTGATCAGCAGACCCAAACACATTTCACATTTATCAACAGCACATTGCTTTCTGAGGTTGGATGTCCGGGAAATGGAGTAGTCATTTTATTAATTAGATCCAGTTCCTCTTCATGGCTGTTGATTATCCTTTACTTAGAAAGAGAGAACATGAGGTTGCTACTAAAGAAATTAATCACACAAATGTCTCAATTTTATATATAATCAGTTACTCTGCCTGCTTTTTCCCTCGGACCTGCTGTGGTTCTGTGCCTCGTTCTCAGATACCGTGTGATCAGTTTTCAGCTCATATTTACCAACAAAGCTTTCTTTAATCAAATTTTTCTTGAGCACAAGTCCTCAGAAGGCAGTACCAGTAATAAATGCTGTACTTGCAGTTAGATTAGTTTTGTACAGTATTTAATGCTGGGTTTATTTTGACTAGAGAAGTAGTTTTACATGAATTTTAAGTTTCCATGTCTCATTTATCAACAAAAGATGAGGGGAAAACCAATCAGGAAATCTGGAGGCCTTTTCATTGTCACACATTTCTGCTAATCCAGGTAATCCTCTAGATAAGCTGGCCAATAAGAATGGGCACAATTTCTTTTTTCACTACTAAAATCCACATTTTGGACAGCACAACCTCAGCACAGGTTGATTTTTGATCATTGACACAATTGTGCTTCTCTACTTCCATTTTTTCAACATTTTATCTACCATTCAAACATCAGCAGTCCACACAAACACAATGAACTCAGGGTATGGAGAGCAAGTTTTGTTCCTCCTGTTGTGAAGAGCCACTTTTGCTTTGCTATTTCCCTATGGAATCACTATTAAAAACATTTATGTCCCTTCATGTACCCATTCACGCTTCTTGTAGCATCTATTCCAAAGCTTTCTTGACAGATGTTCTACTGAAAATATATTACATCTATTATATTTACAGAAAAACAAATATTTAAAAATCAATATTTATGACATTTTTAATATTTATGGTACCAAGATTTTGCGAGCTGAAAGTCAGACAATTTAAATTATATTCAGTCTTGGAATATTAAATATATAGGAAGATTTGTAGTGAGCTTTCAGTTCTTTATGCACAGTTCCAAGTATGAAATTGATGTAAAATCAGTGTGATGATTGACATTTGCTGTAGATTTGTTCCACAGCATTTAGCTATCTTTCATCTTATTTGGGTGTTAAACCTAAAAACAAGGCTGAAAAGCATGCAGAGGATATTAAATGGTGACTACCACTCCTGTCAGTGGAGAAATATTAAATAAAGGTACAAAAAAGAAAGTAAATAAAATTGGTTTGCAACCCATTAAAATGAAATAATTCTAATTTTCTCTCCTTGGTGGTTTCTTGATGCAGCATAACTCAAAAATGATAGTTCATGAAATTTTATAAAATGCTTTGATTTTATTCCACGTGGCTCTTGGTTAGAATCCATACACCCAAATCAAAAAGCACCATCATCTTCGTTACCAGTGCCAGCAAAGACAATTTCTAGGTAATCTCTTAAATCAGATTGAGACATTGCAAAGTACTTTTTTTTTTTCCTGTCCTGTAGTTCTTTTGTAGCTAAACAAAGATCTTCTTTCTCTTCAGATATCAATATAACATCTTTCAGGGTGATTAGATTTTATTAAAAAGTAATTAAAATAAAAAATAGCAAACTGCATGTTTAATGAAGTAGCGAATAAATGTTTTAATGATGATTTACATTTCTCATGTACGTTTTAGCAAGAATAATCCCAAAGTAGTTTAAACTATGCTTTTTAACATACTGGGATTTGCACACTAATGCATTGATTATGATTCCATAACTGAAGGCTAGAATTTATCCTCTTCTTTATGTATTAATTATACTGTGTGCCATCCCTAATCTTACAGAACTTATTCCTAGGCTAGAGAATGAGACAATGCATTTGAAATGGGTTTTTCTGAATATTTTTGTGAGCCTCAGCCTTTTCCATTACTGTCAGTAATAGACTGTTTTTAAAAATTCCAATTAAACTCAGCTATTAAAGTGATGATTGGTTTGTTTGTTTTGCTTGTGTTTAGCACAGGACAGTTCTTCAAGGCATTTTTAGGGGCTGACCTTGTGATATCAGAAGATGCTTTTCCGCCCTTATTTCGTGCTGCAATATTAGAGTTTGGACTGAGCCAGTGTGGGGAAGATTTCTTACTGTTTGAGTGCAGCAATTAAAAGAACATTTACTACCAGGAAGTTTTTCCTAACATCAAACTTAAATGCATTTTGCTGCAGTTCAAGTCCATTACTTTCCATATTATTCCCTAAAAGCGGAACAGTTTATTCCATTTTTTTTTTGTGTGTGTGCAATGGCTTTTTCTGTGCCTCAGGGCCAATGTGTAGGTCCTTTAACAAAGTTATTTCAGCTGTTCATAACCACTCTGGCTGGTTTTGTCTCTCTTTTGTGCAGCTCCTTCCACTGGTCCTCCAGCTGAGCCTGTCCTGTTCCTGAGTGTAGCTGGTGGATGACCTTGAGCATCCTCCAGGTGATGTTCCAGTTAACAGCAATGCCAAAACCTTCTTTGATTGATTTGGTTTGGTTTGGTTCAGTTAAAATCTCTGCCTGGTTCCAACAGGCCATAAAGGATCAGAGGCATCAGGCACAGAAAATGAACAGCGGAAAGAGGAGTCATCATGTGAAAAATAAAAACTTACTTTAAAAGAGGGCAAAAAACCTGCACACCTCTCCTGAAAAAAATACCAACAGGTATGAGATATAATGTTTGGTAATAGCATGATGTATAGAGTCTAATAGTCTAATGTTCAACCAGTGACAAATGACAAACCTCAGTGTTTTCTCTGCATATTTTTTCATAACTCGTTGTTCTCCATTCTCATCCAAGTTCACAGTGTTGCACCTGTCCCTGTTGCTCCTCTGTCTCGTTTCCTTCAGACCATTTTTCCAACTTGTCCACACTGTTTTGAATTTTAAACCTCACCTGTTTTAATTTCCTTGAATGACATCAGGTAACTGCAATCTGCAAATCTCCATTTTCTGGGTCCTAAAGGCAAATATTGAATAAAACTACATATCCACTTTGGAAGTGAATCATTGATAATTGGACCTATAATACAGTCTTTCAGTCTTACAATAATGAGTGAAAACATATGAAAAAGTGGTTCATTTAGGTACAGTCAGCCTATTTGGTGGCAAAGTTTATGTTCAGCATAACCTGATTGCCAGTTCCCAAGGTTTCAACACTATGTAGACATTTAGGAATAGGAGAGGAAACAAAATAAAAAAAAAATTCTTTCTTTTGCTCATGTCAGTAGAAGATTCTGGTACAATGGAATGGTGCTGCTTAAAGAGATATTGACACATTTATTCTCTTCTTTCTCTAGATTTTTCACATATTTATGTTCTACATGGTGTATTCTCTCCTATATAACCCAGAGAGCTGCAATACACACTAAATTCCTGTGGAAAAATGAAGCAATATTTGGTGGCTGAAAATTAGTTAAAGAAAAGAGGAAGAAAATAATCTTGTGACAGTATCAGTCAAAATACTTTAACACATCCTTTATGAAGAATAGCATTTTTACTGCATGTAAAAATTAATGCACCATCTCTGAGCTTCACTCCTTTTAGAAAAATTCTATTTTCAATTGAGAAAATAAATTCAATAAGAATTATCATGGATTATTTGAAAAATAATTACCCGTCTTGCACAAATGCAAACATTTAGCCCAATTAATATTATTTGAACTCGAACCAATGATGCAATGATTTTGTTTGGTTTTCATTACTGACATTCCTTTAGACTGTCTTTTTTGTTGAATAATTCATTGTACATGACATCCCAATTAGTAAACAATAAATTCAGTCCAAGGGAGAAAAGTAAATTGCCTTTTCTGCACCGTTCACGTCTCTTTGCAAACCAGCAATAAGTCATCACTTCAGACAGTGCTGTGGAAAAGATGCTGTAGGATGATGGATCACACAGTTAATCTGAAGGAGTAAATTGCAGTCACTTCTGTAATACGTGGAACCCACCTCTGTTCAGAAACCACACTTTGGAATTAGCGGCTGACAGAATGGATGCAAAAAGCACAAAGCATCTTACAAAGAAGTGTTCTTCTGAATTCAGCTGAATTATGCAGGAAACTGCAGCTGAGGAGCTGGCCAGATAAACAGATCACAAATCCAAGGCAGTGTGTTGCAGTGGTTAAACCAGTTTGCAACTTCCCCAGATCATTCTAGACCTCTTAAAAAACTTTCTAGATGCAGTACAAAATTATTTCACCTCTTCAAACTGCCTTGGTTCTACCATTGGTTTAATTTGAAAATGTATTTTTTAACAAGATAGTACATTTTTGGACTATCTCTGTGTCCTAAAATAAGGCATTCATCCAAGCCACCTCTTGGCTATCATAGTTGCAAATAGCATAATTATGTCATATTTCAGTGTGTTTGTAATGATAAGACTGATCCAAATTGGAATTAATGCACCACCTGGATGTCTTTCCAAAGGAGGAACAAAGAAGAAATGGAATGGACTGTGCACAAGGAGGAGATCCCACCACCCTCACACACGAATGGCATTTCTGCCTCCAAGCTCTCTTTCCCACAGCTCCTTGTTCCTCCAAACCCACCAACCTGCAGCTCCATTTGACTTCCTCATTTCCCTGCCAGGTGAGCCTTAGGGGGAAGAACTGCTGCCTTTCCTGCTGTGCCCTCCCTGCAGCGAGAGGGACAGTGCAGAAAGCACAGGATGAGGCAAAATCCCTCCCTTTGCCTGGAGAAAGCTTGTCTGCAGCCATCAGATCCACACTGCTGGGGACGACATTGCTCTGACAGCCTGAAACACTGACCCGTGTTTCTACAGTCAAAACAATTCAGAAAACCAAAATCACATTTTCCTTAGCTCAGTGCAATAAAGGTATATCTCCACATTTCAGATTCTTATAATTATCTTTCAAAAAAAAAAAAAAAGACTATTTTTATTTTATTTCTTATAGGTGCAGCTACGTATATCTTTGGACCTTTGCAAGTATTTGAATTGATTTGAATTTTGGCTGAGAAAACTGCATATATGGGCACCTGGACTCAAAGTTGCTGGGAAGGCTTAAACTGCCGTATCTCATGGCACAGTTGCAGCCAGAGCAGAGCTCCCCAGTCACACCAGGCTCTGCAACTTGAATTACATCCCTGAGAGCACAGTTTTAAGAGGCCTGACATGTACGATTTTAAGGCCGCCGATATTTTGTTCTCCTCGCTCATTTCCGCTTTATCTCGTGCAGGATGGATTTGTTCCAGTGTTTTTTTTTAATGGGAAATGGCAATTTCAGCCCTACTGGATGGAAAAAAATGTCCTATATGGAAGACAAAGCTTTCCCCAGTCATGCCAGTGTTTGTGGCCAAGCTGAGGAGTTGATTTCTTGGTTCCCAAGAGAGTAGGAGGTGCCACCTCCTATTAAACACTTCATTTTACTGAGCCTGAACTGAAACATCAGAACTTCCAGTAAGTTCTGGGTTGTTAAAGACATTGAAAGGTTTAATTTTACCAAGCAGAAAGAAAGGAGATTCGAGTGAACTGTTTTCAGTGCTAATTTGGAATTAAAAGGTAGAAGTTATCCCCTCCACAGTCACAGCTCTGCCCTGAGTGTGTTCCCAGCTCTTACTCTGTGTTATTCCCTACTGAATTGGATGGAACAGCACAGTGGAAAAGTTGGTAAAATAAAAGATAAGGAATAGGTACAAACTGATAGTCATCTTAGTTAAACTTTAGATGAACTAATTTTATTTAAAAGTTGCCTTTTCATTTGTTTTTTCACATCATTTAATTTGGCATTGTAGCAAACTTCTTTTTAATGCAAATTAGGTGAAAAATGCCTTCTGCTTTAACATTAAATCCCTTAACTCTGCTCATCTTCATCATGGCTTTATCCTGTTAAAAAAGGCTCTGCACACTACATTATTGCTTAATTATTCCACATTGCATTTTCATTGACAATCAAAAACTCAAAACTGCTGACATTAACTTACTAATAAACACAAAATCCCTTCTGCCCACTGTGGGTGCAACCAAATTCAAGTCATATGGGCAGTGCTGTCTGGATATTGTGGTCATATTTTAGTACATGAAACAAACCTCAAACAACAAAAAACCCAAACTTTACAAGTTAGTCATTTCTTGTTCTTACACTTTTCAGACAAAAAAAAAAATAAAAATAGGATGTTTCCAAATATGGGACTCAAAAAGAACCAGCTGAAGCCACTGAATTACTATCAAGAATATAATACCTAAAAATCAAGCCTCTCAACAAAGCCACTAATCCTTTAAAACACGGAGTATTGCTAATTTTTTTAAGGATTAGAGGACAGACCTGCAATGTAGAAATCTAGATTTCCTTAAAAATTATATGTGTGTGTGTATTTATACATAGGTGGTTCTAACTAAAACAAAATAAATAGTATAATAAATATTTCAACTGTCTCAATTTATTAAACAGTGTTTATAAACAGCTTTGTTGTAATGTTAAAATACATTAATTATTTATATGATCAAACATAACCCTGAGCTATGTCACCGACTTACCTAAAAGTAAGTTAGTTTGGTCATGGTTTTTAAATTTTGACTTTAATATAAAAGCATATCATTCAAAACTGACCTTGGTTAAAACTCAGTTTCCTAAAAGAGCCCCTTTACAGGTCCAAAGAATACATTACATTTCATATATGGGTAATAGAGATTTGATTATACAAGTGTCTGTTTATTAATCACCAGGCTAATATATGTCTCACTCAAACAAAATTTAAAAAGGTTTCAGGTAAATTTGATTGGTTTTGTATCCTACTGTTTGTCACTTTCATAGCTTAAATTCAACACCAGCAAAAATAATTTGGACTTTTGCCATGATTGTGTTACTAAAGAAGCTGTAATAAAAAAGAGAATCCATGATTTTCCTCCCCTTCAAATTAACACTGCTAATAATTTTCTTCATGGGTAAATCTGTGGACTCTGTGGCAGTCTAATAGAGTTATTTCAGAATGACCACAAGCATTAATCATATGTTTTACTCCAGCTGAATGTTACAAACCTTGTTTGGAGATCAGGAATGAGCACATACTGAGTAGAGTGTTGTACAGTCCACAAGAACTAATCCTTTCCTTTTTTATTTCTTTAACTGAGCACTTGCTGTTGCAGCCCCAGTCAAACAGGAATTTTGAAATTATAGATCTTGTCATTGAGGTATTTTTGCTATTTGCACCTAATTAATTAGTAATAGATGTGGAAGCAGCATTCTGACCTAGTTATAAATCTCGGTGGGTACGTGTGTATTTATAGCATCCCTCGTCGGACCAGATCATTAGACAGAGCACAGTAAATGAACTTTAAATGGTTTAGTGGTGCTAGTTTCTTGTCAACTTTCACAAACACCCTTGCTGGGCAGAAATATTTATAACACAATCACCAAAAGTTAAGTACAACTGTCCTACAGCATGTCCTGGGTTTAAATTTTGCACTCCTTATTGACATTTTGAACTTGCAGCTCAGTGTGCTATCTAGTGAACTTTTTACCTGTGATGAAACTACTATTGATCCACACAGCATCTAAAGCTGTTCTGATCTTTAAAAAGTCTCTTTTTTTTTGTATTTACTTTTCCTTCTTTAGCACATGTTAAATCCCTTTGTATTGTCTGATGCACTAAACTCACCTGCACTATAATGCCAGTCTTAGGGCGGATAACGCTTTTCAGCTATACTAACTGGCTAAATTTATGAACACAGCTGGTGTTCCTCCCTTACTGCTTTATGGTGCTTTCTTGTGGATTTTTCTCTGATAATATCTCATCCTTACATATCAGAAAAGAAACCTGAACGTTAATCACAGGACTACAGAGAAAGACGCCTCCGTGTTAGAAGCCCATGATTTTTTACAAAGGTAAATCTCTTCAGCTGGATTGTATATCTACATGCATATCTATACAATTTTCTCTTGCTAACACCTGCAAACAGTTGAGTTTAATTAAACTGCAGCTGTTGCTGCTGAGAACACAGATTTACCAACAAATATGCTAACTTTACATTGTCTTTCACTGTGTGTTTTTTTTTTTTTAATCCCAATTATCTGCTAACATTCTTCTTTAATGGTAGAAACATTTTGAAATATGGGCTGTGTAATTAAAGGCTAAGAATCAAAGTGCTGTCTAAAGTGGTGGGCATGTGATGCAAGTAATGGTGCTCCCTAGATGAAGACCTTAGAGAGTAATGTATATGCAAATAATATCAGTTTACTGCACACCTTGAAAGCCAAATTGCTCATCAGTAGACATCTGGGAAAATGAAGAATATTCCTAGATAATGCAATGCAAGCCCCTGAGTTATATGCCATCTTGCAATAGGATAAACTAGCAATTAGGCCATTTCCTAATAAAAGGAAGGATATAAAAAGAAGAAATAAAACTAAGAATAGAAACAGACAATACTGATGCCAGAGACAAAATGTAGCAGAAATTTAAAGCCAGTTTGACTGTATTGACAGTGGAGGACCATCATTAAACAATGAAATGTAAAGCTGCTTCCAACCATTCATGGCCTGCAGTTGCCTCT
This sequence comes from Platyrinchus mystaceus, assembly GCA_035041135.1. Lineage (NCBI taxonomy): Eukaryota > Metazoa > Chordata > Aves > Passeriformes > Tyrannidae > Platyrinchus > Platyrinchus mystaceus. The sequence continues at coordinate 12,894,245 of JAWWLV010000005.1, forward strand.
CTGGGAAGCCTTATTGCTGACAAACTAAGCAAAAGAAAATTCCCCATCAGTTCCATCGAATTGCCAGTAATCAAAAGCTATTTTATACCCTATATTTCCAAATTATCTCACTTGGAAATCACCACGTTGTTGCACTTGGTGGGAAATGATTAAGCAGCCCAGATACTTTCCCTAATAAATTTTGATAAATTATGATTCTTGAAAAAGTGTCCAAAACAATCAGAAGCTCCTAATACATGAACTGGGAAGCTACACAGTAACTGAGAAGCAGTGCAACTTAGACTCTCAAAAATTAAGTTTTTTTTAGTAGAAAACTCTGTTTAAATTTCTGACACCTTTCAGTAGACACAGATATATAATAAACTGATATATGCAAATATGTACTGCCTTAGGAGATTCATATAACAACAGGTTTTTTTAAAAAACAGTGTGATTTATAGCAAAACCACAGAACTATGTTTCTCACTATCTTTTAGCTATCAGACTTAGTAGATCTTATGAGAAAATAAAGAAATCCTTTATGCTCACTTATTTCCATTACAGACTGTCTCTTGCCATTTTATAAAGATGTACACTGACATATCTATAAAAGTAAACCATATAATTAGTACCTTCCAATAAGTCCTTCCTATCAATTCACACCATCTACCATGGGGTGCATTTTCACCAGGCTCTGTATGTATCTCTCTGGTACTGAGAGAAAAGAACACGTTTGTAATTAGCATCAGATAAAAGGAGACTATTCTGGAAAGCACTGATAGATCAGCATAATCTGCTATATCTAAAACAGTGTTTATGGCTGCTGGTTAACATGAATTAATGCTTTCTGTTTCTTCCAGCAATCTGCCAGATGCAGGAGTCAGCCAGACCCACGGGCTGCCCCAGGAAGAGCGTGGCAACTCCAACCTCAGAGTGCCGTTTCCTGATCCCCACGATGTGAAGCCACTCAGGAGAGAGCAGTGTTCAAGAATTAAGGAGTTAAAACCACAAAATACAGGCACTACGAGAAACTTTTGTGTTAGGAAAAAGCAGAGGTAAGAAATTGTCTGAAGAACAGAACACTTTGACAAGGGAGGACACCAAACATAGACAACATAAAGCAAGGAACATGGTAGCATCAGCAGCTGAGGAAGAGCCACGGCCAAAATGACCCGGCCAAATGCATAGTAGAGTTAGCCAAAATAGGGAAAGAGTTCACTGAGGAAGAGGAGATAAGACCCCCTCTACTGAGGATGAAGAAACAGGAACTACCACCGAAAGCCTC
>JAWWLV010000005.1:12900410-12933044 GCA_035041135.1 Platyrinchus mystaceus
ACTTTCGTTTTCAGAGAAGTTTGGCATACCTTTTGTTAGAAGCTTTATTAGTGTTGGGGCAATTTATATATATATATTTCTGGAACTCCTATGTACTTTTGCTGTCTTTGAATTGCATTGGGACTATCCCCACTCTAAGGACCAGCAGAGGCAGCTGTGGGTCTGAACTGCAGGTGAAACAGGTGACACTGGAGCAAATAACTCCAATGATGTGATGACAGATACCATGGTATTAAACTGGCACTGGACTGCATGTGGTTGAAATATGAAAGAGGATTTTTTACGTGGGAAAACCATTATCTAGAAGAGACAGAGTGGTTTATTATGTCCAGACTTGAAATGTTCCTCACCAAGGATGATGCTGCAGGTATGTTGCTGACACAGTATCACACAAATGTAGTTCTTGGCTACTAAAGAACTGTTGTGTTTTGCTGGTTATTATTTGAAGCATCATTAACATTATGCAAAAGGAATGATGACTCTGGTGTAGACTTCCTTTTGCTGATAAACTCTTTTATTTTTTCCATTCATGAGTAATGCAATTTGCAATATCTGAATTTATATGTAAATAGAAAAACCTTAGTATGTAATAACCTATAATTAAAATCACCTAAAAAAACAAAAACAAAGAAAAAAAACTATCCAAAAAGAAAAGGAAACCACATATTTCCTGCAATTTGAGCTGTGGTCTTATTTCTCCATGAAGAAAAAGAAGAAAAAAGACTTTTTAACACTCCCTAGAAGTCAACACCTGGCTTCTGCCAGAGCAAGGAAGGAAGCAGATTCCAAAGATAACAAAATACAAGCGATTTGCCAGGAAAAGGATTCCCTCTGCAATACCCTGTCATCACCCTTTCATTAAAAAAAAAAAAGAAAAAAGTGATTATGATATTATATTATTTTAAAATTTATCTTAATTATCATATACTTGTCTTTTGCCTTCAAGAAAAAAAAAAAAACACCTCAATGTTTCTTGTCTTGTGACGAGACATTTCATGGTGTGGTGAGTGACCTGAAGCACCCATAGCAAAGCTGTGCCACTCCTGGAATGGGTGTTACACACACTGCCCATTCCTGTGCTACAGATTAACCAGGTAAATGTCTGAAATAATCACTTCACAAACAGCAATTTGATTATTCCAAAATCCCGACGTCCGTACTTGTGATTTGGGAAGGATTTTAAGAGGCCGATGGCTCGGAATGAAGGACAGTTTCCTTCAGAGGAGAATCGTTTTCATCAGGAGCTGACCTGCTGCTGGAGGTGTTTAAATAGGCAAATAAAATAAAAATAATAAAGTATTTGCAGTGTTCTTCACTCACTTTTCACAAAAGGGAGACAGACACTGGAAGGCCTATGGTGATATCTTGCTCCACAGCTCACTGGAGGTTTGAGTCCTGTTTTCCTGAGCACAGCTGTGCTTTTAACACTCACCCCCCTGACAGATTCTCCAGGCCATTACATCATGTCATGCAACACAGAGCATCCACCCCAGGGGTGCCCATAAACCTCCCTCGGTTATCCCTGCACAAGGTACAAACTACAGCCATAAGTCATTTATTTTGCATTATCTCCCATGTTATGAACATCCTTTCAGCAACTCCATCGCACAGCCCGTACACATCTATTGCCTTGGAAGCAATAAAACTCTAAAAGCATGCAATAGGTAGGTTTTTCTTCTTAATATAAACCAAAATAAATAACAATTATGCCATAATAGAGAGGTGTACATATTTAGGAAGTTCCTTTCAGTAAAAGAATTTTTTTTTAGGGTTACATATGCCCCAACCCTTCTCAGGGGAATATCTTATTAGAATAGAGTAACTCAGCTGCTCTCCTGAAAGCAAAAGCCATGTAAATCCACAGCACTGTGCCTTTCTATCTTTTAGATTCTAATGCTGATTAAAGTCAAATTCCAGTCAGAGATAATGCTCCAGCTTTGGTAGTAACATCTTTGGAGAGGGGGGGTAGTGTGATTAAAAATTAGTATTTTGCAAATAATTCACTGACACTTATGCCAGAGCAACTGTGTGTTGTAGAGAAGCTGGAGAGTAAAAGTTAGACTGAGATCTGAAAATATTTAATTCAAACATTCTCTTCATGACAGAAAACTACTGGCTAGCACAAATCTTTCATTATTTCCCTGTGCATGGTGACCGAGAATTACTTGAGCATAAAAGGGGATACTCCATCCTCTTCTGAAAGAAGACAGGAATATACTCAACTGTAGGCCAATCATGGTGACATTCAGGTATTTTGGAGTCAGTTGAATAGGGAACACTTTTGTGATTGGCTTCATTGAGCTCCACCTGCAAATGTGGTACTTAACTCCAATCAATGCAGGGGTCAGGCAAAGGAAGTTTGCTGTATTGATGGGTTTCATGAGGGATATTTGGAGCCATCTGGAAAGAGGGCAGTCTTATGAAGCTGCTGAAAGAGCTGGCAGTGTGGAGCTCATAGAAAGCAGGCACAGTCTTCAATCAGAGTACTCTGCCTGAACCATGAGACAGCTGCATGCTCTCAATCTTACCTTACTTACAGACTGCAACTACTTGCAAACAACTATTGATTCTGTTAAAAATAAATAAGAATCTATTACAGGGGAGACTGCTGTTTCTGGTGTTCAGAAATGTTTTACTGCCTTCCTGTTGAAATAGTGATGTCTTGCTCCAGGAGAATTATAAGCCTAGGGAAAAAAAAATGCATCCTACATTTGTGGGGGAAAAGTCTGGGGGCTGCATCACTATTAGAGATTCGAGATCAAAATTATGGGTTAATATCTGAAAATAGAAATCCTAGGCAGCTGAGAATTTAGAAGAAATGACAGGGCAGTTGAAATGTTTAACTGCATAAAAGTTATGTACATGCAGCTGGTCAGCCTCAAGCTGTTGCAATCTATGAATCTGCCTTTGTAAGGCAGAGACAGGGAAGAGGAGAATTCCATACTAAAGCTATTATTGTTATTAATCATTCATATAATTACATTTTCCTTTAGATTGCTTCTTCATTTTGTAGTGAGCAGCTCACAGTGTTGTTTTGTAGTTAACACATGCTTGGAATCACCATTTATCAATCCCACAGCTAAGTGTTTCTATGTAGATTTTATCTTACACTAAACACTTAAGCACACTGCATTTTATCACTTCCTAAATAGAACTGATTGTGCATCTGGTGCAATTTTCAAATTATATCCTGTACCAAGTCAGGTTAGTGTTGTTTGTCAGCGTTTAGCTGACAAACCTATAAGGAACCACCAGACAGAGAGTCATCTAGAAATGATATTGTTATCAGTAGTTCTTTTTTCTGCCATGAAAACTGAAATTCCACCCAAGCACACTGTCAGGGGATGCTTTGCTTTCTTCTTGAAATCTCTGTCTTCCCTATTAGGCACATCCAAAATCAGATTCTCGGCTCATTTGGAGTCGAGCTCTGTGACAGGAGCAGAACTCCAGTGATGACGAAAGCTGAGTCCTTCAAACCAGTCACTGCAGTCCAATGTTATCCTGTGTAAAAAAGAGGGAGGAAAGCTCTTGTGTACCACTGGGAAGGGCAAATAGAGGCTTTCTGTTATGTGGAGTGCTCCCTCCAGGTCAAGCACAGGGTGAAGTTGTGATTCCCAACTGGAAAGCACAGAAACCTGAGCTCCTCTTCCAGAAAGATTCTTTTACATTTTAATAATTCCTTTTTTTTTTTTTTTCAGATTATGAAAACAGCTGGAGAAATCTCTTGAAGCATATGTGCTAGATTGAAAAGTATTGAATTAATAGCAAGATAAACATTTGACTGAATGCAACCTGAGGGACGCTGTACAAATATTCATAAGGTCCAACAAGATGAGCAATGGAAGGAAAAAAAGACAGTATACAGTTAGAGAGAGACTTCAAAACATTCAGTTCAAAAGCAAATACAACATGAAAGCAGGTAGAGTAACCAAAAATAAAAGTTTCATAAAGCTCAGTTAACACTTGCATTAAGATGCAGAGACTGGGGTAACGTATTTATACACTTGTGTTGAGAAGCATTGTGACCTCCCTAAAAAGTCCAGGGATTATTTTACTCTTCTGGTTAATATTAATCTTTATATAAACTGCATACATCCATGATTTTTCTCTCTAATTTCAAATACAGCATTTTTGAAGGTAATAGGTTCATTGGAGTGGCAAGAGCTGCAAATAAAAGGAAAGTGAAAGCTGAAATATATGAAAACAGATATTGCTACATCAGCAAACAGAGAAGTGCCAGCAATTCTGGTTAATCAAATATGTCTTTGTATCTAACAGACTAAGTGTAGGCATTTTGATGTATTTAGATGCCACAATGGAACCTTGGATTCTTTTTAAAAATGAAAAGTAGAATTTGGCAAAATTAGTTGATTTAAAAGCATCTTTTAAAAGCGTCTTTTAAATGAAATATGTAATCAGATTATGAAATCCATGCAGTCAGATTATTCTTCAAAGTGCAGATGTTTCATCTGTCATTTGGCCTAAATTAGAATCTTTGTTTCAAATAGGTAGATGCCTGCAAGGGAATTTCCCCATTTCAGGTACAATGGAAACTTCCTATGGCACAAGGATGCAGAGAAAATTGAACTCTGCATGGGACAGCGAAATTCCCCTGTAAAACCCACTTCACATGCTACAGAAATGTGGACTTGCAGGACTAAAAATATAGCACATGCTGCAGAGAGAGAAAACCCCCAGACCCCTATACATGTCCTTTTAACTTCCAGATTTCCAAATTTTTTTTCCTCAGGCCTGCAGAATGGTAGATTTAATTTATGTTAATGAAGGGTTGGGTTATGCCACTGTTGCCAGAGCATCTGATAGGTCTGCATTGCTCCCTGTTCTGTGACAATGCCTTCAGTGATCAGCTGGGCACATTCAAACATTGTTTGCACTGATATATAAACTTCTCTGTGGCTTTTAAGCAAGAAGCCAGTGGCAAAAACTTTGAGTATGGAGCAGATGGAGAGCCAAGGATGACACATCAGTGGTGGATTAGTGGAGAGAGGAAAGATTAAACCTTCTTCATTTGCTGCTTATGCTGGAGAGTCTTTACAAGTAGGAATAACCCCCAGGTCTCTGTTTTCAATTTAACTCTGTAATCAGTAGTCATGTCTGTTTTCTATATTTAGATTTTCTACTACAATGATTTGCAGCAATTTCTTCAGCCCTGTCACACCTAGGCTACACTTGCAAAATATACAACTTATGCATGTTCTTTTCCATGATTTTTTTTTTAGATTTCCATTGATCTTCTCATTTTAAGAGGGTAAAAATCAAGATAATGGACAATTTCTGAAATAGAGAATTTGGTTCAAGTTAAAGTCTCTATTGGACTTTCTTTCCATTATCCTCTATTGCAGTTTCAGTGTTCAGTCCCACACTTTTAAATAGAAGCCAACAAGAGCTGTTATCCAGTCCAGCAGCTAGAGATCGATGACAGATATAGATTCAATTTGCCTGAGACAGGAAGAAAGGGAACCTGGATCTCCTATTTCCTCTGTTTTTGTAGAAAACATTAATATACTATTACTCTAAAAAAAAAAGAAAAGTAAAAAAAAAAATCCTCCAGTGCCAGTGTTACAAGCACTTGTCAACATTCATTTTATTTGAGCCAAACTCATTTATTTGTGTTACTCTAAGACAGTGTTTAGCTGCAGCCTGTGAATGTCTCTGGAAAGCTTGGTGTTTTCCCCTGTAATTCCATCCCACATCCTTCAGGGAGATCCAAAAATTGTTGAGGGTTTTGTCACAGGTGTCACTTGGGCTGAGAATTCAACCCTGCTCCACAGTAACCCAAGGGGCAGCAGGGAAATGTCTCGTAAAACCCCACTCTGTGACCCACAGCTGGGACCCCACGTGTGGGGGACGCTGAGGAGGCAGAAATCCTGGCAGGAATCACATTTGCCAAAGGTTCCAAGAGGCTGAGGAGACCCAAGTTTCATTTTCAAACGCAGTTCAAGCGCTAAGGAGGTTTTGATTCACAATGAGTGGTCCCTGGGCCATTTAGGAGAAAATAAATGATAAAAGATTTGGGCCATGGCAACGTGTCCTTGCTGTCCAAGCCCAATATCCTTGACATTTGGAGCTCATCTAAGAAGGAGGTGTGGGATCAGACCCCCTCTTTTACACGTTATTCACTTATCTATGCCAAATTAAATAGTCCAGCACGGGATGTTTAGAAACACCCCATTGAGACAGCCCTGGGTTCAGCAACAAGGAGGTTGTGATTTGGAAAAGCAGCCCCACCCTGCTCTCCAACGGTGGTGTGTTAATTGTGTTGGCAGCTGAATAAAAGACCTCACGAGCACAGACATGCACAAAGCGTATCAGCCCCCCGAATCTGAAAGATTCCAGCATTTTGCACTTCCCTTTCATGTATTTTGAACACTTACTTAGTATATCTTGCAGTTAAATACCGTGTTTGCTAAATGTTTTAAACAAAGTGTATCTTAAATGTGTTTTGTAAACTGTGAAATGTGTTGTTTTGCAGTTTTTCTGTATTTAGAGACTTCTGGATTCTTATCTCTCTGTGTTTAGAACTATGGAAAAACACCCACTTTCCAGCAGCAAAGCGAATCCTTGATGGTATGGATTGTGCCCTCCAAATTTTTGCATATCTTAAAACATTCGAATTTTTCATTCAGAGAATTCACAGCTCCATCTTCAGTAAATGAAACAAGAACTGCTTACCAATACTACTGACAATATTTGTTTGAGAAACCTAATTTAATAACGTAAATGAAGTGGAAGTAGCTCTTAGCAAATACACCCCTTAAAGGCTTTGGAATGAGAGCCAGCCCATAGAAATTATACTTCTCTGTGGAATGACAGTTTTAAAATAACTGCAATGATTTGCAGTGTAAGCTATTAAATTGTACTATTTGTACACAATGGTTGCTCTTAACAGCCTCACAGCATTTATTTACACGTAATTACCCTTACTGTGGTACTTGCCATGTGCCATCAACTCACTGATAAGTAATGCAGAGAGTGAACTCTTAAGCAACAGGTAGATGTTGAAAGGTTCCATCGTGGACCACCATGTGCAAAATAACTGAGAGTAGAAGCAGATAATGCTGATGAGGTGTTTTAAGGCTCCACTGACCTTACATCCCATTTCTTAACGATGTTCCCGTGAAGTAAATACCAGTTGTTCTGCACCTCCTCTGCAATACTTGCTCTGTTGGCACAGTTGTCAGATATTAGGACCACATGGCTCCCAGGCTGGGGGACAGCTTCTGCTGTGCTGTGCTTTGGGGACACAGGTTGTCTCTTGCTGCCAACCCAGAAGGGTTTTCCAGCTCTCTTGTAAACTCTGAGTAAGAGAAACCCGAGACTCTTCAACTGGCTTTATATTATTATTCTGTGCACAGATTCACTGAGCTTTTTCTAGAAGGACATTATAATGTGAGTCAGCTACAGCCATGAATTTTATTAACTTTTTTTTGTTAGGAACTGCATTAAATGGCAACACTAATGCACAGATGAGCTCTGCAATGTTCCTTTTCCAAGGCTGAGCAGATGGCTGTTCGATGTATGCTTGCTTTCATGTTCTCCATTTCATGCAGTGTCCCTTATCTTAGGCAACCCACTTATATTTATGCTGCCAGAGAGCCTTTAAACTTGCTGGAAGTTTATGGAGTAAAGGGATGGTATGGGGGAAAAGCCAGAGGGAAAACTCAGATAAGACTCCGGTTGTGCTTTCTCCTTTACTTGATTAATTTGGGAAGCTGCTTAGATTTCCTGTCTCTTTTGTGGCAAGGAGGAGCTAATTTGGTAAGGAAAACCCAGCTGAACCCTGTTTCAAAACCAGAAAAAACTGAGAGTCTAAAATTTTTCCAGTAACACTCCCTTCCTTTCTCTCCCAACCTCATTTTTGTCACTTTTTTTCCTCTTCCTATTTAGCTCTGTACAAAGACCCAATTTACATCTATGTGTGAAATGATTTTTAGAAGGAATAAAAAAATGCAAATAGTAGAGAACAATAAGATCTACAGGTGCACAGGTCCTTTGAAAAGTAAGTCACTGATGTTATATGAGAGGTATTCAAACTGAACCACTGAACCTTTAGAGGCCACTGTTCTGTTCCCACTGCAGCTGGTATTTTTGTTCTAATTTGCATTTAAACACAGACAGATCCAGATATTCCCTCTTCTTCCCTTGACAGGCTCCTATTGCAGGTGTTACAAAATGCTTTTTTAATTTTTTTCTGGATCTAACTCTGATTCAGTTTAAAGACTCTAGAAAGACGTGCATCTGTCACTGGAATGGGTGTCCAAGGTTCTTACCAGCTTTCTTATGCCATTAAGGTATTATGTGTGAGAAGAAAAGATTCAGATGTTCAGAAAGGAACATGGAAGAAAGCAGCAGAAAACAGTGTCTAAGTCCCTTTGCCTGAAACACTTCCAGCCAGCAAGCAGTTGTTTACTGGAATTTGGCTTTTATTTTTCTTTAAGCGTTGAACACCCAATTCCCTTTATCCACTCTGACACTCAGGATCCTCTCAGTCACATATAACTTCCCTTCCTGCTATTTAATACAGAGAAATCAAAAAAAAAAAAAAAGAGATTCACAACACCTTGTCGTGACCTGGAGAAATCAAACAACTTACTCAGTCATGAGAAGAAACTGATAGAAAAGCTGAGCCAGGAGTCCTGTGCCATCATCTGCAGTTTGATTTCTCTCCCCAACATACATGTATATCATATGTCATCAGTGTGCCTAAATACTTTCTTTTCTTTCAATTTTAAAATCCTAACTCACTGTTTTAGCACGGCAGGTTTTCAAATGATCTTTTTCTGGATGAACATCATGGATATGAGCATTAGTTGCACAGTAAGAACAGATTGAAAAAGCTAGAGGCAGTGCCAGGGAATCAAAACTAACACCCATTATGATCCATATTCCTTTCTATATATGGGGGAGAGTCTTTCATGTGAGCTAAACTCCTCGAGGTCTTGTTCAGACATGAAACCCAATCAGCCACAAGTAGCAGGGGGAGTAAAGCCGTGTAGTTCCAAAACTCCCCACAGCTGGTTGCACACCCTTTGTATCACACCTAGCCAAGCTTTCACAGCCTAATTTAACCTCTTTTTCATTTTAATATTTTTAAATCCAGCTAGAGAAATTGTATCATGTCTGCACAGTGGGATGTCCCATTATATGTGAAATAAGCTTTACTGGTATTACAGAAATGACAAGTTCATTCTTGACTCTGTGTACAAAGCATAATTCAGCTCTGAAAGCTTATTGCTTTCAGACAACCCAACAGCATTTGTGAGCCTTGGGTTATTCTGCCCTTTCACAACATTTACAAACTGATACATATCTCTTCAAGAGGATAAATGTTTTCCTAAGTCAAAAAATGTCAGCTGTAGCTTGGACTGCATTAGCTCTGTTGAGTTCTTCAAATACACACCAGGTTAATGAAGACTAAACCATGGTGGGCTTATGCTTTTTGATAAATATTGAAGTGCTCTTTGATCCTGATAACCCACAAATGTTCAGCATGAGTGAGTTTTCACGGTCAGCATGCAATGATTTTGATATTTGACTTAATCTGTAGCCCAGTGTGGTTTATTTTCCTTATCTGGATGGTATGCTTAGAACAAGAACAGACAGGGAAATTAAAAACAGCACAGTAGTAGTGTTCAAAATCCTTTTCTTTTTTTCCTGTTTTGCAAGAATTCTGGGTCAAACTGACCCTTGGCTTAAACACATATCTATACATAATTCTTTGCAAATAAATATGCACTACATATCCCTTCCTTATGCTGGACAAACTATCCCCACTTGTGTGCTGGAGACTACAGTTCAGCTTTTGATTCACTCATTGGCTCTGTATCAGACTGGGAATTAATAATAACAATATTTTGTACTTGTATCAGTGCTTATATAGCACCTCTTTATCCCAGGCTCTCAGAGCACTTTACAAACATTAATTAATTAAGTCTCACAACAGCCCTGTGAGGCAAAGAGCTATTAGGTGAAATAATTCCTCTCGGTTTCTTGCCTTTGCCATAGGGAAAAGCACCAGCATGAGGAGCTTAGTTTGTGCCAAAAAAGTATAGCCTGGAAATAGTGCTGGCAGGGCTGTGTGTCTGTTCACTGCAGCAAGTCCTCCAAATCCTTGGGCAGGAACAGAGCAGCACCACAGTCCAGGAGCTGAGGGATGGCTGGGAGCCAGTGGCCTTCACCAGCTGAGCCTTTGGAGGCATACAGGTGATTATTTTAATCATAAGAAGCCAAAAGTGAGAGCTTGCCTGCTTCCTAATGCTCTTGTGGAGCCTTGGTAACAATGCATGAGTCTTCAGACAGCAGTTTGAACTGGGATATAATGGAGAAGAATGAGAGTTGCCACATCTCTAGGCTTGAAGAATTACCAACACAAACTGAGGTTGTTTCCTGGATCTGATAAAATTAAAAGTAACGAGGCTATTATGCAGGGAAGCCAAATATGAAAGAACACAAAGACAAGGGATGACAGATAAACATGTGACAAAGTGTTGTTTAAAAAGTGAATACTAACATTTCAGCCTGTGAGTTCAGATGCTGAAGCACAGAACCTCAAAAGTAATACAGTGATCTTGATGTCTCATTTAGGGGCACATTTGGCAGTTCCAGGGGTTTTTATGCCATTCTGAAGGGACAGAAAGGGGAAACAGAACTTACAAAATAAAAACAGACTTATAGCTTGCAAAAAAAAAAAAAAAAAACAAACCCAACCTCCAAGCCTAGACTTATATCTTGTAAAAAAAATAAATAATGCCATCTGAATTCCATGTTTAGCCAAGCACTGTTTATCAGGGTTTCATTCTCTGCACTAAGAACATAAATGGTTTCTTTTTTTTCCCGGGGCCAGTTTTGGATCACTAACTTGAGTTGGGCCTGAGGGAGAAACACAGCATGTATGATGAGCTGATTAATTACCAGAAATCAAATGCCTTGCAGTCAAGAGCAACGTGCTTGAAAGAAAGCACTGGTACTGTGAAAGTGGTGCAGATCCACATGCATGCATGGCCAGGCAAGAGCACCACAGGGATTAGGTTTCACTGCAGCCTGAAACAAAGGATTTAGGAATGATTGTTTATCCTTGACAGTGTGACCTGTGCCAGTCTTTATTAACAAGGGCTTTTGGTATATGACATTTAAAGTAACAGAACCCTCTTAAGTAAACCTCAGGATTTTACCTTCTTAAAACATCACTAGGATTTCAGCTGCTTTTCAGAAACCATGGCAGTGATTCATAATTAAAGGTTAGGATATGTCTTGTTTCAAGCCTTGTGTGCATAAAAATAATCCTTTTGAGTCTCTCTCTCAGGAAGAGTTCATTTAAGTAGAGTGCAGTTCTACCAGAGAGCCATAAATGGAGGTAGAATCATATTAAATATTAGGAACATTATACTGGCTATCTTGGAAAGTTGCTGAAAAATAACAGGATAATAGGAGATAGGTCAGACCATTTTGGTAAATTGTCCCTGTCTCAAAGTCATGTGTGGATGTGTGGATGCCTAGAGGTGTTTTGCTTTCTGCACAGGATTATTTCACAATTAGTTTCTCAATCATGAAACTCAGAGAAATCACAAACTCACTCATGTCTTCTAACATATTATTTCATGCAGCCCCTCCAAAGCAAAGAGTCATCTTTTCTGGGTGGAAGTTTTAACGGATGATTTAATATAAAACCCTGTTAGACTGCTTTAAAGTGTTCTGTTTACAATTGTCAGTTCTGGTATTTATTTGCTTCTTCCACTATCTGCCTGCCAGACAATAAATAGCACATTGTCATCTCACTAAGAGTATTTCTGCTGTTGGAACATTTTTTTTTTTCCTTGTACCTATGAACTACCCTCTGAACCAGTAAATGTTTCAGAACAATATGGGTGCTGTAAGTGGCAAGGCTGTGACAGCCTGACTGGGAAGCAGCAGAAGACCAAGCCAGATGATGGTTTCCTAGTTACAAACTGTAGTTATATAATCCTGAAAGAAATTTTTGCCTAAAAAAACAGTGATGGGCATGATATGTCACTGTTTTCAGCTGGATTCACTTATAACTAAAATAACTTTTTTTTTTTCCTTTCCCATGTGTCTTTATCCTTAGAGAAACATCACTTAAGAAAAAGCATTTTGTCCAAACCTTCTTATTTCCTTCTGCTATTATTACCTGAGGATAACGAGCAATTTTAGATAGATGTGAAAGCTTCCCATCTCTAACTTTTTATGCAATAAACTTCCATAGGTGAATTTTAACTTTTTTTCTGTCCTGATGACATATTTTCCATGGTTGATTCCAAAACCAAACTAGCACTGTGCTGTAGCCAGCACTGTGTGCACGTGTCCTGCTTTCAGCCCCGGTGGCCAACATGTTTTTTGACCTGAGCTGGGAATCAACACATGTTTTGAACTTCTTTCCCTCCCTGGGAGTAAAGAAGCATCCAGCAGAATTAATTTGCCGAGTTTCTCCACCAAGCAGTGAGAAAGAGATGAGAGAACAGGGAAATCCTTTGCATCCCACGGAGACACAGTTCCTTAAATTTGGGGGCACTGGGAAAGCTGAGGACAATGTTGGTTTTTGCAGCTATACCTCTGTCAAATGAAAGCAGTTCTGGGTGCCATGGTGGCATGTACAGCAAAATACAGAACAATTCTAAGTGACAACTGCCACCCCTGCATGGGGAGAGCCACAGACACCATCCCAAGCACTGGCCAGTCTCCTGAACTCGAATTACCGTGTCAGCTCTGCAGCCTGGAGTGCCAGCATGAATTACCATAAACCACCAGCCTTCTTCTTCCTTAGCTTCCCCTTACATGGTGGAAGGATGATATCATAACACCCCTTGGCAAAGCTGTGCAAGAAGTGGAAGGAAAGCCTTCCAACACCACTGGACAGCATGCAAACAGAGAGAAAGATGGAGAGAAAGGAGGTGGTTTTTGGTTTTCCCCCAGCTACAGCAGTGTTGGAGTGCAGAGCTCAGAAAATTCAAAGTAGAAGAAACCTCTTTATCTAAAGGTGTAATTTTCTTCCCCAAGAACAAGGCAGATGTGGAGCCCAGGATGGATAGATGTGCAGGAGCTCTCAGCAGGGTGGAGAGGGGGGCACTGCCCGCACAGCCTGCATTTGTCATTACTGGAGAGAAGCACTTCTTAAGAAACACTTCCAAAACAGAATATGGAATCTTAATACATATTCTACTTTCTTTTTTCACTTTTTTTGTTTAAATTTCAGTAATTAAAGCTCCTCAATGTCCATCTCAGCTGTCTGGTTTGGGCACTTTCATCCTCGGTACCTAAGCAGCTGGAGTGACGATGCTCCTCCGGAGGAGTCTGATGATGAAGTGAGTTCTTTGACTCAAACCATTAATTACAGTAAATGTGGGGATTTCTTACAGCTCAGACATTGCCTCCCAGCCACCAGCAGCCCTCTTCTAGCTCCTCACCACCAGCACTACCACTTATATTTTCTGGCAACCAGCCCATGTCATGAAACTGTGCCTGTGTCCAAGTGTGAAACTGTGACATTCATCTTTAATTTCTTCCACTGTTATTGTGCCACTTACCTCCCAATGACAGCCTATGACATCAGCTAAGTAAAACAACGCCTGTTATTCTTTTTAAATAGTTCTTTATTGCTTCAAAGTGAAAACTTTTATTATTCCTGCTTATTATTACAGAATTAATATGTTGAGTCCAACTGGTATCTCATTCACTCCCTCAGGTCTGCTGTTTCAGAGAAAAATTCTGTCAGGAAATCATTTTCAGGATGCCTTGCCCAAAATAAAGTTTTTTCTTGTGCTCTCTCTGCTCCAATGCAATGCATTTGAAACTAGACTTATATATGACTTACACCTCAGCACTATCACTTTGGATGCTCTCACCATCCATATGATTTTTTTTAATTTGTTTTTAATTCTGCTAAAATCAATGCTGCCTTTTGGCAAAGAGTTCCCTGCTATAATTCTTCTTCATTGTGTAGACAAATATTTCCATTCCTCAGCTTTAAATTTCCTTTTTTAACTGAACATCCCTTTGTCTATGTAATATGAGAAACCCAGAGCTGAATATTCCCCTCTCTGCTCTCTATGCCATATATTATTTTATAAAGCTTTATCTGGCCTCCTTGTACTTATCTTTTCTCTAAAACAAACAGTCCTATTCTTTTTACTCTCTTCACAGATTTTTTTTTCATTTCTTCACATGTACACACACAACACATGCACACACATTTGCACAGTCAGTGCTGGCTCT
Organism: Platyrinchus mystaceus; assembly: GCA_035041135.1. Lineage (NCBI taxonomy): Eukaryota > Metazoa > Chordata > Aves > Passeriformes > Tyrannidae > Platyrinchus > Platyrinchus mystaceus. The sequence continues at coordinate 12,914,658 of JAWWLV010000005.1, forward strand.
GTGACATCCCAGTTTGCTTATACTAAAAGGATGAAACACAGTTTGGATGGAAATGTGATTTTCAGTTTAATTGTTCTCCCTTGTGTTCTGCAGGATAGTTCCAAGTGAAGTCCTGCTTGTTATCTGCTATAGCTAGTATGCTATTCCATGCTGCTTTTCTATCCTGTTTATTTAAAAATTAATTCATCTACAAAAATTACTCTTGTTATAGAACCAAAGAAGCTTAATCCACGTGGAACACCTGTTTACAGTTCCCACTATTTTTATTATTACTTCAGCTCTGCTGTATTTGAAAAGCTGGTGTGCACTGGCCACTGTTTTTCTTTTTCATAATTTGCAGCCTAACTGCTCAGTTTAAAACCTGCCAGACGTCTCATTAACACTGATGCTCCCAACTTTGCCAAACCCAAAGGTTTTCGAGGTCTCAGTGAAAACAAATGGACTCTCTCAAGAAAGAGGGCTCCAGTTTTCCTGACATCTTCAAGAAAGGTCAAAAGTCCATTGAAAATGTTTCATGGGAAGCTCCAAACATTCTAATGCATTCTTGCCACTGTGTTCATAGTTTGCTTTAGTGAAGCCAAGCATTGCATCAGCAATGGGGGCTATAAAAATCCTGGGATTGTTTGCTCAGATATTCTCCTCTTTTCTAACGTTCCTTCTTGCTCATTTAAGTGATGTCTTTGAACTCCACACCATCAGGACCGGGCACAGTTTAAATAACAGGCTCTGTTTCCATATAGGTCATGCTGACATTAAAAAATTTGATCAATTCTAAGTAAAATATTTGTTGTTTCCTGGGAAGAGACGATAAAGTCCTCAGAGAGGAGTTATTCATTCAAGTAATCCTTTTTATTTCAGTGGAATTGCTTCTTTGAGAATGTTTTGAACAGAGAAATTGGCCTACAGCATGGCCCAGGGTGATTCTAACAGTTTGGTTCTTTCATATTATCACAATTTCAGATATCATGAGAGGGGAAGACTGAGGTTTTAGGAGAAGGCTGGTTCTCTTCCTCTTTGCTGTACAGTGCGATGTTACCTGTGAAGACAAAACAGCCTCTGACGATCCTGTGAAAATTCTCTTTTTTCAATCTACACAGATCAAAATTTATGCAGTTGCTATAATGCACTCGGTTCCCAGAACCCTTAATTTTCAAATGAAGCTGTGCACTGGCTGTTTCCAAAGGTACCAGCTTTGCAACTCAGGGATTAAACGGAATCAATAAATGTTTGTCTGGGAGACAAAAGTGTACACAAACAATCACAGGCACAGAAACTTCCACATGCAGGAAAGGTGTTTTCCTGGGACCATCCACCTGTGTGTTAAGAGGCTGGGAGGATTTGCCCTTCCTCAGGGAACTGCTGATAAATTGTAGGTTATTTTCCTGATTAGTAAAAACTTTTGGAAAGAGCAAGTGCCTTCCCAGCCTTCTCTTTCCTGGCAGCTTCTTGCTCACTGTATTACAGCTGACCACCATCTATGCCCCTCAACAGAGATTGTGCTTTTGCAGTGGGACTTCCAAGGGAAACAAATATAAAGTTCTGTTGTGAGATACAGAAACAAAAAATTTTCTTGTGAATTTAAAAAATATATTTTTTATAAAAAGACAAATCTTGCTTGGACACATCTCAAGCCATGTGTGTCTGAATCATTTCTTATGTATATATATATGTATAAACTTTAGGTGATATCATTCTGATGCTTTCATCATATTTCATGTTAGGGAAACAGACCTGTAGTGAGGTTCCTTATATTATGTGATCAAACTAATGTGATTTTGAAGTGATATTAATTAATCTCCAAAACACTTTGGAAACTGAGGCTGATATTTTAAGTCAGTGTCAAAGCCTGGATTAAATCTGAAGAGCTAATGAGAACCTTTAGACTGGAGGAATTAAGGAAGTGCTTTAGTGTGTTTTCTCTATAGGAATGGACTTAATTGAAGTAAAGCCTGAGTGGAGGTATCTATCCTCTACCCTGGTCTAAATTCCCTGTATCTACTCCACAGATTGATTAGTTTGGGAAGTAATTTCAAACAGACAAAAAATGTAGTCAGATCGAAACTGCCAGTCTGATTAAAGCTGTATCTTTATATTTTAAAATATTCAGAGTAAAAATTTAAATATATACCACTCTCAATAATGTTCATTTACTTACCACATTTTTTCAGCCATTTCTCTGCTGCTCTGGTTAATCATTCCTTATGTGCAGTTCAACATGTCACAATGCATCCCACCTCCTTTCAATTTGCCTGATCAAATATGGTTATTTTTCTTACTGATTGCTGTGTGGATTGAAAGGATTGTCTTTCCTCAGTAGCTCGTTGACCACTTGAGTCCAGTACATACCAGTCAGGTCTCCATGTGTTGACAGCTCTGCTCCATCTGACAAAAAAAAAATCTCCACATAAAAATTTCCTCATACAGTAATAAGCTCCCCTTGGAGTATATTCATTTATATGATTATGTGATCTGTTAGCTGCCTGAAAGGAGAATAGTACCTATCATCTAAATAAATAAGTAAGCTGTGTCTCTATAGCAGGTGCTGCACAAAGCCCCTCTAAGCTGAAGATCCTGCCATTCAAACAGAAAAGCAGGACTGGATAAAGCAGAGCAGATGGGGATGAGGAGGAGATGAGATGATGGTAAGTAGATTCAATTGCCTGCTGTGGGGAAACTCCATGACAAGGCCAGGCACAGTGTTCCCCCAAACCCCAGCCTAGTCTTTGCAATGTGATTCTCCTTCCCCATCTAAAAATTACCTTGACCCCTTTACTGTCACTTTTTGACAGAGGTGCTCTTTCAGTAGTTCTTTTACATAAGGAGTCAAAATTTCCTTAATGGGAACGAAAGCAGTTTAATTTAAGTTGTCAAAATACAACACAATTCAAAAGATGAATTCCTATGTTCCCCCACTAACATTCACCTCCTGAGTGCCTTATAATTACATCAGCAGTGAACCCTGGGAAAGGATGAAATGTAATGATATGATGGGGTAAATGAGCATCAATTTGTTAAAGACTCTCTTTGGATTTCAACCTTTGGAGAGTACAATGCACATGTGAAATGCAATTGCAAAGAGAGGAGTGAATAGAAAATCCTATTTACTTAGGGCATAGTATCATAGCTGTATTTAAAATTCCTGAAACACTCCAGAGTTCTGGCTGCAGGATGTTTTCCCCAAAGCACCTCATGTAAACATAAGCCTGTTTATATTTCAGTAGGTGTGAATAAACTCAGCCAACATTCAGTGCCAAGAAAATGAAGCACTGTTTTTTTTCCCCTCACAACAATTGATGTAAGTAATCAGCTTGCTGTGTGTTGAGAACGAGGCCTTCGTTCTGCTGTCTCCAATAAACAATATTAATGCGTGTTTGAGCAGCTCGCGGCCGATCATTTTCTACAGAGAAAAAAATTTCATTTCTCACTGGTTTGGTTTTTTTTTTTTTTGGAGTAAAAGAAACCCAGCACAATGTTTTTACACGACCAACTCCCCTGATGTTGTGATGACACGCAGCAGATCTTAATGGCTAATTCTTAATCACGCCCTTGCTATGAAAGGGGCCGTTGTGGCAGAGGTGGCAGGAGGAGCAGAGGCAGGGAAGTGATGGCTCACAGCAAAGAAAATAGTGGCCTCTCCTTTCTCTTGGGACACAAAAACACGGCTGAGCTTCTGATGGCACTGGGGGGAGCAGCCTGAGTTGGGATGCAGGGCACAGGCAGGGTTTTTCTGAGGTGCAAGGAGGCAGCAGCATCAGGTGGAACCAAATTCCCGGGGTTTGCAACAGCTTTTATAAAATGAGACAATTCCGGGGAACTGAAACATTTAATCTGTAGCCAAGAGCACAGAAGGGAGGTGGCTTTGTATTTTGTAAAAATAATGAAGCCATAGATCCAGAGCCAAATTTTGAAGAGGATTCTAAACGCTGTTTTGGGGAAAAGATTATGGAAAGAATTACCAGTAGCTGTTGTCACCTCCCAAAGCTCCACTGCTGAAAGAAACTACTGAATAGCTTTTCTAATCTTTTTTCTCATCCCTTTCTTTCAGATGAAGTCAAGCAGAATGTAGTTAAAGGCTCTATTTCCACTGAAATCTTCTGTGTTAAATTGGGCCTTCTGAATCCACCTTTCCCCAGCAGACACTCTTTTTTCTTATTTTTTTTTTTTTACAGTAAGTAATCAGCGTTTAATTACCTGACTTTTACATGGTACAACCTTTGAGACCTTCCTGACTTGCTGAGTATTCAAAGTGTACTGTTCAGGCTGCTCAACAACTGCAGTTGCCTTGTTAACACTTACAATACAGGGGAGGAAAGGGAACAGTTCTAGAAGCTGGAACTCAACACAGGTTTGTTACACCTTGAAATCCGGGACTGCAGCGAAATCAAACATGAACTGACAAAGGCCTTTATTCTGATTTCCAGCTCTTCTCCAGCTGCATATGCAGATATATTCAAATATATACTCATAGCTATATTCATGCAGACCCTGAGTTTGCATTTGGGCTTTGCACAGCGTTTGGGCGAGCAGAGAGCGAGGTTTCAGCCTGGGTGGCTCACACCCACTTCCACCCTCCCGTTTGACTCTGAGCTTTGGAGTTCAAGTGAACTTTAAATTGCAGAGTGAAACACCACCAAACCCAACGAGTTTTCCCTGGCTTGGTGTCAGGAGTGAGAGGCAGGACCTGCCCGTTTTGCACAGCTCCACGGGAGCATTTTGGAAGCATTCCTCGCTCTTTCAGGAGGCTTCAGGTCTCGTGTTTTACACTGGCTAACATATAAATCACAAACCTGGAGCATCAGTTCTGGTCTCAGTTATATGTGGCACAATTCTCTTGTCATCAGTTGGGTTAAATGTGTTTTAGGTGGGGTCCACATCCAATAAACAGTTTAACAGTGCAGCTTTAAAATTAAGCATATGCATAAATGTTTGCAAGACTGCAGTCTCAGGCTATGAAACTCCAGTTTTCAGAAGGTAAAATCGTTATATTACGCCATCACTTTTCCAATTTTCTTCTTCTTTTTTTTTTCCTTATCTATTTTTAGTTTATAAGGAGTAATGTCACACTAAACTTCAACATTGCATTGTTTCACTAATTAAGGCTAAAAAGTTTCTCTTGAAGAAAATGTCATATCCCTCAATTATATCTAATGAGGAAAAACATAATTCTTAATAGGCCTCTTGTAAATTAAATAGCTCCTTCTGAAAATAAGTAAGAAGTGTTAATTATTTGATAGAAACATGAGCTAAAACCTTATTGAAATGTATATATTAATAAAAGATTGCTATCTAAGGAAAAATGCAATTAACAGTTGTGTGAAAGAAAGGGAAAGGTTGTTTCAGTTCAAAAAAGTTAATGCCTTTTTTTTTTTGTCATTCCTTACATAAACACAGAAATAGGAGGTACTGTCATAGCACTTTTCTTACCTGTAGGAAAAAAAAGGTATTGTGTTCTTGGCTCTCCCCAAAAGAGAATTTGCAAAGCTGTACTTGGCATGTCAGGGGTATCTTAAACATGGAGAAGAACATTAAAATAAAGGCAAATTTTAAAGTACACAAGTCAGTAAGTTCATAACTAAAAATTTGGAGTTTAACCAAAGGCAAATTGGCTTAACCCTGACATAGGTAACTGCTGGTTTACTGACATCAGTGGAAACAATCAACAAATTGATCAGAAAAGGTAGTAATTCAGTGTAGGTTTTAAATTACAATTTTATTTTCACAATATCTGAAAAATTTTTGCCTGTCTTCTATTTTTTCTAAACTATTGGAATTTGCAGTGGTTGTATAAATGTTTAATAAGTTTAATAACTATTCTTATTTGTGTTAATAGAATGGCATTTTTTATCTGTTTACACACCCCAAGTCTTCAAGCTGGAGGCCTGAATGTCACACTGGAGTATCCATGAAACGTGTTCCACTCCTGCTGTTACATGAAAGCTCCTGGCACTGGTCAAAGTTCCCCAAATCTCAAAATAATTTCCTCTGCAATAAACTGGAAAAAAATGTTCACGAGTTTCTTCATCCACTGATGAAATGACTTAGTTCTCCTCCTCCTTCCCAACCAGAACTGTCTTCCAGGTTCCTTTGCCCTCTGCTCCTGATGGATAAGAGCAGGAGCAATTTAGCTACTCAGACAAGTCTGGTTTGCAGGCTGAAAGTAGAAGTCATTAGCAAAACACTATTTGGCAGCTTAAACAGTGATATATGATTTCGACTCATTTTAAGTAATTTCTGCACAATTCTTTTACCTCCTATTTAAGTGAATCTGGGAAATTTTCTCTGTGAAATGGAAAAGATTTGTGCATGTTAAATGGGGGATTATAAAACGTTTTTGCAGCTGTCTGATCTCTTGTTAGTTAACACATTTCTCATTTACTTTTTCTTCTCTGAATCTTGGTGTACTTCAGACACAAAGCTGGAAAAGACTAATGCAGCTTCTCAGTTTAGTCTGGTTTGAACTTTGAAATAACTTTTTTGAGTAAACAACTGACCTAATTACATATACAGTGAAGGCATTAAAATGCAATACAGTTGGCAAAATGCATTATGGTCAGCAAAATGCTACAGACTTCAAACCAAAAAAAAGCTGCAAAACATACTTGTAAAATTTGCTATGCTAGAGACACAACCAGGTTAGTAAAGAGTGTGGTCTTAAAAAACTAAAGACAGCTATGTTTCAATTCATGTGTTTGGAGAAAAAGAGAATGGCAGAGTGAAACCCCTGAAAAATGTGCCTTCCCAGGAGAAGCAACTCTGTTTTCTGGAGGGAGGTTGGTTATAATCCCCCTGGATGCTCTAGTGAAATGCTCCCTAAATAGCAATGAACTTTAAAAACAAATCTTACAAACAATCAGCATCTTTTTTGTGTTGGGTTTTTGGTTTTTTTTTTCCCAGCCACCCTTTTATAGCCTCCCTGAGAGATTTCCAGTCTCCATAGCTGTAAACGGTGTGACTGAGTGATCTCTCAGTGAGAACTGCCATGGTACTGTTGCTTCCCAGCAGGCAGCCCAGTCAGATGATGCAGAGTAGGCGTAGGGAGACAGATCCCATTTGAATGCATGAAAAAAACATGATGCTGAAATTTCAGAGCTGTTGGAGAGTTTGTTTCGAGACGCCTGAGCCTCGTTTTTCGCTCGCTCGGAGCTTCCGTTCAGACATAACGCTGGATTTGTGCAAAACTGCTCTCTGTCACTTGTTGGAATTTATCAGCATTTAATTTATGCCAACTGTGGGTGCTCTGTGGGGCAGTGCAGGGATCCCAGGAGCCACACATGGCCGGTGCCCCTGCTGCTTTCATCCCCACCCTGCCCTTCTGGAGAGGCAGAGGCAGCACAGGAAGCACTCCTGAAAATTCTTGCCACAGATGCCTCATCTATAAATTGGGACTAATAGCACTTCACTATTTTGAGCAGTTCTTAATGTAGAGTTCAGACCTCTCTAATAGATTCCACTCTGAGCCTCAAGTGGTTTCTCCTGTGTCCAACAACCTGCTTCTGCAGAAGTTGCTGACTGGCTTGATAAGGAGCTGGATTAAGCTATTTGTTATCTGCCTGTATTGTACCCCAGATACTTATCTGTCTAAGGTACTTATATCAGCACCTTTACACCTAACCACTTCCCAGTCTGTAATGGAAAGTATTTTCTTTATCATAGTCCTGGAAATAGTATTCTTTTCAATTTATAGATGGGAAAGTGACGCAGAGAGAGTAAATGACTTTCCTGCAGTTTTAACAAGAATCCTGAGGCAGAGAAAAGACCTGCCCCACTCCTGGCTGTGTGTCAGGCTGTGACAACAGCTACCTGGCAGGGAAAGGAGGGAAAGCCAGGGAGGAGGAAAAGATGTTTGAACAAAATGTGCTATTTACCAGCCATACACCCAGTCCCATAAATTGCCCGGATCAAAAGACATGAGGGAAGCTCATTGAAATAAATTTTGTTGCACTTTTTTATAGGTTTTTAATCATATCATATCCATAAGTGCATAATTTACAAATCCTTGTGAAGAATTTGAGCATCCTTATAAACATTGTTTTGTTGCAACCTCTAAACATCCCCTAGGTGGGGTAAAACAAACCAAAGCACACATCCAAGTAAAGTAAGGCCTAACTAATTCTTTTGCTGCCATGCATATGAATACTCATAGAATTTAAGTTCATAAAATACTCCTTATTGTTTCTTAAGACAGAAGGAATTTGCCTGAATTAGGGAAGTTAACCCTACAGTAGCAAGATACATCATCTCTTCTTACCAGAAACAATCACAATAAGTGTTGCCATTTTGATATATATTTATGACAGTACAGAATTTTGAATTACAATGAGAATAAAACCAACTATTTAGAAGGGATTGGTCAATAGCAATTAACAATTAACCAAGCATTAATGTCTTTTGTTCAAGCTGACAATTAGCAATTAGCCACTAGTTGGGACCATATGTCACCTATCTGCTACGGAAATTAAAATGACTGACAAAGGAAATTAGAGGGACTGGGGTCAGTGATTACATTAAGCCAACTGAGCATAGGCCAGGTCAGTGCACATGTATTGCATATTATGTTTTGTGTGAAGTGTGCTTGGAGCTAAAGCAGAAAGGCCCCACGAGTGATGGGGGAGAATGAAAAGGCTCCTTCCCTAAAGACAATAATGCCTGTGCAGAGAGGAGCAAGCAGAGAATCTGCTGTGTGAGAAGGGAGAAGACACATGGCCATGTCTACAGGGTAACAGCAAGGCAGAGATTTTTCCAGGGACTATGAATACTGTGGAGAGTTTGGGCAACCTTTAAAGCCACTGAGAGTGAAGGATTGGTCCCATGAGGACTGACTGACAGGGAAAAGATTGGTTTCCTGTCTGTCTTATTTAGTCTCTCCCTCGTGGCATGTCTGAGATTTCTTCATCTGAAGTGTTTACTGTTTTATAGTTTTGTTGCCTCTTCTTAGTGGCCTTTTGTTTCATCACCTGGAGGACAGGTAGGTGTTTCATGTGCATATTTTAAGGGAAAAGGGCAGGCAGTTCCACACAGGTCTGTGTCAGGCATGTGCTCCAGCCACTGAGTTCCTCTGCACTGGTTCATCTCTGGTAGTTAAGCAGTGAGGTCACATCCCATGAGAAGTTACTCTCTGAAGAACTACAAAGGTAGAAGATTTTTCCCTGGGATGGGGCAGTAACTGTCTCTTCTGAGAGGTCTTTCTGCTAGTAGGCAGAGTACCTAAATTTGGTGAGATATTTCATTTACCTCCTAAGAAAAGTAGATTCAATTTTGCTGCAAAAATGCTTCTCTTTTTTTTTTTTCTTTTTAATGGTAGAAGATGCAATGGGCTATGAGCCACTCAGCAGAAATTTTAGTTTGATTCTTGTCAAACTTGGTTTTAAATATAGAAAGGTGTTAAGTTATTCCTTACTGCAAATAGAAAATAAAGTGCAAAAAAAGCTATGGCAAAGTATAACATATTTATGTCACGATTACTTAAGTTATTACCATAAATTGTATACCAGACATTTGTTATTTGAGCAGCAAGTGACTGATCTAAGGAAAAAGAATTTTCTCTTTTGTATTATTTCATATACAATGTCCCTGTCTCACTGTGGTGTGGGGTGCAGCACTGGCTGGTGTTACACTGAGCAGAGTCTATGTGACATAATGCAACAGGACAATTGCTATTTAAAGAAAAATGGGGTTAAGGTAAATCAACCCTTACTACAAGGGCTGTTTAGCAGGACTGTGAAAGGAAAAATCTTTCTTCAATGACAGTAAACTGTGGTCCATCCTCTGGCTGAAGCTGCCCAGAGAAGCATTTGCTTTATTTTTCAGGGATCCCTCTGAAGGTGAGCCCTGCACCCAGAGCAGCCCCTGGGCTCACTGGCTGCAGGTGATGTGAGCTGGAAAGGCTCAGCTCAGCCACTCCTGCTCCCAGCACTGCTCAGGCTGTGTGGAGAGCTGAGATGGTGAGAGGAGCTTCAGAGGGCAGCAGTGATGGTTCCTGGCAGTGATGAGCCCCGAGGAGCACGGGCTCCTTTCCATGGGGGATTGCACAGCCCGTGTCCTCCCTGCACCAGGCCAGCCGGGCTGCCTGCTGCTTCAGCTGGCATCGGGCATAACCAGCTCGTTTTGGCTGGTACTTGTGTTTGCTCTGCGTCAAGGACCATCTCTTGTATCCAAGGTGATGCACTGAGAGCATCAAAGGCAGGTCTCACAGCTAGATATCATCAAAAGAATAGTGAGGTTGCTGTTGGCCTTGGTGGGAGATGGAGAGAAGAGCAGGTCAGACGAGCAGGGAGCCCTAAGGGGGGAAAGTCCTCTAAAGAAATGTGCTGGAGAGCACTGAGGGCTGCCTGGATATGCCAGACCTCATTTGTATGATGGATATGAAGTATTTGTGACATTTTTGTTAAAACATGGTTCTAGGTAACCCTGGAGTGAGCATGATGTTTGTATTCATGTTTGGAAATGTTTGTGCAACGTTTCTGGGACAGAGGGGTCATCAAAAGCTCCATCAGTGATTGCAGGAAAGAAATTGCTTTAATTATTGGTGGGATTTCCATCCTCCTAATCTTAAATCTATGGCATCTTCCTCAGTTCTTGTCTATTTATCACTCTCTATGGTATATACAGAGAACATACATATTTCTTACTGTCATTTTCCATCTGCATGAAACAACACATCAAGTGTTGGTCAGCAAGGGAATAGAGGCTAAAAAGCATTGCTGACAAATTTTTTCTTCTCTAGCAGGAACCTTCACTTGGTTTATGCTTTATTATTTCAATTAATTGTGCAGCAATGTAGCTCAAATATTAGTTAGCTTAAAATAATGTTGAGTTTATATAAGTCCCCAATTTTGCCTTAAAAAGTGAAGTATTCTGTCAGTGATTTTACAAGAGTAGACAAGCATGAAATTAATTTTATATATTAGCACTAGGAAAGCTTACAGCTTGCTAACATTGGTAGGAAATTTTACTAGAACTGTAATATAAGGCTGTGGGGATTTTCCCCCCTTCAGCTAGGTGAATTTCTCCAGCAATTCAAACCTCTAATAGCTTTTATAAATAGGGTATCTAAATTTCTATACTGGGACTTCCTAATCTAATTCTGCTCTGCTGCCTTGTGTGTGCATAGCTGTGATATAGAATATATTTTGGAATACATAATAATGTTATGTGTCCATGTAGTTAGATTGGTGCCATGTTGGGAAGATTAGACTCATTGAATTAGAGAAAGCTTGTTTTACAGCTCAGCTTAGACTGTGAAAGTGGGATTTAATAAACATGGAAAAGTACTTGTAACTTGTACCTTTGTATATTTAATTACAGCACATAAGGAACTTGTGATAGGCCTAGGCACGGTACTACATGCCTTCTAACATAAACTCATCCTTTCCCTTTCTACTGGAAAAATAATGTAAAATAATCTTTTACAGCCTTTCATTGTAAATTAGAGTTTTAAATGATGTGGCTGTCATTTGAATATGCTAATTGTGCAATATAATTTTACAGGCCATTAGACACGCCTATAAAAAAAAAAATGTATCTTAAATCCTAAGCCTTTTGATTAACTTGCTGAGCCTCAGTGTTCTCCAGGAGTTGCTTAAGACTGGTAATTGGCATTCAGAGAGGTAGCAGAGTGCACCTGCCATTCTGACCACTGGTGACCTTCACTGGGAATTAACTGCAAAATCCATGTCAGGCAGTTAATGGAATGAAGCTGTGAACTTGTAAATGGTAATGGTTATGATTAGTGTATAACATGCCGTAACAGCAGTGATGTAATCGGGGTCTCAAGAGACTTGTTGGGCTTGAAGTCTTGGGGGGGGTTTTATGTGCCAAATTAAAGAGGGGGCAAATGACAAGAGGGAAGCTTGAAAGGGGGGAGAGAGGGAAAGGAACACCTCTTCTCTTCTTTCCAAAGACTCTAAAGGTGAAAATATTTAATTTGGATTTGAGAGGTTGGTGAACTTTTTATTCCCATCAAAGTGCTTCGTCTGCCTTTAAGGTGGGAAGAACCGGCAGCAGCCCCTTCGTCCGGGCTGGTGGAGCTGCATTGAATTGTCCAGGGTTTGCCCTTGTTCCAGGGAGCCAGGGAACACCAGGGCTCCCCTGGGCACATGCTGAGCGTGGTGTGTGCCTGTGCACCGGCTTATGTGCTGCTTTTTTTGTCGGGTACTTTCATAGTCATTACAGTAACGAGATTAGCGGCGCAAAGCCGCCCCTGCTTTCTTCGGGCCCCGCGTCTCTGCATCCCGGTGACAAATATGAACTGAGCAGCCAGAAAAAGGCATTTGGGAAAGGATGATGTGGGTACATCTCAGCACACCCTGCATGCAGGGAGGAAGAGCTTTTGTAAATGGATGGATCCTGCTGGGCTTTTAGCTTTGGAGCCCGGTGATAAAAAGGAATTTGTCTTGTGAAATTTGCTTCTGACTCCATTCCCTGTTTACACACTTGTTAAATATGACATCTTGCAAATGTACTCTACAAGGCAGGTTGCTGAACCAATAAATAAGAGAAATGAAGCCCTTCATGGCTGTTGTATCAGGCCAGTAACCAGCTTGCTCATGAGCTGAAACGGAGCATATGTCCAAAAATGCAAGGGAAAGCTTTGTAAAGTGCTGCCAGTCTAGTTTAAGCATAACACTCTCAATTTAACAAGAGTTGTACTACTGAATCACAAAAAGTGTATTTCAGGAATCTGCAAATTTATACTGAGATTAATTATGTAAATGATATTTAATACGAACGAATTGTGGGAACCAAATTTAACTAGAGTTTAGGAAGAGTAATGGAATAATAATCCAGCTATTAAAAATGGTCAAAGATCTGCATCGCAGGGTTATATCAACCTTACTGGTAATTTAGTGTGTCATAATGGAGTTGGGCTTTCTCTTGTCAGTACATTTGTGACCCAGCTGTAATAAAACTCCAGTTCTGCCAAGAGAGGGTAAGACAGAAGCATATGTCTGCTTTGCATAGTCCACATGAAAGCCTCGTTGTGGTTGTGTTAGTGCACACAAATACATGCCTTGAGTAACATGACTACAATGTATACCTGCATGTTTACCCAAAAATAGAAATTAAATCCTAGTTAATATAATGAATCCTCTCTCTGCATTACAGGAGGACAGATAGGCTACATTATTTCTACTCATTATCACTGGAGTGAGGGTGGAACATCCCCTCTCTGGAGATGTTACTCTGAGCTCTTTGTTTTCTTTAAATCCTTCCTCTACATGTATCATATCTTCATTTATATGATTCTGTATACAGTCTTTAGAGATTTATAATTTACCTCCTATGTAGCATTCCCAGCCTGACTGTATCAATCTTATTTTTTTCTCTTAGCACCTTCCTTGTCCGTTATTTGATCCAAAAAGTAATTATCAAAAAAGAGTAATTTATCAGAGTCCAGGAGTCCTGCAATTGTTGGCCTGTGTAAAGCATTCACATGTTTAAATGTTCAGTTTTTACAGTCTAACAGAATCCAAGCCCATCACTTTTGTGTGTTCAGGCAAATCTTTTGGCTTCTCTGCTTTATCAACCGACACTGTATGGTTGGTTATCATATGGTTAATAATTGTTCTAATGTTTAATTTTGATGTCATTTAGGTGTCTGTAGAATAGCAAATACTATAATTGTTAACTGCACTGAGCTGACCTCTGGCTGTACCACTAACAAAAGACATTTCAGAGCCAAAGCCTTGTCCTTAGGACAAATGTCTGCATTTGACAAAGTCCACTTTTGGTTTAATTTCCAGCTCTGCACCAGGGTTTGAATCCTTGATGCTGCTGCTGCCAAGCCCCGAGCTCAGGGTTCTGCTGCTGTTGTCATCGGTGGGAGCCCAGGGCACTCACACCTGGCAGGAACTGGCACTTTGATGGCAAGCAGGGATATTGCAAAGCAGGATTAAAGTGCACTTGCTGACAGAGCTGTTTGAAGAAGCTTTCAGAGCACCTGCCCATGCTGTGCCTGACTCCAGACTTTGCTATCAGCCCCTCAACCTCATTAGCACCAAATCCATTCTCAGAATTAAATAAATAACAGACTGTGACAGCACTATTTTTTTCCTGCAGCATGCCTAAGATATTCTCAAATAATAAAATATCTTGCTGTTCTTTCTCCCAAGGGCAACTTAGAGAGTACAGTTGTTCTGAGTGCCCTGGCCCAGAACAAAAGAGAAAGGGTAAAACATTAAAGATGCCTGAAGTTTCTTTTGGTTTTCCTACAATATTGATTGGTTGGTTTTTTTCCCTAAACCAAGGGAACAGAGGAAAAACAAAGTGCAAGTCATGGATTGAGAGTTTTCTTGTTCTTAGAGTTTTTTGCCTTCACTATATTTTAGTGGTGACTATTATCATATTAAATCAAAAGGGGGCAACAATGCATCCTGTATTGTTGGAATTGTTCCACACCCTTCGGACTTATCACTGAATGAAAAATAATTTCTTTGAACTTGGGCTGAATTTAAATTTCTAGAGGCAAAGAACACTGACGAGATAATTGGCTTTCTATAAAAACTTGCACTATTGAGAAGAAACCTTGCCATAATAAATGAAGCTGTGGGCAGAAAAGAAATGGGGGGAAAAAGGAAACATGAAAAAAAAAGTGCTTTGAGAAAGTCTCTACTTTCCTGTAATGAAGAATTCCATTCATTTTGAATGAAAATATCATATGCACAGTATTTTTGATAACAGGCTACCTGGAGACAACTGTTTTGTTGGGGTTTTTTTTGTATAACAGGGAGTTTATTCCACTGGTAACACAGAAACAGCAGCACTTTGGTGTGTTTTGGTGATTATCAGGGACCTCAGGCAAGAAAACAGGTTAATTTCCAAATTAACTTTAATATTCACTGGCAGCTCTTCTACCCCAGCAAGACCTGCACCCTCTTTGCCCCTTTCCATAAAATTATTTCAGCTCAGATTCCTACCCCCAGATCCAAAGATGTGATGAATTCATAACAGATTTGCTGCCATTATCTGAGCATCATCCATGTAATTTTGATAGTTTAACAACAAACAAAATTGACTAGGTAGGTCAGGGAGGGGTACATGAGGAAAACTCCTCATTTAATGAAATTTAAGTTTCTTATATAAATAAAGTGCCTGAATTTGCAGAGGGTTGGGGTTTTTTATGGCACCTACAAAGCTATATGTAGAAAAATGTGGTTGGTTGTTCCATGACATTTGTGAAGTTTCTGGTGCTTGTGTGTCCACTGACTGGCTTGGCAGCTTCTGCAACATCACTGGATAACCACTAAAATCGATTTAAATCAAATTACGTGCATAAATCTAATTATCTGCTATTGTTTATAGAAGCAAGCCCCAAGGGATTTGACAGACAGGAAAGCAAAGTGTGAAGAAAAGGTTTCAAGTGGGTGGTTCTGTTCCACTGCCCCTCAGCTTTCAGGTGTTCAAAACTACAGGAAATTAAAAAATAAAAACAAACAAAACCCCAACCCCTCTGAATCTCACATGGTAAATAATAACATCAGGCTTCTCATTGGTTCTTTGTATTTATTTTGTGCTACAGTGCCACTCAGACTGAAAATTACTCATTCTTGAGTGGAACATATTTATATTTGACTCAGAAAAATAGCAGAGTTTTAGTGTCCCCCTTCCATCTCTCCTCTTCTCCACCCCATAGTTACAGAGAAATAACAATGACGTTTTTTAGTTCCTTAGTTACTATTTTAAAGATGCTTTTGTCACACTTTTGTCCAGTCTGAGACTTTCACAACGTTATTCTTTCTCTCGTTCTGTTTTTCCCTGACTTACATAATTTCAAATTCTTTAATAATTTAAGAACATCTTGGGGATTGCCTTCTAATCAGAAGTAAATCAACTGCAGTTAATTTAAAACAGATGCAACGGGCTTGAAAATGAAACCCTTTTCTCTGCTGTATTGTGCTCCAAACAGAGTTGTTGTGCCTGTTTTTAGGCACAGGTTCATCCCATGTTTGCTCTGTGTTGCTCAGCTCTCCCTGGATGGCTCAGACAAGGCTGCTCACGTTGGAACAGGAGTGATGCCTGCGGGCTCAGCTGGGAGGAAGAGCTTTCCACACTTGCTGAATGCTGAGAAGTCTTTTACCAGCACTTTGTTGTCCTACAAGGCGGTTTTAGGCAGAATTGCATTTCTAATTTATAATATCTCATTAATAAATTCAAATCTTAGAATACCAGAAACCCAAAGGTTTATATGCTATTTTCTACGTTGTTTTTTTCGGTTTTTTTTCTTGTGTTTGGGGTGGTTTTTTTGTGCTGGAATGCTGCACCATTAATGTTTTCATGAACTGTCCTGTAAAATACCCTGCTTGCTCTTTGGAGATTGCTCTGTTCCTTTGAACCTTTTTCTTCATAGGCAGATTGGTGTGTAGAGCTATAGATTCCAGTTCTCATAAGCTGTGCTATTCATCTCCTTAAGAGAGGAATACTTGACACAGAACTCTAACACATGAACCTTAAAAGCAGTGTAGTATTGGCATTATCTTCTGTCTTGCTGCTTAGTGGAGTAGGTGAGAAGACAAGAAAGGGCTGGTCAGCTGCTCTGGACATGATTTCTCATTTTGAGAGTTCTCTGAACTTTGCCATTCACTCTTCCACGATATAAACAAACATTTTATTGTTCTTAAATACTTAGGTAGCTGTTAACAAAAATTAAATAAGTCATTTCTCAAAAAAAAAAGTCTGTAATGCTTCTAGCAAGGCTTTATCTTTATGACACTAACGATAATCCCTTGTGTAATTAACTGTAGAGTGGTTATGCATGCAGTATGCAGTCCATGACAAGCCTCATAGAAAATACATCAGTATTAGCCACAGGTGAATTCATTTAGAAAGATTAATGACTGCACCTGAATTTTAATGTCTGAAAAGGGATGGAACACTGAATCCTTAATTAAAAAGTTGAATGACTGGTATGGTTTGTTTAACATCGCAAATTTCACCGGGAGATTTTTATATTCAAATGAAGTCGGCAAAGGAAAACTTTCGTTAGAAAGTGGTGAAGTAAGGGTGAAAAGCAAAAGTGTTTTATGTGCTTTATGTAAATTGATACATGGATCAGTAGCTTTGATATGGATCAAATGAAGTATAATTATGGCTCCTCTCTGTTTACAGTGAATATGGGGCAAAGAATTCTTAAGAAATTCAAGGCACTGCTCTACTCCTACTGATATAAAGTTAGATGAGAAGAGCAGTAAAACTGACGAGTGATCTTATTCTTTCCTTAATGAGATGGTTTCCTCTTCATTATTATTTTACAAAGTTTTTAATGAAGAGAAAGTAACCTTGAAAAACACCGTTACAATCCCATTCCCAGAAGATGCTGAACTCACCTTTCTCAAACTCAGCTTTCAATTAGTAAGTTAGTTAAAAGTAATTCAGAGAGCCACCATTATCAATGAAAACAGTGCCTTTCAAAAATTTCGTGCATTTTAATATTTAATAAAAAGAGAGGCTAGATTTTGAGGAGGAGAATAAATAATTAAAGTAGAACTCTCATACCTGCTCAGAAATGCTAACATAAGGGACGTCAGAATGTACTGGTGCTGCACTGCCTAAAATACATCTTTAAAAACCCTCTGCTGACTGCCTTCAGTTAGTCTTGATCATGGGAAATGTATTCTAAAAACTGGAGCCCTGGTAAAGCTTATTTGAACAGCAAAATGGATCACTTTTCAAAAGCAAGACTGTGATGTTCATCTACTGACCTGAATAGTCACTGAAGGTCAGTTGTTTTGCTGTCTTGTTCCTAACAAATGACAGTCACCCAAACTTCATTTTTAATGAGATCTCTTTAACTGCAGTACCAGACTCCAGGAAAACAAGTTTCTAGGCAAAAACAAGAACACTATTTCAACCAAAGGTTTTCTTCCTAATAACCTGATTATATTTCCCATTGCTCCCTTTTTATCCACTCGGAAAAGGAACATCGCCTGAAACTGTGAGAGAGAGAGAGAAGAAAAAAATGGGAAATCAAAAGTCAAGGAAGGAATCCCAGTGATTTATCCTGGGAAGTGTCTGTGACTACTTCCAGCAGCTGTAGTAAAGCAGATTGTGATGCTCTTTAGCTGCAGCACAGGACCTGCTGTACTGCTTTTGCTGCCAAGCAGAAGCATGGCTTTATTGACCACCTTCCAAGGAAGCCTATTTTTAATGGAATGTCATGAAAAGAAATATCTACCTTCTTGTAAAGCTTCAAGGAAAGGAGGAAGCATTTGAGAGGCTGCATGGAGGGTGTGTGTACATGTGTTTGGAGGTGTGTATAAACACTCTCTCAGTTCCTCATGTAAAGTGCCTGCAGTATTTCCCAAGATACAGAAAACCAGAAATTATACTTACATACACATATCACATATATGTGTGTGTGTGTTTGTGTGTATATATGCATATATATATATA
>JAWWLV010000005.1:12966591-12987667 GCA_035041135.1 Platyrinchus mystaceus
TCCTTTCTTTCTCCAGGATTCCCTGTTGCTGGTGACACACAGGTTAGTGGGGCTGAATAGCTGGGCCATTATCAGCTTGGCATACTGCAGGACTGAGGAGAGCATTGCAGGGTGCAGATTAATAAGAGCAAATTTGGTTCACAGTCCATCTTTTTCGAAGCCATCTATCAACCAGGAGGCTGCTTTACACAGCTATCATGCACAGGTTTGATGTTGAGCCCTGACTTCTGAGTGCCCTGCTGGAGTCAAATCCATCTGTTATTACCTGGTGAGGGGCCACTGGAAAAAGAACAATTGAGAAAATAAGAAATAAAATTTGGAGTCCAACACACAAGTGAGGTATGACCTAAGAACACAGTTGAGAAGTTCTAGAGAGTGCACAGGGAAAGATGATATTTTAGTCATGTTAAATAGTATTCAGATGGACAGTCTGGTTGAAGGGTCCTTCCCCTCTCATAATAAAATAATCAAACACCCAAACCTCCAGTGAACCAAGAGCATCTCTCAGAGCAAGCACTTTATGGGGTACACCAATAACTGTGTCTCACAGTTGTGTTTCTCATTCAACTCATGAATGTGTTTCATTTCTTAGAAATCCAAATATATTCTCCATTACTTTGTCCCGTGCCTATGTGATCATTTATCTGCAGCAAATTTTACTGTAAATGTGATATTTCCAGGAAGCATTACTAGATTAAGTACTGTATTTACCCTGTATTCTGTTCAGACAGAGGCACCAATCCAGATTCTGTCCTACAAGGAAATGCTGGGATCCTACAAAAAGAACTTCCCAGAAATAGGAAAGAGGAACTCAACATGATGGACTCAGCTTGGTCTGCAAATGAGCTGGAGACAGAATTTAGCCATGGTTGTGTCTGTAGACATTTTCATTCTATTGATCTCTGAACAAGCAGTATTTCACAGTAAGACATGTTTCTTACAAGACAACATTCTGGTGGTTTAAGTGCTAATATAGACCATTTTGTCCCACCAAATCTCACCCATTAATGATTCTCAAAGAATGCAGTTGCATCCATTCCTGTTTCCAGACACTGATGAAAGAACAAGTGACCAGCCACTCATCTTTTCATGACTTTTGGTCTGACTTCTGAGCAGAATGAATCCACGTAGAGGTTTGCAAAATTCTATACCCTGGTGCAAAAACAGCTTATTTGGAATAGTCCAAACAAAAGAAAGGAAGTTTGGTTCAGGATCCTCTTGGATTGGGTGCAGGCTCAAGAGGGTTGAACATACTCTCATATTTCCCTAATCAGCTTAAGTACTGCATTTAAATCAAATCAGGAGCGTGCAACAGGTAATGTTTGTGGTATTTATGGTAATAAGGGAGAAATTCTGAAGTGGTTGAATGCAAATTTTTTTGTCTCTCTTTTGTCTTGGCAGATTTTAGATAAGGTTGAAAACCCTGGCTGGAGCACAGCCCATCATCCTGCCGGTGATCTTCCTGCACAGCAAGGAATGCCCACCATCCCTTGGAGTGCAGCCATCCCTTACCTGTTCTAAAGACAAATGCTGAATCTGTCACTGCACACTTGGAAACATCCCACCTCCCCTTGTACGAGTTCACTGCGTTCAAAACACCTCTGTGTTTCAAATCCTTCAGCAGCGTTCGCCGCGTTTAGACCCATTTGAGGCTTGGACTAAACCGCACGTCAGGCTGAGTTATTAAGTGTTTATGGAAATCTGATCAAATGGACCATCGTAAGCTGGGGGGAAGGGGGTGGGGGGACCTGTTTTAAACTCCCCCGTGATGATGACAGCTCTGCTGGTCTTACGGCTGCCACATGAAGAGGGAGCTGTAGCTCTTCGAGCCGCAGCTCTGCCCGAGCGCTCCCCTCGCTCCTCCGATCACTCTTCCCTGCTTTGTTTTCCTCTCTCTCTCTCTCTTTTTTTTTTTTTTTTATCCCCGTGCCCCCTGTGCCAGTCGATTCAAACGTGTCAGTTCAAGTGGAGATAATCCATGCAAATCAGAGGCACCGGCTCCCGGTGCCGGATCCACAAAGAGAACTCCGCTTCGGGAGGTCACTCGTTCACAGCTGCTCCTCCCATTATGTTTTTCCCTTGTTGCAGAACTGCTGCATGTGTACAGTGACTGAAAGGACTCTATTTACTGCAACTGCTGCCTGGCTTTACTTACAACTTTCTTTAAAGGGGGACTTACCTTCTATCACTCTTGCTAAGGTAGGAAGTCTGATTCTTCTAAAGACATGTAATGCCTCCAGTGTTTGCTCGTTATCAGATCCCACTATAATGATGCGTGTTGTTGTCAGAATTAGGTCCTAACAGAATTGCACCAGGTGCCTGATGCTTTCGTTACTTGTGTGTGGAGATGCAACTGTTTAAACAGCTCGTTTACTGTTTATTTAGCCAGCTCTGTATCCCCTACCCCCGGTGTTCTTTTCCTTTTCGTCATGGCAGGTGGGATCTCAGCGCAGCAGCTTTCCAGCCGACAAATGTGATCTTCAGCCAAGTTTGTGTTCTCTTTTAAAAATGTTCTCTAATGTCTGTGTAAGTCAGTGCAGTGCACTGTACCCCCCCACCCAAAGGCAAACGAGGGCTCTCTGGACTGAAACCTTATTAAGGTGCTCTCTCTGGAGCACAACAAACTGTTGAAAGGTTTTAAACAAAAATAAAAAGGTCACCTTTTACTTTGCAGTGTTGTAAACCAGGAAACTCCAGGCCTCGCTGCAAATGGGCCTGTCATAAATTCAGACCACAAGATAAACATATAGTTGGTTAATAGAATTGCCAGCAGAAGTGGTGAAATGGAACCGTCACTGCTCTCTGTTCAGATTTGTTGTCTGGAAAGGTTGGACAGGCAGTGCTTGCCCTGCAAACAAAGTGCAACTCTGAAGCAACTATTTGAATGGGATTCCCAAAAAAACTCCTTGGGAAAAGGAAAGTCAGTCCCTACATCATTGGTTGCATTCCAACTCTGAGCACACATCACATGGGACGGGGAACTGGTGCCTCTGACAGCACACCCTGTCCCTGTGAAAGCAGACAGTGAATCTTGCATGTACTAATGTATATTTCTGTGACTTTGTTGTCAGAATTCAGAGCTGAAAATAATTGAAATAACCATATAAACAACTTTGGATGCGTTAAATCAAAGTAATGGATTTGAAGAGCGATATATTGTAGAAATTAGAATTTTTCTGACTCGCACTTGTCCCACAGTGAAGTTCTTGTTTGTTGTCTTGCACAGCTGGAGTTAAAAAATGAGGGCAATTATGTTTGGAGCCACCCTGCTCTCCTATAACTTGCTGTGTAACGTACTCCAGTTAATCAAGTAACGGTTCTGGGAGGCTTCAAACAGAGCTTAAAATGAAAATTTAGTTGACCTGCCAGGACAGAGAGATGCTCCCAAACATATCCTGTCTAATTCCTTCAAGAGCACTCGAGTCCTACATTTCCATTTTACCTTTCTGGATTAGATATTTTTACTTAGCCTGCTTCAGGAGAGCACTTGTTTACTGTATGGAGTGTTTCAGTGCCTAAAATGTGCATCTTTTTCATATACAGTCTGCTTTTGGACAAAGAAATGCATTCTGCTTTTGGAGTACAGTCCAAACCTAGAGAGCCTTGTCATTGTTAGCATAAAGAAGACATCTCCACAAGTATTACTGTGCAGAGGGCAATCTTTCTTTCTCTGGCATTTGTAAGGTTACTGTACATAGAATTTAACAGATAAATATCTTTTGCTTCATGGCATTTTGGAGATCCTATTGGTATGCAGGTTGTCCTGTGAGGATGGCAACTGAAAAAAAGAAATATGTTTTATAGCAGGGTGTAATAAAAGCCCTTCACAATGATGTAAGTGGAGTCTGACCTTTCTTTCTTATCCTGTAATTAGAATTTTTATTAACTCTTTCAAGTGCAGAGTTTTTTGAATAAATTAATGTTAGAGAGAACAAGCATATATATATATAATAATGGGAGAAAAGGGGTTTAAAAGTAAAATTTGAGAATCCTTTTTAGGCAGGGAAAAAAATATGTATTCTTCCCAGCAACTCAACTTTCTCCAGACAAAGCAATTTTGATTTACAGAAAAGAGACATTTGATACAGGCATCCTGCCTCCCCCAGAAGGAAAAAAAAAATAGAAAACAAAAAAGAAGAGGAAAGAAAAAGGCATTTCTAAAAAAAAAGACTTCTTTCATTTTGTGAAAGAGAAGGGGAATGCATTTTAGAGAAGTGAGCTGAACTTAAGGAAAGACATTAAGGATCTTTTGTCTGACTGAATCCCTGGCCAGGGTGAAGTTGGGAAGTAAAGGTGATCCCTGTGGAGTTTAGCAATATACAGAGATGAAATTAGATGACTCACCACTGGAGACACGAAAAAGAGAGAAAAAGACCTTTCCAAGGAGGATTTTTTGTAAGTGGATTAAAATATTCTCCCAGCAGACAGTTATTTCCTGATGCCTTTCCACCCTTTACACAATGCCCAATGTCTTACAGGGACAGAAGTGTTCCTTGGTGAGTCACCAGCAGCATTTCAGGGAGTTCCTTCCCAATTATGCACTCAAGTCTCCCTGTAGGTTCGCCAGGTTTGCCTGACACAACTCGGTTTAATCCCTCGATTCGCTGAAATAAAGGACATGAAATCAGGTGTTTCTATCATTGAGGCCTCTGAATCTGTTTGCAGTGAACTCCAAGGGGTTTCATTCCAGGCTGATTCAGACTCTGCAGTTTTTTAACAAGCCTGCCAGTTCCTTCTGCAGCCAGTTCCCTTTTCCTGGTGGTTTTCTGTGCTTTCTGCCTCTCCTAACTTGCCATTGCTATAGTAACTCATCAGACATCTCTTCCAGATGAGTTACCTGATACTCCACTGCAGTCAGGGTGCCTTGCAGCAGGATCCATAGGATGCAGGAAACCTTGGAGCTGGATATAATGCAGGGCTCTTACTCCCATCAGGCTCTTCTCTGCTGGTTTTACCATCTTAAAAAAATGCTATGGAGATTGTTAATAAGTTCCATCCAGCTTCTTGAAGCCTCACTTGTTCTCAGCTGTAAGCTGAACTATACCTTAAAAGTGTTCTAGAGAGGGAAAAAAAGATCCTAAGAAGTAAATTGTAGAGGTTTTGAGAAAATGTGTAGCTATAAATAAGAAATTTAACTGTCAACAAATTCCTCAGTCAGTGATTTGTCATTAGCAGTTTCTATATGTGCATAGAAAGAATATGTTCCCTACAGCTTCTCATCAAATTACATACACAATTATATCATATTCTTCTTTTTATCGCTGCCTTTTACTGTACATTATTAAAATGCAACATTTTAGAGTACAGACCTTGCATATTTTTTGCACATGAAGTGTGCCTATACCTCCAGGGGTTGGAAGCTGAATCAGATCTGTAACTTGCCTACTGATCACCTTTGGAGTTGCTCCTTAATTATTTAGTTATTTATTTTGTTCTAAAGGTTTAGGCTGACAACCTTTAATATGTTTGGAATTCTTCAGCAGATGTAAAATGCTCAGTAATGACTGAAGTTAACCTGAGGCTTTACAAACCCATCTTCCCCAGGAACTGCACTGAAGCTTCAGTAAGAGTTGAGAATTTTATGCAAACAACTGTTCTCATGAGAACTTCTCATTTTTCTGTCCTATCTTACTGCCTTTATAATTTCTAGAGGTGTTTTAAGTCAAGTTAGACCCCTTTGCTTCCCTCTTTCTCCCAGATATCTGTTCTGGAGAGTCTACATGAAAATTTTCACAGATGAAATGCACCAAAAGAGGAGCTGATAAAATGAAAATAAGTGGAGTGGAAATGAATCTTTAAATGGCAAGTCTGTGAAACACTGAACATGGTTATCTGACATTATGTCAGTGAGTGTTATCTCTTGAGGAGAAATGAGCAAGAGCAGTCCACACAGGAAAAGTAATTGTTGCTTTACTTCTGTCTGTTTATTTGGGATAGCTTGAACTGCCTCCCACTTCTTATTTTTCTCAGTGTGAAAAGATTAACTACTAGAAATGCAGCCAGTAGGCATCTGACTCAAAAGCAATGCTCCTTTGACCTTTGGACACAAAATATCTAATGCAAATGAAAAAATCTAAGCAACCTCAAACATCACTGAGTGCAAGAAATATGCAGAATGTGGGTCAGTAGAAATTCAACACTTTCAGAAATGAAAATAAAATAAACCACTGAAATCACTTGGCCAGATTAACATTTGTTTCTCCATTCCACATCAGGGTATCAGATGCTGCATTTTTGTCCAGTGTGCCTGAAGCAAAAGATCTGTGGCAAAATTCTGCATTAGCTTTAACAACTGCACCTGAAATGTTAGGGAGGGGAATGAAGGGGGAAAGGAGGGTAAGAGGTGCTTGATCAATACCTACATATTTGTCAAAGGTTAGGTTTTATTAGAGACAAAGAGTACACAGGAATTAGGATGTGTTTCAGGTGTGTGATGCTGCCACATCTTTATTTGGAGGTTACACTGTGAGGGACTTCAGCCTTCCCACTGTTTCAGCTCTGCTGTTCTGGCTGGGGGGGTCGTTGGGTTTTTTGCTGTTGGGGGAATGAAAATGCACCAGTGTGAATGGATAAAAACCCCTCAGTCACCAGACACTCTTTCCTACTTCTCCTCCTGCCAAGGTATGAAGGAAGAAGGCAGAAAAGACCAAATTCATTCCATGTGAGACAAAGGACTGAGAGAGGGATGCAGGTTCTGTCTCTGGAGAAATAAGACTCGACACAAGAGGCCTCTGGAGCCAGGACTTTCATATCTGCCTTGCCCCTCCAGAAAAGTCTGTGACTTAGAAAATGCCCTCTGAGGAAGAAGAAGAAATACTTGTTAAAGTCAAGTAACAGTCCCCATGCAATTTTTGTTACCTAGTCTTTGCACTGGCTGTTTTATGTGAGTTCATAGAATGGTAATAGGATCATGTTAAGATCATGTTTTACATTTACAAGAAATGTAAAAAAGGAAAGAAATTTCAGAATTTGCTCCAGTGAACATGAGAATATATAACCCCATCACCCTAACAACTGAGGCAAGGATCATTTCCTTGGAGGAGGATAAACATATTATATATACCTGTATATAGTGTGTGTATATATATATATATGGGGGTATATTAAGCTTTTCTTACTAAAATTTCATTGTCAGTGTTGAGTCCAAACTTGATAAGTGAGCAGGCAGGTTGGAAGGGAGGATCCTCAGAGACCCCATGAGCAAGAGACCTCGGTGCACATTTCCTGCACAGCTTCCAAACTTTCTGCTTTTCCTGTCCAGAGAGTCGTGTGTAACCTGGTGCCTCCTCTCTCAAGGGAGGAGGGGATGGGCCATGAAGAGATGCCTGAAATTTAAAGGAGGTAAATGTTGAGCTTGCCAGAAAACTGTGCAGACAAAGCTCAATGGTGTCCCAAAGTCCACCTCCCACCCTAAAAAATATGTCTATAAATGGCAAGATCAGAAGTGTTTCACAAATAGATGCTGTATGGTGAGTTTTTATGTGGAACTGGCAGGACAGATACAGAGACACACAGAAGAGTATTGAGGTAACTTGAGGGACAGCCAAGGACATTAAAAAGTCTGCACAAGTACAAGGTTTACAGTCACAACAGTTAGTTTGAATTTATTTCTAAATTACATTACTAGATTGTGAAAAGCCAAATACAGCATGGCATTTGTGGGGATCCTTCCTGTGTGGTTTGCCATGAACCTTTTCTCTAAACTTGCAGCCTCTTCCCCAGGATTCCCTCTATCCCCCCACAAAAAAAAAACACACCAAAAGTGTGTCATAAAACCTGTTTAATTTCCTTCAAAAGATTATACTAAGTGTGCTTTTAATGTAATGATGTCAGTGGCGGATGATAACATGTATTAGGTAGTGCAAACTGCTGATTATCTGTCAGGATAAATCTGTTTATTTCAGAAATAGCAGTCTGACAACCCCCTGTTGTTAATCATGAAAGTACATGCTAATGCCAGGTACTGTTTGGTTGGAGTCTCTCAGAGGAATGTGTTTGTTGGGTTTGTGCTTTGACAGTCTTTACACCGAGTTTTGCAAATTTTCTGTGTATGTATTTTTTTTTTCCATGTGTTTTTTTAAGACAGAGGTTAGAGCAAAGCTGCTGATCTACAAGGGAGGTTCACAGCAATTCAGAGAGAGGAATGACTTGTGAAAAGAGAGAGTGGATTAGAGGATTACCCAGTGGTTCAGGCTGTGCCCATTGCTGGGCTCATCTTTAGTAATTTCAGTGCAGACCCATTAGTGATAAACAGAAAAAAAAAGCAAAAGCAAAGTTGGAGAGGTTTATTTCCACAGGAAACACTCCTCTTATATTTGCTTATTTATTTTTCAGCATTAACAGCAATTCCTAATTATATCCTGAATTAAAAAGACCATCTCCAGATGATGCTCATACCGTTCTTTTTAATGAGAAAAATGGCAAAGTGAACCAGGCAGCTTTTATAATATTGTGAATTCGACCCAGCATTTGTGCTGTAGAAAATGACTATTATGTGTTTTGAGTGAAACATAAATGGGATACTGAGGTAGAGTTTGTCAAACCTTAGGTGAAGAGGTGTTTTGTCTGACTTCATTGCATTTGGATCATTTCATGAATGCCATAAAAAGTTGAATGGCATAATAAAAATTGATATTTATATTGGCATTTCAGGATTCTAAATAGAAGCTGAGAAAATCTAAACAGACTTTGGTATCTCCACAGCTGTTCCTGCAAACCCATCTGAGTTCTGACTAATTCACTTCTTCTCCCCACATACCCTCAATTGGCCCTAATATAAACATCTCTCTCTAAAGCAATTTCTCCCTGGAAGATTATGCACATCTTCATCTTAATTCAGAATTTACATGTGTACTTTGCATATTTTTGCATCAGTATGTGTGTTTTAAATTAGATAAAGGTCACTGTCATTCATAATCAAGAAGAAGGTGTATAAAAGGTCAGGATTCAATAAAAAAAACTGATTAGATGTAGAGGTTTGTTCATGTGATTCAGTATATCATTGGATAAGTGGAAATCATGAGTCAACAAATTAACCTTGGTATAATGGGTTACTTGCTTCATTAGGATCAGAAATGAGATTCACAATTTTTTTTCCAATATACTCTGTGTTTGTCTCCATAATAAGAAGAAACACTGTGGTGTTGGTAGTTACATAACCGAGTATTTTTATAATTTAATTTGCCTTAAAATGCAACACAAAGGACAATTCTAATGTTAAAAAAGGAACTGGGCCACCAAATAAATTTACCATGCATATAAATATCAATGGAATAGAAATTATCCACTGTAGGTAAGTTAATTGAACACTTGGTGCAGTTTTTATGACTCCACCATAAGCTTTTCCAAACAGTTTTTTGCCATGTTTTTTTTTGGGGGGGGGTTGGGGGCTGGTTTTGGGGTGTTGGTTCTTTTTTTTTGGCTGCAAAACTTGCAACTATTTCAACCTGTGCCATAGCAGAAAAGTCTATTAGAAAAGCAACATTACAATTAAAATAGTTATACATGTCAACGTTTCAGACATTGTGTATTTCTTTAACCTTCCTTCACGTCTGTGGAGAATAAATATCAAGTTACTACTTGTTCATTTTTTTTTCCTTGGGCAGCATTCTGTACCTATTAAATCCTAAGTATGAAAGAAAATTAGACTTGCCTGTTACCACTATAAACTTACACCCAATGGTTTTCAAATAACATGTAGGTAATCTCTCTTCTGTAAACATAGAGACTTGGAGCTGCTCATAATTAAAGCTGTGAGAATCACAATATAAACTGACTTTTCTGATGTTCATATGCCTCATTCTCTCACAAAATGTAATGGAAAGAAGATACACTGAACCATGGTAAGCTTTCCTTGTTTACAATATTGCTCAGATTTTATGCAGTTTTAGCACAGCAATAGCATTACTCCCTGATTTTGTCCTTTGAAGGTCAGCTGGGTATGAGCAGGACTTTCAGATGGGGCTTTAGTGAGTGAGGTTGTAGTCCCTGCTCCTGATCATCCAAAGGATGAAATAACTCTTTGTAATAACAGAGCTTAGCTTACTGTAACTCCCAACTTCTGCTGCTTCCCCTTCACAGGTTTATAAACCTGAGGTGTCTCACTCACACCTGACAGAGTGGGCAAAGCCCTGGTGTGTGCTGGCCTGGGCAGTGCCAAGGTGTGGGAGCAGCACAGGAGAGCAGGGATGAGGGTGCCCAGAAATTACCAGTGTGTTCTGGAAGCAAATCTCCTCACCCTCCCAAAACCCTGAGCTGCAGCTCACACACAGAACCAGCCTGGCTCCTTCTGAGCTGCAGGACGTGTTTCAGGAGTGCTTCTGATGGGACTGGAGCAGTGGTGGGCATTGAGAGCACAAGACAAGCCAGGACTCGCCCAAATCCAAATGCATGACGTGGATGTTGGGTTCTCAGTGTCTGATGATTCACACTACAGACTTCTCCACATAGAGAGTTGGCACCAGACAGAATTCACCAGCTCTAGCCCTTATTTCAGCATTAGGAACTCTTAGTGTGCTCATTAGTTCTTGCTGCAGACCTGACATAGAAGGTAACTTTGGCTGCCTCATTAAACCCAGGAAATGATAGAGCTGAAGGAACACTCTCTCTGCTCTGTGACCACCTCCTGGGGCTGTCAGACCATGAGGGAGCTGCTCCTCTCTCAATAATATCTGCACAGTAACAACCAGAATTGAGAAAAATTCCTTATGCTCCACTGAAGCTGAGGAAGTGACCTGGGACACTGGGCAGGACAATCTGGTGCAGAACTCCTGGAAAGTGTTAACAGAGCTCAACCACAGGAGTTTTGTGGACAGTAACACAGCTATTCCAGTCAGTTCTGTGCAGCAAGGTAGAAGGTAACATGCCAGCAGGTGAGAGGAGGATTTATATAAAATGACCAGACTTCTTCAGAGTCCTCTCCACGAAGCAGTGTGGCATCAGCAGATTTAAAATGAGGCTGCCCTGGGAGGAAGAAAATGTTCTCCTGCCCTTGCAGCATCTGGACTATGGTGCCCTTCCCAATCTAACTTACTTTAGGTGCATAGATCCATCATACAGTGATTTGTTTAGTCCACTGTGTCTGCGCTGGAATCTCTGTGAAAACAAGGTGTTGAAAATCAAGAATCTGCTGGTTCTGACACTGCTTTATAAGGTACCTTCGGAAAAGTCACCCAGGTGAATTTTTCCAAACTTAGACTTGTGAATTTAAATTCCATGTTTAAGCATCCAAATTAGTGGTCTGATTTTAATGTGTGCTGACACTCACATTTTCAATTGACTTCAAAGGGAGTTGTGAGTTCTCAGAAGTCTAAACCTATGAAAATCAAGGCAGTTAGAGACTCAAACTTGAAAGGTTTCTCCCATACCATTATTGTTATTTGCATTACTTCAGTAGCTTGACAC
Source organism: Platyrinchus mystaceus (assembly GCA_035041135.1). Lineage (NCBI taxonomy): Eukaryota > Metazoa > Chordata > Aves > Passeriformes > Tyrannidae > Platyrinchus > Platyrinchus mystaceus. The sequence goes on from JAWWLV010000005.1 coordinate 12,977,995, forward strand.
CCTAGTTATAGGACTGAAGTGCTAGGCACTGTATTTTATATCTCTTTTGCTATATGTAAAACCTGGCACACAAAGATGTTGTGATGATTATTTTGCTAATATTTGTATGCAGCTTTGAAAAATAAATGCTTTGTAAATACAGAATATGATTATTCATGGAAGAAAATGGTACGTCTATTATTCATTCCTTTTTGAAACAAGTTCCGTGGATTTTGAACTTGTCCTCTAAAAGCAGAGCTGATACTGCATTCAGAAGACATAAAATAAAATGTAGGGGCCAAATTCATAATTTGCTGTTAAAATATATGCTATACCTGTAGTAGTTTGGACAGTGAACAGAAATTAAATAGTCTCATGCTGCAGTCCATCTGAACAGAAATCCACAACATTTAACAGCTCTTACATAATCCACAAAGAAATCAAGCAGGATGATGGACCACAAAGCTCTCCTTAGAAACCTTTGTCTTACCCATACCTCTTTGTTTTAGTTAAGCTGATTCCTTACTAGGAAATAGGAGACTCTTTGTAACTGGTACCTATCCAGAGGTTTCTCTCTTTTTCCTGTGGGTTTGATATCCAAGCTGTTTGGAACACCTTTGATGAAACCATGTTCTGTCATAGAACACAGTTCCATCAGTGCTGACAAATTCCACCAAATGGAGTCCATTTAACCAGTGCATTCTTTGGAAACAAAACCAGGAGTGCTACTGGTAACATACTGGTGTTTTCAGAGCAGAACTTTATATAGAAAGGATTTATTTTTTGTTTACACCTTTTTGATACCACAATCTTACACAACACAAAATTAAAAGGATACGTTTTTATTTTGACAAGATGTTTTATATCAGTTTATCCTGTTTGCCTAGGACACCTCAACACAGGCACTTTCCAGGTTATCAAATCAGCTGTGAAGTTTTGTTATACATAAAAAAGTGCAGGTTGGTGGTTTCTATTTAAATAAGATGTGGTTTAAAAACATAGCCTGACTGATTAATAAGTTTGTTCGTGCAGACCTTCATTCAGACATCAGGAATCAGTGTCTGCTTGATAAATATCCAGGCTAAACACAAATGTTGTTATTTGTCAAACAGGAACTGTTTCAATGGGCAATTCTTCATGATCTTTAGCAGCTATAAATTGATCTCCAGAACTCAGATGTCACAGCATAGTCCCAGTATTTCTAGGAATCCAACTTTAAGGAATGTATAGTACAAGAGAAGGAAATGCTCTAATTTACTCCAGGGACAGAGTATATAAGGCATAGTAATGAGGATTTTTGCAACAAGCAACAAGTAAAGGATATTATTTTTCTACAAAGCAGATAATACAGTAATCAATCTAGACAGTAACTGTATATCTTCCAATACTTAGGATTTTAATAAAAGTAATCATCAGGAATTCTATTTAGACTTTCAGACCTTTACAACTTGAACCATTAAGAACAATGATACATGATTTTAATCTGTATGGTGTAAACTGATTGATTTCTTGCTTGTAAACTGCACACTCTTCAGATAGATCAATTTTCACATTTACTATATCTAATTATTTTCTGTTTCCTTCTGGCTTTAAAAGGCAGAGATCATTTGGGGCCCCCTTTTTTTTAAACTGACACTTTCCTGACAGCTAATACAAATAATAATATTTTTTTTAAAAAAGTAGAATAAATAAGCTGTATTTTATAAAAGATTTAGCACAAGTGTCCTGTGAGTGCTTCCTTTATCTTGTAGTCTGAGGGAGCAACATCAACAAACCAACATTCCCCTAGAATAGGACTTCAGAAACGTGAGGTGTGAAAGAAAGGCAATCTGTGCCAGACACTGATTAAATTTCAGTCATCTATCCAAAGCAGTCCCAAGCTGCTTGTAAAATGCTCCATGTAATTACAGTAACTACAGTTTTTAAAGCAATTTGCACATTAGCCTTTATCTTGGGTCTCTCTTGGTGGGTGTGTTTCTTCTTTGGAATCAATATCCTTACAATATATGTTAATAAGTTATACGAATTTGAAGCCAAATAGACTTTAAAAATTCCATCTCTAGTGTTTTACTCATGGATTCCTCTTGGCTTTTGGAAAGCTTAACTGTAATAAAATATCCCACTCTGAGTGTTTAGCTAACATTGTTCAGTGACCCCAGTGGTAAGTCACAACCATATTTAAAACTGTTAAGGAGTTGGGAGTTGATGCAAAATCAAACCAGGATATATTAAAATGCTGCCAGGATAAAACAATATTAAGGGCTAAACTTTGTCCTTTGCACAGGTGCAAATGTCAAACTTGGCAAATCCTTTCAGAACTCGGTGTGTCCTAATCTTCCAAATCTTCCTCAGGTCTTTGGACACGGAAGATTTTGCTAATGCAGGAGTCACTTATGTAGTTTCAGGATGAACACTGGCCAGATAAAAGGGGTCTGGCTCATTGCTTTGATATTCCAATCTTAAACTAATGTAAGTGTGAATTTTGGAAGGAAACGAAAATGGCTATTTCATTACAGTTCTACTGGCTGAAAAGCAGAAGAAATGCAAGGATTGAATCAAACTCCTCCCAGTCAGTAAAGCTGTTCCCACCAGAGCTGCACAGCGCAGCTGCAGGTAGCTTTACACTTCTGTGCTGGTGGTTGTTGTTGTTTTATTCTGTTTGTTCAAGGTGCCTTTGGTGTCTGCCAAGCACAGAAAAGCTCCTTAGTTATTCTGCACTTCCTTGTTACCAAGGCTATTATCCTAACTGGGGCTAATAATATGAAGCCCACGTGTGTTTGTGCAGGAAAACTGGGGTCACCAGAGATAATCCAAAAAGTTGTTCCCCAAGGGATTATCTAGGATGCTGTTTTCCAAAACTGTCACATATCAGTAAAAGGGCAAAGCACTTGGAACTCCTGTGATTGATCCTCTGTCAAGTCATGATTGCTGTCACCAGCAGGTTACATTCCTTCAGCAAAGCAGTAGGTGCTGCTGAATTTTAAGCTGAACCAGTTAGGCTTCCAGTGTCATATTCCCTTCCTTATCTCTTCCCATACTTCATTCTCTCACATTAAAAGAGATAAATCTGTAACTGAAAAGAGAAGACGACATGTGCGAGATCCTTGTGTGGTTCATGTTACTGTAACTTGAAATTAGTGCTCCCCACCTCTAACACTGCATTTGGGCCTGAGGAGTTTTCATAATTTGGCTTTTAGGCCCTTAAACCACTTCATTTCCTTGGGCTGAGAGGGTATGGAACGATTCATGCAACAAAGGTTAAATACAGGCTTTAGTGGCCTATTGGACAAAACTGTAATTTATTCACCTTAATTAATTTATTTTAATTAAATACCTAGGTTTTTCAAAGGCATTTACTTTCAAATATATCCCTTAGTAAATCTGGTAGAAATCCACCCTCTTTCATATCCGCATACCAAGATGTAAGATTTGAAGCAAACATCCACTTTTTGGTTTTGAATTTTCCATTATCAGCTCCTGTTTAGAATAGTTGCCAGTTAACTACCGAATTTTGGAGAGCTCTGGGGTAATCTCTTCCCATGATGGAAAACAGCAGCAACCAATTCAGTGAGATCTTTAAGAAGACTTTTGTGTGTATCCTGAAAAGCAGGTTCATAAGTCACATTACCTTTTCTCCAGCCTTTAGAGAAAGACTTATATCAACTAAATGTAAATGAGGAGTTGACTTTTAGGGGAAGTTAAGAAATCAGCCATGAATTACAAGGAGGCAGCACAGCTTTTTTCAAAGCTGTGGCCACAGCCTCTATTGGTCATCTCAGTTGCTGAACGTCCAGGGGCAAAATGTCCAGGCCAAATTTAGCAAAGTCTGTAAGAGCAGCAGTAAAAAACTCTCTCTGGAAAATTCTCTCTTCTTTAGATGGGGGTTCATTTTTAAAAATTACTTTCTAGGTGACTGAGTCTTCTATTATCTTTAGTAAAGAGACTCCTGGAGGTGAAAGGCCCTTTGAAATATCCCTGTTCTGACTCCCAGATTTTAACCCATCTTCCTCCTTATAAATAACCTGCAGAAAGCTTGATAACCTAAAATGTCCACATAAATATTCCAGAATAATCTCATGTTTCCCATACTCGTGAACTCCATTATTCCTATATTAGTAAGGCAACTGATTCATCTCTGCTACTCTTTTGCCACTCTTTTGCCCTCTGATATAATGTTTGAATCAGGAATCGTTAAAGTTCTCATTAGGTTTGTTGTGGGGTTTTATAATGAATTCTTTTTCACAAGCTGGAGAGTCTTTTGATTTTTGCATATTCATAGAAGAACTATGCCATAAACAAAGTCTAAATCTGGCACTGCTCTCTTACTAAGCCATGCTAAGACTGTGCTGTATCTTTCTACACTTTACCTCATAAAGAAAACAATGTCAATGCCAAGTATGGAAGGTGAAGAAGGTTGCTATTTAAAGAGTAATTTTCTGGCACATGCAGCACCACTGGAGGCACATCATAAACAAAGAGAATGTGCACTGCTTTCCTTGCCCAGACCAAAGTTCTGCCTTGGCCTGTCCCAACAGAAAGGACAAAACACTTCTCTGTGCAGGATTGTTCAGTACAGCCCAGCTGCTATAAATGCATCCCTTGCTATATTTACATATGTAGAGATAAGTAAAAAATACACCTATTTCCAGAGTCCTTTTTTAACCCCCACTCTCCCTTTAACACAAATGCCCACATGAATCAGTGAGATTTCTCCTGTCAAGATGAAAAGCAAAGCATACATTGATAGATAATCTGTGTGAATACCCTGGTCAAGCACCACATTCAGACTTAACTGATACCTTTCATTCAGTGCAAGTATATTTGCTTAGGGTAGCAAATAAATTCTGTATCTCCTAATGATGTGGAACTGAATTCCTTATCTCCCCTGCTGCTAGTTTGCTTTTAAGGCAGAACTGGACACATCCATGACAACTAAATAGGTATTTTGTAAATTGTACTTAACTTAGCTACCTTTAAGAAAAGTTCCAAACTACACATTGTACAACCATTGCCAGAGATTTTATTGAGCTTGGCTGGAAAAACAACTTAATGCTGCATTCTTCTTGCCAATCAGCACAGGAGAATTCTGCTTGTTTCTTTAGTCTCAGAGAACAGCCCAGTATTGCAGGTAGAATTTTGACTCAGAGTTACTGTGGGCTTTCTTAGGGTACTTACAGAAATGTCAACAATAATACATAAAATCACTGTCATGTGGAATAATTGATTAGCTGATCAGTTTCCTATTCTATTTCTTTAATACATTTTTCCCAAGAATAATGATTATATTTATAGAAATATAATAATTTTCCATGCTAAAGTAAAATGGTATTTGACATTAACAAAAGGTCAGGTGTCATACTTGAAACCACAATGAGTATTGCTCTTAAAGATTATTGAATTAAGAGGTACATATATTTGACAAAGTATAGAATTCCAATAACTGCCATAGTAGCAGTGCCCTTTTACATGCCATGGATTTATTGACATTTGCTAACTGTAAAAATGCAAAGCAGTTTGCATGTAATAGGCACTATCAATTCCAAAAATAAAAATGTCTCATGGAAGAACATGTCTGTTTTCCCTCTGGTTTTGCATGCACACCTTTGAACCCTCAAATACCTGTTTGTGCATCCACTGTGATGCTGGTTCATGAGAACACATAGATGTTCACTTTTTGAAGGCATTTTTGCACTGTGCATCCCTATGCAATAATAAACCACACATTTTTCTTTTTTTTTTCCTTTAACAAAATAGGGATCCTGCTCTGTAAATGTGATCCAAGGCTTTTCAGGGCAGTGAGTTCCCATGAGTGACAGGGCAGCATCAGAGCCTCTGGTCTGGCACAGTTCGGTGTGACTGACTGAAGTCCCAGGCCTTGTAAGGGTCAGAATCACTGGTGGAATTGTGCCAGAGCTTGTCTGGAGAAAACACCAGTACTTCAAGCAATGCCAGTGTGTTCCAAGCTGTGGGGACAGTTTAGCTAAAAAAAGGATTTTTAGCACTGATAGGTTTGAATAATAATACTGAGCAAACGTAGCACCTTTCATGTGTGCTTGCAGTTAATAATAATAGAAAAGCCATAGAGAAGGAGCTTCCTTCTGCTTCACAAAACTGTCCCACATTGCTATAAAATGAGGATAAACCATTTATTAACCAAATGAGCTCACTTTCACAATTCACCTCTATTTTTGAACACTTTTATCTGCTAATATCAGAGGAGTTTCTTATACCAGGAGGTCTCGAGGGGTTTGTTGTTGCCGTGGGGTTTCTTTTAAATTTGCAATGCATCTTTCAGTATTTAGTGGCACAGACTAACCAGAATTCCCAGATATTTCCTGATATGTTGATGGTTTACAGTCCCCCAGGTTTTGATGTAGAGCCTGGTGACTTGCTTGCACTGAGCAGCAGCACAGAGATGGTCACACATCATCCAAAGCCAGCACTCCATTTTCAAACATGGGTGCCTTAACAATACTTGCATTTGGTCTATTAAATCAGAACTTAGGCAAATAAAACGGCCATTTGAGTGATAATTTCAACACACTAATGAGACATTCAGATGTCAGTGACTGAAAAATACACAGTGGCCTTTTGAGTTTAAACCAAGATTGGTTTTGAGCTGTATTGAAAAGGTTTAGGACTTTATTGAAGGATCAAAATAATTTCTGAATTTATCTTAATCTTTCTGGGAGAGAGGCAGATGGGATTAGAGTTTTGTGAAGTCTTCACTGGTTTTTGGCATAAAACTTTCTTTGATATCTTATTCATTAATTGCATTTTGGCTCCTATGCAGGTCCAAAAGCACCCTTGTGCAGACATCCTCACTTGCACCCTCATGCATTGCAGTTCTCACCATGACACAAACCTGTTCCTGTACAAACGTTTACGTCACTTCTGCTGCCACAAATCTGTATTTTCTTGCTCTATGCCTGCCTTTTTTTGTCCTGTTTCTCTCTCTCCATCATCAAAACCAAGGTTAGCTGAGCCTAGAGGGATCTGTGTTAGATATAAGTTCTGGCAGACACCCAGACCAGCTTTTTGTTTCATCTAAATAGTTTTGTTCATACAGATATCATGTCTTTCATTTTTATCGTTGTTCTTTCCTTTTTTATGTATTCATAAGTTTCCTAAAAATTGTTAAGACAATGAAAATATTGCAGATAATATTTATCATAGAGATGAAGAGTCTCTGTTATGCTTTGCTATTCTTAGAAAGTTAACTAGAAAATGCATCTTTAATTATGACTGTGACTTTCAAGAACTAAACCAAAGTAGGAGCTACTCAATGCCATTCTTTCTGCTCATTTCTTAGTATTAGTGTGCTCTCTCCAAGCCCACCTTGTTCTTACTAGAAGCCTACTGAGCTAAACTCCCTCTAAACAGGTAGGAAAAATTCCTTTGTAAGTGCAGGATGGCACAAATAGCATAAATCAGAAGACAGTGAGACAAATTTCACCCACACAGTAAGTGGCATTCTTTGCAAACCATAAGCCTTTCCATTCACAGGTGCAGCAAAGAGGTTTTAAGGAGGAATTTGAAGTCGAACAGTGATGTGTTATTTAACAGACAAATTAGCTCAGGTGTTACTGGGCATGCTCTCTGCCTGTTCTGATAATGTAATCTATTTTAGCTTATTTGCAAGCTCCTTGAAATTGCTAGGTATCCATTTACTGGATTAATTAATTAAACATATTTAAATTATGCATTAGTCATGGCCTTAGAAAGTTAGAATAAATGACATAGGCTTTATTAATTTTTTGCCTCTCTTATGACTCTCCTATCCCCTCTCTTATAATTCTCCTATCCCCACTCTCTAATTTTCTCCAATTTCACTTTCTTTTTTTTTTTCCCCTTCCTTTTAAGTTTTTGTTAATTTTTAAGCAGTGTTTGCTGGTTCACCACTGGCTGAGGAAGGAGCAGGTGTCTTTTCTCCCAAGTGACACCAGAGCTGCTCTGTGGAACAACTGAAGCCAGGGTTGTCCCTTGGGACGGAGCACACCCAGTTTTTCCCATGACAAGTTGTCAGGGCTTAATAAATTAAAGGGGGTTTTTTTTATTATTATTATTTTGTTTTAAGCAAAATATTTTCCGCCACTTTTATATCTTCAGAACATTGTTCTGGCCTTGTACAGGAGACAGGGAAATGTAAATGTCAAACATTCCCTCCTGTTTAAATGGGCTCATTATTCCACAACGCTGAGGTTTTGTTCCCCACCGGCCGGTTCTTTTCACTGTCGTACCCTGTAAGCACTTTCCTTGCACCTGCCTGAGGAGACTAATCCTCTATTAAAACATGTTCAAACTGAGCAAAGGCAGAAATAGCAGCCATTTCACTCCAACAAAATGAATCAAAACCTTGTAAAAATAAATACATCAGGATAGCTTTGGAGGAGACATTTGGCTGTTTGGCCTGCAGTTGGAGCCCCGTTACCTCGCTGTGTTCCAGCTGGAGAGCAGGGTTTGCCCTCAGGGCAGGGACCTCTTTGGGAAACAGTGCAAAGAAAACTGCCCCAAATGCTGGTCCTCAGCTGAGCCATGAATGCCATGCAGACCTCACCCCTCCAGGGTGGCCATTCACATCAGTGGTGCCCTCCCCGAGGACTGGCCACGCTCTCATTTGCTTCTCCAGGACTGTGGTTATTAATTTAGATGGAACCACAATAATAAGGATAATGTATATTTCTCTCCCTGCTTTGGTTCAGAGTTAAGACTCAACAGGGAGCTGTGGAATCATTGCAGAGAATGGTGATGTTGGTTCACTGAGGAGAGAAACTGCCCCTGCAGGTAACAAAGAACTACAGTCTGACAGGGCAAAGGATGAGGGGAAATCTGTTCTGACATGGTAAATCAGCAGGCTAATTCCTGTGTGCCTGAACTGCACTGTCCAAGAACAAAAGGCCTGTGGGACAGCCCTGATCACACTGGCCATGCTGAAGAAATAACTACTCTGTAAAACCCCCTCTGAACACACCAACACCAACACACATCCCACATCCCCAAAGAGCTCCTTGCAACTGCTGCCCATAAAACCAGGTAGTTAATTTATGGTCCAAGGTCACACTATTCTACAGCCAAACCCATCTCTGCTGATGAAACTCATATAAAGATCAAGGATAAACAGTGAATTGTTTAATCTGCAGACAGTCAAATTACTCGAACAAATGTGTCCGTGCCAGTTGCGGTGAATGTTCAACTCCTTTCAACTCCTAAGCATTTTGTATTTTTCTAAGTTGGATCTATGAATGGATTCTGTTGACATCTGGTGACAGTAAAGATTTATAACTAAAAAAGTCACTGAAAAAGTCACTGACCATGTTCTCTCTAATTTGTACAACTTTTGTTCCCATTTGTTTCATAACATTATCGTTCATAAAATGGCTTTTGCTGTGTGTTTCACTGCAGAGTCAGAAATCCATCTGTCTTGTGAACATCTCCCTCCCAAAACCACTCACTGAGGTTTTCCCTACTAGAAAGGGGAAAAGAGGTCTGTGCTGTTGCTGAGACATACCATGCAATCTTAAATCTGTACAAAAGGCAGCTGGACCGAGGGCAGGTATTTTTCTGGAGGCCCAGGAGTATCTGGATACTTCACAGGGAAAGTTATGTGGAAGAGTCATTTAGAATAACCTCACAGCAAAACCAGGCATAAGTAAACATACAAACAGCTCCCTTTACCCTTCTGAGGCATTAGGGC
>JAWWLV010000005.1:13012146-13032091 GCA_035041135.1 Platyrinchus mystaceus
CCAAGGAGGCCTGAGAGAGGTGTGAGAGTTACTCCTGTTAGGTAGACCAGAGTATAAATCTGTCATCCTCACTGGGTAATGACTGAATGAAGCTGGCAGTGTTGACCCCCTTGTTCTCATTAGGATGGATCCCATTGGGGCTCAGGGCTTACCCTGGCATGGGAAGCTATAATTCATATTTCTCAACACCAGCTCTTGTAAATATGATGTAGAAATCAATACGTTCATTCTTACGACTCGTGTTCCAGTTTTCAGGTTATTAAGAAGTTCCTTAAATCCTACTTACTGTGTGTTCTGTCACATCACCTCCAACTGTGTGTTGTGTCTTAAAAAGACGCATTCATTTCCTTTTTTGAATTACAGAAACTCTGAAAGAAATGATTATTCAATTCTCAAACCGCCATTAATCATGACAGTTGTTGTAGCTCATGGAGGCAAATTGTGAGTGTGGTTTTCTGGGGCTTTGGGTTTTTTCTAGGTGGGGTTTTTTTGTTTGGTTGTTTGTTTTTTTCTCAGATAACTTTACTATAACATGCAATTACTTTTAAGTAATGTGTAAATGATGCATCCAGTGTCTGCTAAACATTGGTCCAGCACTAAAGAGTAATAATGGATTTACACCTACTAAAACTGGGGCTTGCAGAGTATACAGAATAATATTCCCATCCTTCAGCTAAAAAGTGAAGCTCCTTTTCTTTTTTCTTTTTCTTTTTTTTTTTTTTTTTTTTAAATCATTGAACTGGTGGCAAGTAGGGACAGCACTTTGTTCTCATAAATGAGAAGAGCCATAAACATCAATTAATCTTCCTGTAAATTCCTTTTGCCACAGCCCTGCTGACAGATCATTATCCTCTCAAATGCCTGTCTCTTTAGCCATCCTGCCTTGCGACTTTGTCATCCTCTATTAAGTAAACTGGGTTGTGTGTGGCTTGGAAAGGAGAACAATAGAGACTTGGGTGTTGCAGTCGGGGCTCTTGGCAAATTAACAGATGACACCTCTTGCCACTTCCAGAAGCAAGAGGAGGACTAAATGAGTTCATCAGCACAGGGCTCTGCAGTGTGTTTTGGCTGGGATTGTTGTGGCTGATGAGACACGAAACTAAACTGCAGCATTTGCTCCGCTCCTTGCGTGATTGTTAAGCCTGCTATCCTGGCCAGGTTCCATTTTGGGTCATTATGTTGTCCTTTCTGCTGTTCCCCTGGAGTTTCAGCTGGATTAATTCTTTTTTACTTCCCCTTTTGGAACCTGCTCTTTGGCAGTGCTGGCACTCTGTGCTGGCATCCCAGAGGCTGACTGGATGTCACTGGTAGGTGGATGTGAGGGAGCAATCTTCATCTAAAGCCTATAAAGCACTTGATCTAAAAAGATGAAAGGACCCTCAATAAAGGAGGAGATATCACTGTTATTCCATCACAAATAGAAAGTATTTCCTATGATCATCACATTGAGGTTGACACCTGATGTTCAAGGAGAGGACAAAGTCTTTGGAGCTGGTTTTGGTTTCCCCATTCTCCTATTCACATTTCTTCTGAAAGTCTGCCTGACCAGGTTGTTTTTATCCAGTCACTACTGACCAATAATGCATTTCTCACACTGCAGTATTTCCAAGGTAAGGTTTTGCCAGCTGGAGATGAAAATTGTGGCATTCATTTTCCTCTGTACACATGGCATTCCTCAGCCAAAATGCACAGGATGAGCAGGTTGCTGGCCATCCATCACTGAGGAAGGACACCGCCCTGAGCCCTTAGGAACGGGAACTGTGTATGTGAAACAAAGGCAGACTCACACACCAAACTTCTCCTGAAGTATTTTGGGCTTAGGTGTAGCCTAATGTTATTATCCACTGTAGGTAGCATACGAGGAATTCCAGATTAAATACAAATTATTCCATATACAGCTATATCAAGTAACTTTTACAGAATATTTCTCTTGCATAATCAAATATTTACCATTATCTAGAAACCTTTAAACTTTCAGTGTTTTCAAATGCCTTTGTCCAGTGTATTATAGTCTTAAGCAACCTCTGTTCTGTATTTTCCTCATCTTCTTGCTAATGCTGTGGAATAATGGCCTTTAGCTGAAGGTGTGTGGCTATTACAGTGAGAAAAACAACTGTAGTGAACATACTGACCTCATTACAAAATAAGTGGTTGCCAAACAAATATTTCCATCTTCTTCCTTAGAAACAATCTGATAGGAAACAGACGAGAATGTCGTCTCTTCAGCCTGTAAACACTTTGCATAAGTGTCATTAGGGACACACATTTTTTCCCCCCACAGTCAATTTTAATTATGATCATCTTCGCTTCCAGTGTCTGTACTTTTCTTATTGAGGTCATGGGCTGATTCTAATATTTGGAGGGGATAACAACAGAACTGAGGTCTTCTGTGAAAACTGAGATGTCAGATTACTTTTGTCAAAGGCCACATTTTGCTTTGCAGTGAAGATCCAAACAGTCAAAAAATTTAATACCCCTACTTCCCCTTTTACTTCCAAGAAATCTTACAATAGAGCACATTTTTTTCTTTGAGAAGTAGCAGAAACAGTAGTTAATACTTGGGAGAGAAAATTTATTGGGATGGAGGAGGGTATATCCAACTGTTAAAATGTTAAACACCTTGATTAGAAACTTTTCAGAAAATTAGCATATAGGATAATTATTTAGTGTACATAAATTTTAAGAAAATATACTCTTTGGGTAGTGCTTATGAAGGCTTTGAGCTGATTTTAGGACTCATTTTTTTCTCCTAGAAAATTAAAAAGTATGCTACTTGTCAAGTAATTCCAGTAGTTCTAGTTCCTGTGTTTAGTATCTATTTGTAGAAAAACAAAGGACTAAGTAGTGAATCAGTGGACAAAATCCTGATTGTAATGTGATTAGAAGCTTAAGAAAAAAATGTTAACAAGATACAGTTCTTTATAAAACCATGCTATATATATTTACTAATGTGCTTGCATTAGTGTGTTGGCCCATGTTCAGAGGCTGAATTTTACAAAAATCAAAACTATATCACTTAACAGTCTTACTCAATCACATGCAATAATGAAAAATTATATTTTTATGAAATCTGGCTGAAGGGTTAAGAGGTCTCTAGAAAGGCTTTGCAAGATGTATGGTGGGTTAGAAATTTTATTTTGCTCTCATGAGGAGAGAATAATAGCAAGTCTGTAGTGAGTTTATATTAATATATATTTGGTGGGAAAATGTTATGAATGTTGCTAAGGACAGAGGAATAGTTCTTAGGAACAGGACCTGAGAACTTCAAACAGAGGCAGAAAAAACAGACTTGGCCAATGTTAAAGCTGATCCATCTGGCAAAAATAAAACACAGCACAAGAGTATTAAAAGGTTCAAGAAATTATTATCTCTGAGGTTAGTGAAAAGCGAGCCAGACTCGAGTCTGTGGTGAGCAATGACTCAGTTCTGTCTGCCCACACACTGGTGTCAGTGCAGCAGGGCTGTGAAGTGTGACAGTGCCTCTGGTATAACAACACAACTATTTCATCAGCACAGCGAACACATTGGCAAATGAGAAGGTGTCTGAAGAAGAATTTAAGCCCACTGAGAGAGAAGTTGCTCTGTCACTGATAGGTCAGACCTACACACGGAGAATGCCTGGCTTGGGAAGTTCACACAGTTGGAAGGGGGGAAACTGTGGGCTGGGTGGGTTGTTGTGCCAGGCTCACAGCCCGTGTGCCTTTGGTGTGCTCTCTCTCCTTCCCCCACCTCCTGGAGGATGTGATGCCGTCACAGAAATGAATGTGTGAATCAAATGTGCCTGGGAGGAGATCCTCACCAAGGCACAGGACAGCAGTTGGGATGTGTGTCACATCAGGTGACCTGGTGCTCAGGTGCTCCCTCACAGCTGACACCTCATGGTATCATAGGGATGTATTTATGTCCTAGTTTGCAAGAGGTAATGCCAGTCCTGGGTACTATTTTCCAGATGGCATTTGCAGCCTTGATTCATCTTCTGTAATTAAATGGCTAGGCCCTTAAAAGCAAAACTACTTCTATCCCTGTAGCATTTTTTTCCCTGCTCTTATCCAAGAGTTTCAGGTTTTTCACTCCCCACGTATGAGATATTAAGCTCTCTTCTTTTAAGTTGCTGCAGAGGTCAAAACTTGTCTCTTTCTGCTGAGGGCAACATAACTGGACCTCAGCATTGACATGTTTTGGTGACTGTTATAATCAGGGCATGTCTTGTTATTCCACTTTCAACTAACTTCTTACAGATAAATCCACTAGGCCTGTCTAGCTCTGAAGCTGGGAAGTACCTACTTTGAAAATCCAACTTAAATATATTTAATCATAGCTAGCAAAACCTGGAAAATACCAAAATTCCCTTAAGCTAAGCAGTTACCAAAGCAACGAGGGCTCTGTGAATCCTGGGCAAAGGTGTCGGGTTTTTAAGGAGAAGGTATTTTGTTGCATCAGAGGGATTTGCGGATTCAGAACTTGGAGTCCCACTCCATAAGGAAAATCTAGAAATCCTCAGGGTGTCAGGGTATTTCCTTTGTAAGGAGCTCCATGGATTGCCTTGACAGGGAATCTGAAAGGTGACAATTCCCTGGGTGGGCTCTCACCGCTGGCTGCCCCGTGCAAGAAAAAACCACAGCAATTTTGGCATCTCTGCATTTCTGCTGCCTAACTTGAAAATGCCTCCGGGCTTGAGGTGCTCCAAGAGCTAGGGATCACCTGAGCAGGTTTTGAAGGTTTGGACAAGGATAACTATAAAACAGAAATTAAACAGTTCATTAGTCCGTCTTGGCTGTGTAAGATCCTCGGGGTGCCAAGGAACAGCAGGGAGGAGGAGAGCCTCTGCTTCCTTCTGCAGGCTTTGTAAACTAATACTAGCAAGTATAAGTACTTCTTGCACCACAACTATCCACTGAAAACTGCTGTTCACATCAAAAAAGGCATGTAAAGAAGCATCTGAGTTTTGGAGGCTACCAGAGTAAAAATCATGGAAGCTGAATAGAACTTCTTTATAAACTTACTTGGCATTTAATGGAATATTTATTAGGTAGTATCTCTTTGAAGAAAAAACATCCCAAGGATTCCCCAATTGTTCATTTGTATGTGTGTTTGAAGGTTGAAGTGTAAGGGAAAAGCAGGACAGGGAGATGCTTCCAAAATACAAGAGTCCAAGTTTAACATAACCTGATTCTGGAAATATAAAACACAGCTTGGCAAGGAGCTGTGTGTGGTTATCCTGTTTAGCTTTTCAGGGAAATCAACACTTGGAAGTAAAGTCATGTCTTTGAGAATCAACCTAGACTACAAAAAGATATTCTGATAGTTCAGAATAAACTTTAGATTTAGCCAAACTCTTTCCAAGTCTCTCATAAATATTTAGGAGTCAAATGATGCAATTTAGATTTAGTATTCTTGGGGGAAAAGGAGGGAGTAAAAACTGCAAGTTAATGGAGAAAGGAAGAGAATTGGCTCCACTTTTCCCAATGTTCTAGAACAGTAATAATAGCTGGTATAATAAGCAATAGAGAGCCCATCCAGAACTGATTTTGGCATTTGGACATAAATTCTAGCAATGCTTGTTGCCATATGCTCTGAAGAGATTTCTGTAGCAAAAATAGCAACACCAAAATTATAGTCCATGTCAAGACTGAATCCTGTAATAATTATAAAGTGATTTTGTATTCTTAGATGTGGAAAGAACCCAAGAAGATGTGAAGTCCTGCCATGGATTCTTGTCTTTTGGAATTGCATTGTGCTTGGATACCTCTGCTTTAAAAGCTGCTGATATCAGAAGACACCTACTTTTACAGTTAAGATATGAGAATTTTTGTGGTCTGCTGTGGACAATGAAAGGATTAGCTGTAATCATAACTAGGCAACAGTTGTTGTTCTGTAGCCCTGTAATTGTAATGAAAGTCCATAATCCACTTCTTTTCTTGCAAATCCTAATTTACAGATGTTCGTAGGAATTGGAGGTAAATGTAGTTCTGCCATAATCTACTTTGTCAGATCTCCACAACAAAAAATGAAAATAGATTACTGTGCTAGGAAAGGATTTTTTTATTTAAAATGTCTCTTTTAAATAAGCTGTTTGATAACATTTCTAGCACTTGCAGGCTGTCTCCTTCAGAGTGATGGAAAGGAAAACTTAAAGCAATTCTAAAGGCTTAAATTTCATTAGAGTTGGCTGGAGAAAGGGAACACTACTCACTTTAAGCCCTTGGAGCTGAAGTATTGGGGAAGAGCAAGATTCCTGCCCCAGCAATTCAGTTCTTCTCTTAGAGAGAGACCAGACATGAGCTTCTGCTGCATCCTACAAACCTACAAACTCTCTTCCCTCTCTCCCCCTTCTTGTTTAAATGTGGAAGTAAATCAAAAATTAATCTTTCATTTCCAGAAGAAAATGGTTTAGAAACACTGACCCAGTTTCCTCATGATCAGACTTGGGGATGTTGGTATTAAAAATGATTTCAAGGATGATTTCTCTTTTTTATGTGCTCCTAATTTCATCAGGGTTTTATTTAGATAATAAAGTGGATGAAATTGTTTTCATCCACCAAAGTTTGGGAATGTGCTGTTAATGCAGCTAGTTTTGACTGGAAAACCTTTCTTCTGAATAATTGTGCATTCTGTTCAGGGCATTGCTGATGGGAAGCAAAGTGATTCTCCCCCTCATTTGCAGGGCTACAGTGAAGGGCCAGATGGGTCCAGCAGCTCGAGCAGCAAAGGAAGCTCTCCATGCCTTTGGTCCAAAGTTCAGTATCACTGCATCCCTCAGAGCAGCTGCTTCTCTTTGAACCCAGGGTTAAGGAAGATGAGCTGCATTAAATGGTAAATCATTAACTATCAGCTGAGTAAAAGTGCTGCCTAAATCACCAGCATCTGCCTCCTCACATGCAAAGAGTTCTCTTCAGAGTAACACAGTGAAACACTGACAGAAGGGCTGCTACTCAAGCCACACAAAAAAAAAAACCCTGTCAAACAAAATTCTTTTTTTTTAAGGGTTTCAGCCAGTTACTGGTGATCAGCTTATAGGCTGAAGAATTTATAGCTGAAGAACTGATAAAACAATGTTTTGTTGAAATTCTGGATGCACGTGGATATGTGTGAAGAGACATACAAATATCAAACACATAGGAATTGGTAATTCTGTTCTTGTTCCAAGTTCTTTCTGGTCTGTGATTGTCCTGCCTTAAAATCTGTTTAAATTGTACATGCCCCATATCTTGGGTTTCCTGTGAATGCTGCATTTGCTGGTTTTATCTTGCTTTTATGCAGAATGTGGAGAACACAAACAGAAAAAAAAATATGCTATTTGAGAATCACATCAAATCAGGAATGATGTTGATGGCCTGAATAAAAATTGTTCCAAACTAGACCTTTATTTGTCTGAAAGAATTAGTTTCTATAAAATGTCACAACAGATTAGTACTGGAAAGCTCCCTATTGTGTGTAGACTCACAGTGCTCAAACAGATCAGCTGTGGCTTGTGAATCTTTGCAGCATGATTTTTTTTTGCTCAGCTTTGCTGTTTTGTGTGTTTGCAGGGTGTTTGTTACTGCTTTTTCCAGTGTTTATGCTGTCAGTCCTTTATCTTTGTATATTATCATATGGTCAAGAATGATATAACAAAAGAAGTAACCATTGCCATACAGCTCTTGGCTCAAACTTCTATAACCTCATCTGTTAGCAAAAGCCAAGAAAAACATGGAATGCCCACTCCCCAAGTTAATGATGCTGAAATAAGGCAAAGTCATGTACATATGAAAGAAAGGGATTACTCTTACCCTTTTTTACAAGGAAAATCAATGTCTTATGTGGTAACTTATAGCCAGAATTTATATGAAAGCTTTCAATGTTATGCTGTTATTTGTATGAAGTGCATAACAGGTGGTTCTTGAGGTTTTAACTTAGAATGCAACTATAACCACTAGTAATGTTCCACTCATTAATATATCTCCATGAAAACTGTGTGGGATAAACATATGGGATGGGAAATGCTTCATGAACCAGTAATGCTATCCAGACTCACAGATACACAGATGCACTGCAGACTTCTCCATAGCTTAAGATGAAAAAGCACAGCAGATCCAAATCCTGCTATAGTTTCTTCTGTATCCTTCTCTTTTTTCTTGATGTAAGATAAAGTGTCTGCAACTGGTTTATTAATTGTGGAGTGCAGATGAGTTGGCCATCTCTGACTGTCCTGATGGAGCAAGGGTGCTGCCTGCACAGCCCAGGGACAGTGAAGCAATAGGCACTGCTAAGATATCAGCTTTAGATTCTCTTGGCACCTTGCTGTCTCTAGAGGTGCAGTTTGGGGATCAAACACTCCATAAATGAAGCTTTTGAACAGGCAAACCATGTAGTTTATGTTGAAAATAAGTGGCTGTGACTCACTGATCAGTTATAGGCTGAGGTACAGACTGAGTGCCCCTTACTGTCCTAACTCTTGAGGGATAACAGGAACACAGTAAGGAAAGGGACTGAAATTGCCTCTGCCCTTACAGTCATTGCCCTTCAACCTGACAGAGTGAAAAGATAGAAATCTGAAGGCCCTCTGACTAACTGGGAATCTGTAAGTAGTTACATTAGTCAGCTGTGTTCTGTAGCAGCCAAACGTGGCTAGTGTTAGTAAATAGTGACTCGTGGTTGTGGGAGTCAGTTTCTATTAAGATCATTTAAGAGATCTCAATAACTTGCATAACTTCACCCAGGATACAATCTACTGCTGAGCTGTAAAAAGTGAGTCCTGCTTCTCACTGTCCCCTCACGCTGTCATGGCATCATCCTGCTAACACTTCCAGTGCTAAATATAAGTTTAGGCTTGAAGAATTAGATCATACTTCCTAACTTTGGTTTCCTTTTCATCACACTAGAAGGTGTGTCTTGCTGACCTAAGTACTTGGTTAAATATCTCCTGGGTGTTCAGCAAGGGCTGTTGGCAAACCAGTGTAGCCCTTACCTTTTCTTTCATCACTGTTAGGGTATAAATTAACTTGTAAAGCACACTGTTCTTAACAACATGAAAAAAATAGGCCTCCTAGTGAAGGGCATCATCAAATGTTTGCAATGAAATACATCAGCCCTGTTTGCAGTGAGAGTCTCTGAACACCCTACATTTAGAATGTGTTGTGCTTGAAACAGCATGAGAAAAATGTGGCCACCACTCCTAGGCCAGGACAAAACACCAGCACCCGCCATTCCCAAGATGTCTCTCTTAATCCCTATGATTAAGTAGATGAATTTATCCACCTCTTCTCCCTCCATCTCTTATCTCCTGTTTGTTTTTATATCAGCAGCCACGGTGACTGGGATGGAACCTTGGGCAGCATGAAGTGTGTGTCCGATGTGGGGCACGCACAGGGATTGTCACGGTGTCTTTGGAACGAGCAATTATATTAGGTGGCACTATTATAAAGCTGCTTTAAAACAAACAGAAACCAAAACAAGCACAAAGGCACTCGTATCTCCCATTCCACAAGCTGATACTTCTTCCAATTTTACTCTAACTATATAAAAATGCACCAGGAATAAGCTTTAACACTTAATTTAAGATAAAAGGCTAAGCAGCCTTTACTACCTGAAAAGTTTCAAGATATTGTGTATCTTATAGCTGTTTCCCTTTCTTTTTAAAGAAGTTGTGCTAATCAATTCCTTTTCAAAGCACTCCAGTTCCTAGCAGTTTCCTAAAACTGGAGAGAAATTGCTGTTCTTTGTAAGCTAAATCAATCTCTGAAGAGCCTTATAAGAATAAAATAGCTTAAGGATAAAACAGCAGTAAGAAAAGAGATCCATCTACCAATTTATCAGTCTATCTATTTTCTAGCCATATCTATCTATAATGGTTAAAAGTTTTAAAGGACACTAAATTTAAGTATTTTATATTGCTTTTCATAAGGGCAGTTCAATTTATCTCTATTCCTTTGGAAAGATGAATATTGTCACTGCACACTGTAGGCTTGTGTTGGCTAAAAAGAGTCAGGGGCATGACAGCATTTATAGAAGGCATGAGCTCAAATGTCAGTAGAGCATCCAAAAATGGATGAAGCATCACCCAGTCACTGCCATCTGTTGAGTGTTTCATGACAGCTGTATCTCCTGACCAGAGCTGGAGCAGATAATCATGAAAGGCACAGAGGAAGTGTACAGCAGTTGTGCAGGGCAAGGGGAGGGGGGAATTCCACTTTTAGCATTGTTTTTAATTGCACCATAATGATTTTTTAACAGACACCGTGGTATGCAGCTCAGGCTCTGGCATGATTTACAGCAAACAATAAACCACAGTGCAGCTGAAAAGCAATTGAAATTTCCTCTGCAAGGAGGTTTTGTCCAGGCTAAGTATTTAATAGTGTTTCTCCCAGAGATTTTGCCCTAAAGATACTCCTGCCACAACAACAAAAAAACCCAACAAACTCTGCCTCAACTATTGTGTGTCAACAGGACTATCAAAGCAAATATTCTTGTTATTTACTTTACAAATGGGAATGTGGGTTTTCAAACGTTTTTCCTCTTAAAGAGGGGGGAAGTTTTGACCATCAGATTTGAGGTACTAACACTATGAGGTGCACTCAGACTAAATGCCAGCTGAAACAATAAATGACTGTGGAACGGGGTAAAATCATTCTAGTTTTTCTGTCATCTTCTCCAGCGTGTGGATCTATTTTCTCCCCCAAGGCATACAAAACTGCCATCTGACTTTATTGTTTCTGATACAAACTCTCAGGAGCTGGGGAGCCTCCTGGATGAACTGGCAACCCGGCCATGGAATCAATGGCACAGGCAGTAGCAAAGGGTAGGTGTCATTGCAAAGCAAAGCCTTTGATGTGAAAGCCTTCTCTTATCCTCTTATCTAACCCTTGCCTTCCCATAGCTGTGCCTCATATTGTTCTGTCACTTCAGTATGTCAGGGGTTCTGTTATTACAGCTCTGGGTTGCCCAGCAGATGTTGCTGTAAACTGGTACAGCATGAACAATGGGAGTTTAGTTCACCCCTTTGATAGTGCTAATAAAGCTCCCTGCTTGGGAGAGCTGACGTTGGGAGCTGACACTCCTGCTCAAGGTCGGGTAACTTTACAAGTCTACAACATTACAGGCAGGTTCAGAAAGCTTTGGATGAACTGCAGCTCCTGCCTTATCTGGTGTGATAGTTTTACAGCTATGATAAGTGTAAGGGGGTTATATTTTTATAATTCAAAAGCAAATTACGAAACAACAATCACGGTATAATGAATGCAAAGAGATGTGCCTGAGTCTGCAGGTAGTCTGAGATTATTCAATAACTCAATGGGTTGCTGATATGGTTGAGCCTCAAAAGATTACTTCTCTCTTTTGTAAGAACAAGGGAGGTTATGACTGCTGCCATGTAGCTCAACAGGGTCCTCAACATCTCTGGAGAAACGATCCCTCCCAAAGCCAGATAACAGCTGACCATGTAATCTATCCAAAAACAAGATCATCTTGAGGACATACAAGCCAAAGTTCACTCATAGGACTGGTTCCTCTTTTATAACCCCAGAGAGATGCCAGGCTGCAGTAATATCCTTTGGAGCAGCATTGTTTATTTTTTACAGCCATTCAGACACTAATAAGATGAGGAAATGTGTAATTAATAATAATATTAGCAGGGGTGCCAAGGGCCACGACTTGCCTTTGTGCTGCATTGTTACATATCTGAACTGCTCTGCTAGTTAAGCACCTTACACAACCTTCACCTTATCTGCCATTTCTGAGGTGTGTGTGATTCCCTAGTGCTGGGTTACACTTGGGAAAACATGAAATTTCCAATACATACCTGTATAAAATGTACACTAAAGCAGAGCAGTTTTAAAATGCCAGTTCTGCTCCCAGGTCAGTGGGAGGCTCTGGTTTCCTGCTGCATTAGCCTTTACCAGATTCTTTGGCATTTATATCTTTTTATTTTACAAGTTTACTCTGAAAGAAGCTAGTGAAACAAAACATAACTCTACCCTCCCCCTGAAAGTCACTTTTATGTTTCTCTTTTTTTAACATGGCAAAGTGGTTGTAAAATGTACTCTTGATTCTTAAATAAAACAGCATGTAAGTAGGATGGGTATGGGAAGTGGGCCCCTTTCTTGAGGTTTTATAGACCGCACAGGACCTCAGACAGGAACACTGATGCTAAATGTAGATGTTTTTTTAAGGATTTGCACAGGGTGCTTCATATTACAAAAAGAAAGAAAGAGCGAGCATATATTTCTAAGAAGTTCTAAGAACTTGTAAAATCAAGGAGAACTATTTCCTAATAGTCAAGATAACAAAATTAAGTTCAGCTGTAAAACAACTGAGGAAGAAGAGGGTGATTTCAGAATAGCTATTCAGATTCCTGTGAAACTAAACAGGGAATGGGAATGCCCCTCTAAGAAGAATAGGACAGACCATATAATTCGACATCTGGGATCTAGGAAGACCCCCAGTCGAGGGTACTATTGAAATTCAAAACCAAGAAAGAAGAGTGTGAGGGGGGGACCCTGCAATAGCTGCAATTGTGATGCCTGCCTTGTTTATGATTAAAGCTGATTAAAAATGCAAAAAGTACATTTCATTGTAAGAAACAGTGAACTGGAAGAGGGGAAAGAAAAGGATTTAGGATTCAATTTTGTGATTTTTAAATCCCAGGATTAAATGTGGGAAGGAACAGAGCAGCAGCATTTTGAGGGTCGGGGGTTTTGTTTCAGACTGCAATTGTGTGCTCTTTTCTCCAAGGTAAGCGACTGTTAAGTACACTGAGATGCTGTTGCTCGGTGCTCCCATGCTAATAAGGCGTGCTTCCCACAGTGTGTGACAGAAAGGATGAATGCCATGCAGTGCTAATGGTTAATTTGTAGTGGCATGTGTGTTCCTTGAATGTTTGTGAAGTTTCATGATTCACCATCGCACAATTGAATCACTCCTCTTTTTAAAGATATAGTGATATGTAATGAGATGAAGCAATGCTGACAGGGTTTTTGAAAGATACATTGTCCTCCACAGCCTATTCACTTCATAAGAATACCCCTCAAATTTGTTAATTTCTCACGATTTGGGGGCCGGAGTGAGTGCCTGTCAAATAATTTCAGTATTGACCACGGTTTCAAATGTTAATTGCTGTGGAATCCGTCAGGGGCAGCGTCAAACCACAGTGATGCTAATCTATGTCGTGGATTTGACGCTCCTTTGGGGAGCTCATATTTAGGCTCACTGCTGAGAGAACATGACTGCTAAGATTACAGAGCCCGGGGACAGTGAAGAAAAGCAGTAATGCTCCTCCGGAGCAGAAAGTAAACAATAGGGTGCTTGTCTGCTTAAACATTGGGGCTAAACAGCCCAACTGCTGAGAAGCCCTAGGTAAAAAAACTCCTACCAGCAAGGAGCCTTGATGTTTTCTTCATGGAGCTGGATGTTGTCAAGGGTTCAGCTGAGCCACCCTAGTGAGTGTACAGGAAGCAAAACAGGATATTCTTGTATAGGCCCTGTTTTGTGTAATTATGCAACACTTGAACTCTTGTGTATCCAGAATGGGTAGCACACCTCTGAAAGGATCAGGGAGCCATCAGCAGCAACTAGGGAGTGAAATATCCTTATGAAAAGTGCTCTTGATTGAAATCAGCGTGTTTACATTTTCAGTTATCTTTGGTAAGGATTGTTCCACCTCAGTGCACCCTCAAAATTAAGAAATTATTTTCACCCGCTTTCATTTCCTGTGTTTGTTTCTTTTAACAAGCAATCTAAATAATTTCCGCTGTCTCTTAAAAAGGAACAATAAGGGAAATGATCAGGGAAACATCAGTTCATCAAATACCCTCAGATATTTCTCGGGAATATGCTGTATTTGATGAAACACAGACAGATTCCCTGAGAGGCAGCTGAGCAGAGGCTGCCCTTGTGCCTGGCGACTCCAGCCTGGATTCCCAGAAAATCCTGGCATGGGGGCCACGAGCTCTGAGCCTGCTGTGCTGTGTGTAACCCCAGCAGCCAGACAGCCCTGGCAGCCCTGGGTGTGTGAGCACGTGTGGATCCACGTTAGTGCACTATCTGCATAAGCAGGACGCCTCCTTCATTTAAAGGATCTCTTTCAATTACGGTCCCTTTTGTTCTCTTTCTGTAAATAAAAACCACATGGTAACTTTGGAATAATCTCTGGTTTTAATAGCCTGGATCCTGCCCCGTCCCGTTTGAGCCACAGATAGTAATGAGACTCCTCTTAGGAGTAAGAGTCAGGGTTTAATATTAGAAACTAAGGTTTGTTTTCAGCAATAAGTTTGGATTTTGTTGGGGTTTTCGGTTGGGTTTTTTTGGTTGTTGTTTGATTTGGTTTGGTTTGGCTTTTTGTTGCCCAACAATAATGTTGCCCGAAGAAAAACCTTTGTCCAATGCAAAATAATGGACAATCTTCTGTGGACAGATTTTTCCATCCCCTTATAAGACCACTCAAAAATAAATCTGTCCCCTCCAGAAATAGAAGAGAACAAAACCAGATCCTTTTTTAAATAAATACATCTTGTATTAGACTTTCCTTTTTTTCTAATGTATATACACAAACCCAAATTCTACCGCTGAAGCAGTGAATGCCAAAGAAGGGTGCAAGAGTGTAAATGAAGGCAGAATATGGTGATTTGTAATGTTTTCTGTTCTCAGTCTCCAGTCCAGCTGATGCTGGATAACCTGCCTTGGCCTGTGCTCATACAGTGTCAGTTCTTAGTGTGGAAGTCAGAGGGAAACTTGCTTTAGTTCTCATATCCCACTTTTGTTAGAAGTTTACACAGGGGGCTATAAACTTCCCCTTCTTTTTTTTTTCTTTTTTTAATTTATGAGGAGAATGGAACTGCATTTAATATTTTCATTTAATGAAGTGAAATGGGTAGTAGTGGAATGAACAGAGCAGGCACAAAACCCAAATGTCTTGTCATCCCCATGGCTCCAGGAATATTTCAAAGGTGAGGTTTCATGGGACTATTAAGCAGTTTGGCCCATTTCTCCTCAGTGTTCTTTAAAAACAAACAAAAATATCTGCAGAAAAAAGAAAAATTCTTTTTTTAATTAGAGGGTGGAATAGTTTTTACTGGGGTGTCAGACAAGTGGAGATTTCAGCACAAGGGAAGGAAGCAAGACCACCTGGCTGGGCATGAAGCAGGGGGTGAGGCTGTTTCCCCAGTCAACAGCACCAAGCTGTCAAATTGGCTCAATTTTGGTGTGAAATCTCAACCTCAACGAGGATTTAGGCATGAAAATGTTTATTTATTTGGGGTTTATGTACTTTTTGTTTAAAAAGTATCAGTTCTGGTAAACTGAGAAAACAGAACCATTTAAAGTGCTCTGCAGAATCCACAGTAAGGTGTGCATGGGTAGTCTTATTGCAGCAAAGTGAGGCTGGGGTTTTTTCTTCTATATACTGGTGAATTTGGGGGTTTCTTTCCTCTTTATAATATGCTATTTGTGCAAACTTTCTTTTTCATCTTTGTCCTTTCTGTATTTTGTTTCAGATCTGTTTGGTTTCCCTTTTCCACTGCTCTTCATGATTAAGATTCAGACAGTTCCCCATATTTGCCTATTCCCTGTGCTTTTGTTGTAACCATCAGCTCTCAATATCCTCATACAAACTTTGTAGTATTTCAGAACCTTGTGTTTCTTGATGTTCTTGACTTAGATTCATGTTATTTCATGATCCTTCCCTGAAGTCTCGACTTCATGTTTGTTTGGTATTTCTAAAGAAAATCAAGCTTCAAAATGCTTAGGAGGTACAACCAATGAAGACAAAAGAAATAGAAAGAAATGTAGATACAAAAGTTTAATTTTTTTCTGCCAGAGTTTTAAGGTCCCCTGATTCTTTGGAGCTTGGCACATAATTTTGAATGCTTTAGATGCCATCTTCCATGTTCCAGCAGTGTGTTACCTTCAGGAATTTTGGGCTTCAAATGTGGATAAGAATAGTTGGGGGAGGGTGTTATGATCTCTCCCAAATTCGATTCAAGGGCATAGTAAGAAGTCCTGTGACCAAAATGTTGTCTTGTTGTCAATCAAGTGCAGCAGCCTGAGATATAGTGTAGATTATGGTGAAGTCTGTGCACTGACATCTTTTTAAAAGCTTTCAAAAAGCTTGTTTATCCCAAAGGTCTCTGGAACTCTCCTGGTTCATATCCAACTCTTAAAGTCATTGTCACTTCTTGGGGTGCCTGTTCACCACCCCCAGTGTCAGTCCCGTGTCAGCAGCTTCCCCTGAGCATTTCCACTGCAGGTTCCCACCGGTAGGTGTGGTGGACAGAGTGCTTTGAAAAGGTTAATCAGCAGCATTCATTAATAACTAGGTAACAGTATCCAGCCTGCAGGCTACTGGTTGTTGGCAAATAGCTGGTGTGGTGCAAAGCTTGTAGTTTTTGTTCAACTGGTTGAGTGCCTTGTTCCAGGCTTCCTGCTGGAGGAGGAGTTTGGCAGGACCACTGCGGGGTGTTGTGCAATGGCATTCACTGAACAGTGGTGTTGGCACCTCGGGGACTTCTCAGACCTCACATCTCCATGCTGAACTCACTTGCAGGGATTCAGTCATTTAAGAATGAAATAGCCTTCCTAAGGATCCTGATCAACTTCCAGAGTGCTTCCTCTGTGCCCGTGTCCAGCCTTGCTAGACTGAAATACAGGAAAATTTCCTTGATTCTCAAGTCTTTTGACACTTTCCAGTGGCTCCTTTCACGTGATTAAAAACACGGATAAACTCCAAACAACTTGCTGAGAAAGACACACAGAAGAGATCAACTTACAAAGATAGAAAAATGCCAGTCTGCCCTTCTGCAGCAACACAGCAAGCCTCCCTCTGCCCTGTGTTAGTGCCAGGGACACGTGGGTGAGAAACAACACGAAGGTGCAGGATGCAGGGAAGGCTTTGCACAGGCACTCACTTCCAGGTTAGACAAAACATTAATTTTCGAGCTGGATTCTATGCTAAGATGAAAACCAAAACAAACAAACAAACAAAGAAAATGACAAACTTCCTGTCTTTGTTTGGAAGATAACAAACCACTGCAACGAAAACAAAGAACAGGATCATTTTTTGAGGCCATATAATTACAAAGATAATATTTGAATTAGCTCTTAGGATTTTTAGCCTTGGTGTATCAGACTGATATTTGTCAAGCGGGCTCATGGCTTACTCCAAGTGATTTTAGCAGCTCCGGTGGGGCCGGTTATGGTGTGAATTATTACTCAGCGTGAGTAAGGAGATCAGAATTAAGCCTGGATACGGTCAGAAGGGAAGAGGGTTTTGTCTGATTTGTCTGTGATAGATCTGCCCCGCTGCTAACTCCCCGGTCTTTCATTTAGTTTCTTTTTAGAGACTTTTGTTAAGACTTCCAAGGAGTCCTGAGAGGACAATTGAGCTTTTATGGGTTTTTTGCAGAAGCAGGGAGAAAGAATCAAGTTGCTGGTTTTCTGTTAGTGTTGATTTATTTTCTGTTCATCCTGCAAATATTTCTTTGTGAAATTTATTTTAAAAAAACAAAACTACCAAAACAAACAAATAAAACAGCAGGCCCAAAAGAACCCAAGCAACGAAGTAATATAAGTTGGGCTTTGAGGGAACAAGAGGGGGAGCTTCCAAGGAGATCTGCAGATAAGGATTTCCCAAGTATACAGCATTATGATCATCCCTTGCAGCAAGGAGGGTTATAGCTTCTGTTTTCTAAGAGATTTTCTAATAATGATTTCCATTTGAGCTTCTGTCTGTTCAGAAAGGCTTAATAACTTTAAAAAAAAAACCAGATGTTTTATTACAAGTTGCTACAAAAATAAAACAAACCAGGTTGGCCTCTCAAAGTTAGTGGGGCACTTGCTGGGCTGAACTGGCTCCTCTGCCAGGCTGAAGGTTTCCCTCCAGGGGGAAAGGTCCCCGTGGCTGAGCCCTGGTCCAGCTCACAGCACCACCTTCCTCCTGCAGGAAACCCAGTCCTGGCTGTGGAAACAGCTGCTTTTGCCAGGAACTGTCTCTTACTCTCTGGTCCTTTCCAGTGCTCGTGTTAAGGATCTCCAGCAAAGCAGGGGATCTGTGCTGCGAGATGGTCACCAGGATTTACGGCCTTTGGAGCCGGCGGGACTCCGTTTGCTCAGGATCACGCCCCGAGTTCGCATCCTGCAGCAAAAAGGCCTCGAGTTTAGTGAGGAAAGTCTCTCAGGGATTTATAGTATTGATGACTGTAACCAAGCCTGGCAGCCCTTGGATCTTACAGCTCTCTCTGGGCCTAATCAAAGGCCATTGACGTAAACTAAAACATTTGACTTCAGAGAGCTGTGGATCAAACTCTGTGTCTACACTGACTGGGTTTGCTTCCCCTCAGACACAACCTCACTTTAAATTCTTTTCTTCTGACAGGCCTGTAGCCTCATTCCTCTTTCTTAAGCTAGGAGGGCATTTCACAGCTCTCTAACATGCCCAGAAGTGACTTTTCCCTTCTCACGGTGCAGTTTCACATGATACCTAATTCAGTGTAACTGCTGGCTGATCCCGAAAGTCCCATCCCTGTCTTACTGATGTCAGGTTTAGAGATCATATAATCTTGGCAGGATAACTTGACAGAAAATTAAGCCAAGCCAACACATATCACCTCTGTGTTGTCTGTGTCCATTCCCCTCCTGCTTCCCTCTGAAAAAAAACAAAACTAAAAACCCACTAAAACCCAAAATGCCACTGTCCTTTCATCCGTTTTCCACATTTGCCATGGATTAGTGTAGTGTGACTCTGTGCCATGATTCTCAAAAACTCTGCCAGGGGCATCACATAAAAGCAAAGTTCATTTGAATTAAGGCAGAGAATCCAGACAAAGGAAACATTAAGAAGAATTCAAATGAAAATTTTATGAAAAGTATTATTACCAGCATACAAGGCCTAGTCCAGAAGTAATAATTAGATACTGATGCAAAGATAATGCTTAGGATGGATATTACAAGTGTGAAAACTACCCTTGATTTATGTTATTATACTTAGTGTGATTCTCATCTTTTATTTTTCTCTCAGCCCAGTTAGCTGTCAGTCAACCTTTAGTTGTTGAAAAGAGCTTGTTCTTCATTTTTCCAAGTGCTCCTGGGCCACTGCAGAACTAATGTCACAGTAAATGGGGAATGTCTCTCTGTTCTTCCCTCTTTCTCCTACAGACCTTGGTGTTCCTTTTCGAGTCCAAAGTCTTTGCTAGCAAGCTGGTTTTTACTGCATCCTTTTGCCCAGACATTGATGCATAAATAGCTGCAGATTTATATGATTAGCTTAATTTTTCCTTCACACATAAACTCATTCTAATTTCTTCCTTCTAATTTAGATGGTGTAAATGTCATCTGCTCACATATTATCCATATTTCAAGCATACCCTTGAACCTCACTTAAAGTCTTGAACTCTTTTACTTTGGGCATGCATGTTTTGAAAATAAAAACTCATAAAAGGGCTACAATATCTATTATTAACTTCTAACTTTCAGTACTTTCAACATTTTCCTACCCCTATTGGGAGTCTAAGCAAATGTTCTCCGTTTCCCTTGACACAGTAATGAGGAATTCTCCCTATGTGTTCTCTCCTCTTCATGGCTTGAAAATTAAAGCTCTGTCTTTAGCTATAAGATGTGCAGCATATCTCTCTGAAAGATAAAGTTCAGATCAGATTCAAGCTACCCAGCTGTTTCGGAGCCCTGCTTTTATGTCAGGTTTTTGGATTTCGTGAGTGGAAGCAGACTTGCATATGAAAACTCATATTAATTGTAACTTTTAGTGATACTCATTAGCAGAGGTATTATTCTTTATCTTACAGTCTGATTTACTATTCCAATTTTTTTTTAATTTGAGGATGTGTTCAAATTCCTACTGCAAAATCACTCAGAAAAATAGGAGGTTACTTCAAGCGAATGAAAGAACAGTTAATTTTTAAAGCTGGAAATGAAACAATTACCCCCCTAAAGCTCATGAGCACCCTTACTGCTTCCTCACAGTGAA
>JAWWLV010000005.1:13032191-13069467 GCA_035041135.1 Platyrinchus mystaceus
GTTAATTTTTAAAGCTGGAAATGAAACAATTACCCCCCTAAAGCTCATGAGCACCCTTACTGCTTCCTCACAGTGAACTGTCTTACAATCACAGGGTAGTTTTCAGGTGGTGGCTTTTTCTGCTCTGATGTTAGTGCAATGTGAGATGCTGGAAGGACTGTCGTGGTTGAACCCCAACCAGCAGGACTGCAGAGAACTGGAAGGGTAAAAGCAGGAAAAGTCCTGGGTGGGGATAAAGACAGTTTAATAGGGAAAGCAAAAGCCCTGCACACCAGCAAATTAAAACAAATATTAACTCACTGCTTGCAATGGGCAGGCACTTTCACGTTTAGCTCCAGGTATCAGGAGGTTCAACTCTGATGACCTTGTGTTGCCTCCAGCTCCCTGACAGGTCCCTAGCCTTTTTCTGCCCTCTTTCCTCAGAATTTGGGGAGAGGTAAATAAGTGGATAGTGTTGCAGAGGAGGAACAATAGGATAGCCCTCAAAGCCCCTCAGGTTCCCCTGGGACACCTTTAACCCCAAATGACACCGTGTGGACATAACGATCTCCCCAAGGTCACAGCATCTCCAGAACACCAGTGCTTCTGACAGACCAGCACCACTCCCACCCACCTGAATGCTGGGCTACACCACTGGAGAAAAGCTTGACCTGGGGGCTTGTGTGTCACATGAAATATAGGCCAAAAATGTCCTCTCACAAAATCCAAAACACTGCTATCAACTGCAGAGACTGGGAGGTTCTGTGGGCTACGACCCCGGCCTGGGAAACTCATGGCCTGGGTTCAGCTTCACGTTCTGCCAAATTCAGTGGGAAAACTCATCAGAACAGACTACACTGAGTCTCAAAACACCTCCTTTAACACTGTTTTGGGTTTGCAGATTTTGAAAGGATTTTTATGATCTCAAAGCAGGGCAGCAAGTTTCAAAACCACAGTGCTGCTGCAAAAAAGGATTTCCTATCTTCCCATCCCTTCTAATTACGTGACTTCTCTCCAAACAGGTGCTTTCCTTCTCAGAAGCTATGTTAGTGGCTAAAAACATGGAAACTGCTTTTCCCAAACAGGCACATCTACTGCTGAAAAAGATTCACTTGCAGTAATTTCCACTTGATTCTAAATATCCCCTGCTGAATAAATAAGCAAAGGAGGTATCTTCCATGCTGAAAGCTTTTCTGTATCTCCTTGTTTACAGGGATATGGAATTAGTGTAACATTTGCCTTTCTCAGAAATAAAAATCTGAGCTAGAAGATTTGAAAGATTAGCCTTGATTTTTCTCATTTTTATAGGAAAAAATTGTTAGGATTCATTCTGTGAGTGTAAATTCCACTGTTAAGTGCAGCTGAGAGCACATTATGAGGTTTCCCAGTGTATTTTGCTCTCCTTACCTGTTTCCACTGGGTCTTTTGAATCCATGTATTGCCTTCATAACTGCCAAAAATCCTTCCTTTGAAAGTTTGCTTAGGGTTTCCAATTTCTTTTAATAGACTAAAGTTGTTGGGTTTTGTTTGGTTTTGAGGTTTTTTAATTACTGTTATGTCAGTGTGTACTATCAGTGTACAAAAATCCCTATCAACTTCTTTCTCTTTGCAGTTTTTTTCTGAGATAGTCTCTCCCAAAACTGTCTTGAACTTTCTCCCTCAGGACAAAACAAAGTTTTCTCTTTAGGTATGGAAGAGTGCTGTTTGTTACCCCAAATTAAATCCTGCCTCATATTCAGAATAGTGCATTTTATCATCTTAAGAGACAGGCCTGCAGCCTCCCTTCTGGCTTAACTCTGAAAAGATGAGCTTTAGGACTCAGTCACAGGGCTGGATTTCATAGTTTTAGAGTACCAGGTTGAGGGGACCTACATGTTGTCTGTAACCCTGTGTATTATTTTGTACTTGCTCAGCCACTGCCCCCCAAAACACTGAATTTTGGGCTGGAGGAGGTAGGAAGGTAAAACTGAGCCTTGCAGGGGAAGGTGTAACTTCCAAGGAGAAAGATGGTCCCCAGTTTCCAGGCGAATGAGGACAATAAAATCATTGTGTTCTATTCCTTAAACACCTGTTCACACGTGGTTTTTAAAAATGCAGTGGTGTATCTACAGCAGAATAATGTTAGCACAGTGTTTAGCAGATTTACAGCTGTTCTGGTTAAGCTGCAGACAAATACATCTCAATCACACTATCAGTGAAATGGGCTGAGCTTTCCTTCACTGTGGGAGCAGATAAAGAGGACTCTGCCTTTCCTTTGTTATTAAATCTCGCCTAAAACTGTAAAATAATACATTGAAATAAGTTATATCTATTCTTAAATCATTAAAAAAAAAAAAAATCTGTGTAAAAGAAACTGTCCTCCACAGACCTGGAGGTTTAGTGCTGACATGACTCATTTATATGGCCCATTCAAGATAGATATATATAAAAGAAAGTGGCTCCTTCTCTGTGATGTAGATATTGAAAAAAATAATTTTAAAATAACTACAAGCTTTAATACTTGAGGAAATTTCTTTTTAACATTATATTGTTTCAAGCATGTAGACTTTTAATACAGCTGTTACAGACCTAAGTATTATGGAAAGCTGTTGGACCTCCATCAGTCCTGTCACCCCCACACTTTGAAAACAGACCATTTTTAAATAAGTGACCATTGCCAAGCTGAGGCAGAGGGCAGCATTCACCACCTTATGGTACACTGCAACTTCTGAGGAATCTCAGCTACTTTTTAACTCTTCTTTCTCCCTGCAGTACCAATACATGTATTGAAAAATGGATTGCCTCATACGGCCTCCTGCAGAATTGTTAAATGAATAAAGGACACTGCCATTAGCATTTAGTTATAAACACATTTGAATTTTAAACTGAACATATGCTACTTCTCTTCTTGAAACTAGCAGCTTTTTTGTGCCAAAACCATGGCCAGACCCAGGCATGCCATAATAATAATAATACTTAGGATTGAGGATGTCAAAGCTCTTTAAAGAAGATGGTATCTCTGTCTCAATTCGATTCATTGGATAAAGACAATAAAGAAGGTTCTTACATGAGTCTGCACAGTGATCAGAACTGATACAAGAATAGAGCTCCTGTGTCTTAGCTGGGAGCTTGGTTTAGTTCCTCCTTTACTACTCTGGGTATCAATTCCAAAATAAGCTTTTATTCATAAGTTCGGGTTTTGCTGCAAAGCTGGTGTTCGTTTTGTCTCCTTCAGTAATATTAAATATCTTCTATCACAGCTTAAAATCAAATTTCTGTAGCCAATTTAGGCTGGAGAATTCCTTGAGTACTCAGCTATACTTATTTGTAACTCCAGTTTCCCACTCTCCTCCTCCATAATCTTACATATTCATTTCTCCTAATAAAATATTTTTGATCAGATCAGAAATATATGAAAGACTTGAAAATATTTCTTGGCTCCCAGACACATGCAAATCTCTTACTTAAGAGAGAAACACAGATAAGATAAACATGTTTTTAAAAGAAAAAATTAAAATGAAAGAGTAATGAAACACTTGTCTGCTTCATTTGGCAAAGAACATGTCTGGGGTTGTTATTAAATACCAGGAGTGAGCAGAGGAGAATGGATGGATTCTGTAGGGCTGGAGATACTGTGCTCTCAGTTGGAACAATGTGCTCAGCTGTAACTCCAAATCCCGAGGTAACTGTGCTGAATCCACTGGAAACTTGCTTGCATTAGCTGGCAATGCAATCCAACATTGTCTGTGTTGATTTCCAGAGAGTGTCTCCAGATTTGAATGAGGATGGCTGAAAGCAAAGCTTGCTCAGAATTTCACTGATGATGATGAGAGGGTTTTCACTGCGTTTTGTTTCACAGCAAGTGATGAGGGAGTTTTAAATCTGCGCTGGCTAAGATCACTTTCAAACCATTTGCAGCTGAGTATTGGCCATCACTTTGAAATTTAAGAGAAACCAAACATATTTCAGGAGATTAATTTCAATCACAGACAGAAAACAATGGGGTCCCACGGCAAGCTGAGAGTCTGCTCCTTTTAAAGGAGCACATGCCAGTTCAAGGAAAAAAAGCATGAAAGGAAGCAGTGGTGTGCAAATCAAAATAACCCCTTTGTCTTTCTCACTGGATCCATGCTTGGGGAAGAATAGACTGTAGGGGAAGAATTCAGACCCATCTATATTCGGTCTCCAAAGGCAACTACTTTCTCTCTGGATGAGAAAGACAGTTGGTTTTAATAGTGGTGGAAGCCTTCCTTAATTTTCATGATCAATACAGGCAGCTGGCAACAAGGTTCTCTTCAAACAGCTAATTGTTGAAGATTAGGGATTAATTAGTTTGGGTTTAGTGCTTTAGTTTTATTTATTTTACTACTGTCCTTCCACTGCTACATAGGATTCATCAGTTTTCCACCTGCTCTCACCCACCAAACTGAGCTTCTGGATTCATTCAACCACCTTTTCTTTCCTGCCTGTCTGCAACACAGTTCTGGCACTCCTTTGGGTCACTGATCAAGGAAGAAAAGTCTCCCTTAGCCTTCTTTTTGCTAGATAAATATAGAATAATTTCTGGCCAGGGATGTGGTTGAATTAACCGTGAGTTCCTTTTTTAATGCTTGTAATGTTTGCACTTTAAATCCACAAATATTTTGAGCTGTGTTGATTTTGTGGTCCCTGCAGGTGACAGCACTCCAGGGACACCCACCTGCAGCTGGGCACAGTGAGACCTGACCTTGGCTAGGAGACCTGCACG
Source organism: Platyrinchus mystaceus (assembly GCA_035041135.1). Taxonomy (NCBI): domain Eukaryota; kingdom Metazoa; phylum Chordata; class Aves; order Passeriformes; family Tyrannidae; genus Platyrinchus; species Platyrinchus mystaceus. Next base: position 13,036,897 of record JAWWLV010000005.1, read on the forward strand.
GGATTGGAGGAGCTACTGTGGATTCCTCACCGCTGCTCCTTTCACCCTTTCCTGGCAGCTCTGCTGACCAAGCTGAGATGAAGGTAGGCCCCTCTAAACTTTCATGTGCATTTATGCCCTGCTGAATCAGTGCTGTTTTTGGCGATTTTCACCGGTTATTCATGCAGGGCTGCTGTCTGCCCTGGGGCTGGCAGGCAGGCTGGGGACCCAGCTCACACCCCGGCATTGCAGCACGACCCGCAGCCACTTAAGCCCTTAATTATATGTAAGGAGACAACGATCCACATTGTACCCTTTACAAAAGAGCCGCAAGGAAACACAAAGTCCCACTGCTTTGCCAGCCTTGGGGACCTTTGCCAGCCCCAGGTGGTGGGAAGCATTAGGCAGTGAGTGGGGTGACTCCTGGAGAGGCCAGTTTGGTGTGTGGTGTCAAGGGACTGAAAGGGCTGCCACGGGAGGCTGGAAAGCCTCGCAGAGGTTCCTAATGAACCGTTTTCAGAGCTCCCCCTCCTATTTGGATGACTGTACTCAGCTGGCTGCTGTGCTCCTGTGTCCAGGTTTTGCCAAGTGTGTGGTTCTCTCCCTGCTTGCATCTGTTTAGTCTGTATTCGCCTCCATGTCTGCAAGGGTGCAACCAATTACCAGTGATGCCACTGGGATTCTTCTCTCTAGTTGAGCTAATTTCTCCTGGAGTTCTACCAGTGATCTAATTTAATTACTTTGTTTGAAATCCAGTTTTAGTGGGAAATGCAGAGGAACACGAACATGAAATTCATCCATATGCATAAACATATACTGTGTTTGTTTCACATCATCTGTGATATTTGTGCCCAACTCCTTATTTCTGGTAATTCTCTAAGTCACTGGGCAGGGGCAACTGGGCAGCAAGTGAGGTTAGTGGCAAGTGTAGGCCTTGCAGACTTGCTGAAGCTTAGAGGCTTCATGCAGGTCACAAAAGTACTCACTTTCCTTTGAATACAAATAACACTGTGCTGTAATTTCGTCTGAAAGACTTTTGTGTTCACTTCATAGGAGAAAACCTGTCTTTGTATGAGTTTATTTGGAGGATTAAAGTATGTCACATAAGTTAATTTTGTGCTAGATAGGTGCAGCTGAAATGAATTGCTCAAATGTTTGAAGTGGTTGAAGATCTGTGTCCTGTATGGCCACTGACTGGTTCAGAAGGTCGGGGCATTGAGATTTACCCTTCTGTGTCTCTGGTTTGAATTCATTGGAGAGTAAGAGCAACACAGTCGATGGCATGTCTAGAGTGGGACTCTGAACCCTGCTGCAAGGTGTTTGAGGCAGTAATAGCCAAGTATCAGTCCAAAATAGAAAGGTAAGTAGTCAGTGCTTAGGGCTTTCCAAGACTTTGTTGTAGGTTATGTGAAAAATCTCATCTTTTTTAACTATGAAACAAAACATTATATGAAACAAATATCTGTCTTCAGGAAAATGTGTCTATTATGTGTTTAGAGAGAGGTTTACTTTGTGTTGCATGGAAGATAGGCATGCAAAGGCAGTATTTGCTTAGAAATTCTTATGGTCATTTAAGAGATTTCACCTAATTCTTTTCTTTTAAAAGAAAAAAGTACGACAAAGATTTTAAACGGGTGACTGGGATCCAAAGGACAGATCATGCAGACTCCAACTGAGTTTATAATAGTTCAATTCTGTAAGTGAAATATTTTCTCTATTTAGAAAAAGAATGAGAACATGAAAATTGTTGTGTCAGTGATTCTTCAGGTTTTCATTCTATTGATCAGAGTGGAAGGAAAGATATTTCCATACATCCAGCTCCTTTTTTTTGAATTTCCAGTCTCAGTTCTTTGCATGCTCCATGTAGAGGCTGTACACAATTATGCCTTGCTAATGAAACAAAGTAAAATAATATAATCCCATTGTATTGTCACGGAGATAAAGCACATGGTAACGTTGTTTTAGTTGATCAGCAGGGTGGCCTTGTAAAATGAATTCCCATCTCTTGGCTTTGGCTTATCTTCCAATTCCTGAGAGACACAACAAAGAAAAATAATAATAATAATAGAAGTAGGATTTTTGCTTTCGTTTGATGTGATTATTGCAATAGTAGAGTCTCATGACAGAAAGAACAATAATTGTGTGTACTACCTGAACATCAGTGGCATCACGTGCTGTAGTGTGACTGTTGAAATGTTGGACTTGGGTGGTAATAACTGTACAGGATAATACAAACACATTCAGTATGTAACCACTAGTCTGGTTATAATTGGTACCACACCTAAAGGTCTCCCTTCCTAAATCAGGTCTACTTAAGTACTAAACATAAATACCATGAGTTTCTTCTCTAAACAACTCACATTTTTAATGTTTTAGTCTCTGGAATGTGCCATTCTGGCCTATACCTGTCAATTATTGCCAACATTTCTGTGACAGAGGCAAAGGCTTTGGTTCTCTTCTGCACAGCTTTTTTTATACATCCAAGAAGAGCAGTCAGATCATCAAAATATCACATTCTCAGAAATGAATAAGAGGCAGCTTCTGCACGTTATATGTTGGACTTGTTAAGAGTGGTTGTCCTCTCTTGGTTTGAGCAACCTGAAAGCAAACACGGAGCATCTCCTGCACCGTGTCCTGCTTTGCATGAAATCAGTGCCCTCTTCCAGCCCGGGGTTCAGCTCAGGCCACAGTGGCTAATTTTTTAAAGAACCTTTGTTAAAATGTTCTGAGCTCATAACTGATATTAGGGAGCTGGGAGAGGCTGTTGTCCATACACTCTTTTTCCCTAAGGTGCTGTGAGAGAACAGTGAATTCCACAGGTACAGGATGCGTTCCCCCAGCTCTTTCTTGCACGGCAGAGGCAGACAGAGAGCTGCACAAACCGCTGGCAGAACCCTCAGAGCCACACTCAGGAGGCCCTGGATGGCTGGGCTGCACTCTCACCACAGAGCTCTGCATCTGCATCAGCAATTCTGATTAAACCCCTGAACTCTGTGGTGGATATCAAGACAGGATCATTCAGAGCATTGCACATCGTAGTGGTTTCCTTCAAAGTCTTCCCAGGACCAGCTTCTTCCCCTCCTCCCATCTCCCAGTAAGCAGCAGTGGGGCTGCCCCAAGGAGGGGCTTTAAGATCAGCCTCACTGCAGTTCTGTAGGGGGGAGTTCCTGTGCCCTTCCGAGGCCACGGAGAAGCAGCAAAAGCTCCATTCCTGAGCCTGTAATAGATGCAAATTGTGCAGATGAAGGAGAGGGAGCTCTAACAGCCGTTGAATGCAATCTGTGAACACTACTGTTTCATTTATAGTGATCCTACCTAGGCATTTGCACTTAAAAGGAACAAAAAAGAGGTGTCAGAACAATCGCAAGGCTGCAGAATTTAAACTGCTGCAAAGATGTTTTGAGCCACGCGAAACGTTGCCTGCAAAAGATCCGCTTTTTCCGTTAGTTTTTGTTACCACTGAAGGCTGTTCTAGTTCTCCTTGTTTTATGACACCGACTGGTTCATTTGCCTTCAAAGACTGCAGATGCAGAGAGGCAGGGAAACAAACTAAGTCAAAACTGCAATGGCTGGTGAAAACTGCACGAAGAACGTCCTGAGTGCTCCTTATTTGTCTGTTTAGTTTTGAAGTAGCTTTGCTCAACAACTCGCTGGCTGATTCAGTGCCTTGCCAGCCTCCAGCAGGTAGCTGTGGAGTTGCTGTGATGTTTTGGTGTTATTCTCACTCTCAGGACAAAGGTGCTCAGTTAGGGCAGCCTTTGGAGGTCGCACATGCCGGGCTGAGGATCCGAACTGCTCTTGCCATTCAGTATTTTTATTTGAAATAAGAGAGCTGGTTTTGCATAGGTGAGAAGTTGCACACTGAAAAAAAAAACCCACTAAATAAAAATCTGGTGTCTGTCAGACAGACAGTTTCTGATTAACCAAGAGTATCGGGCCTGCATTTAGTGTCCTGTTAAAAGCACAATAAGCTGTGATTTTGTGTATGATTATCTGTGAACCTTTGCTGCTTATCAGCTGCAAAAGTGAAAGTTATGTGTGCCCAGGAAAAACAAGGAAATAGAAGCATCTGTTGTATCACAATAGGTGTGTTCAAAGTGCCCTAATCCTACTGAATGTGAGCAAATGCCCTTTGAAAGGCAACGTGGGAGTTTAAAAAAGAAATGTATGCAGTTTGTACAAAAAAAACCACACTAAAAAAACTCCCAAACAAACAAAAAAACCAACCAAACAAAAGAAAAATAAAACAAACAAAAACCAACCAAACAAAAGAAAAATAAAACAAACAAAAAACCAAACAAACAAATCTGGGGTAAAGCTGTATGAATTTTAAGGTAAGATTGGTTCTGTAGCTACAGCACCATCAAATACATTAGAGGACCTCTTGTCATTCTGGACCTTGTAGACTTTCTATGGGATACAACTATCTGATTTTTATAATATCATTCATTTGAATTCCATTAGTGTTCAGAGGCCCCAGTTGAGACTCAGTCATAGTTATCCCAAAGAGTTCACAGTTTAAATAGACACGATGGGCAATTAGCAGGCAAGTGTCCCACAGCTAAAGAAAAACCAAATTACCTAATACCTTGTCATATCTTAATGTCAGTTTGTTTTTTTATGTACCTCAGTAAAATGAGTAATCTGCAAAATGAGAACATTGTTCTCATATTTCAGAAAAGTTCTAGCAAAACTAACGTTAGTAAAATGCTCTAAAGCCTTCTAATTAATATATTAAAAGTTCCAAATGATGACGATTTTCACATAATATGGATTTGAACTGTGTGAGTCCTTTGAATGTGGAGCTTTTAGTGAGGAATGTATTTCCCAGGGAAATGCAGGGGGGCAGCAAGACTGTTTGTTTTAATAGTTCTGTGTGTGTGTCTGGACATGTGAGTGAGCGAGAGATCAGCAGGGCAAAACGTGCCATAAATGCTGTAAAGTCTCCTCCAGTTGTGTCAGGCAGTAAACCCAAATGAACTTGCAAAGTCATGCACTAGTTCAATTTTGGAAAGGAAAACCTGGCTTTGAAGCCAACCAAATCAATCCCGAGTTCAAATTAAATTTGGAGTATCCTGTGAAGCTCCAATACACAACTCCAATAAAAATCAGCACTTAAGGTGCAGGCAAATAACGTTTCCTTTAAAAGAAACTGAATGAGGATTTACTGACAGAGAAAGTTTTTGATGTTGTTCTGTCATTAAAGTCAAATTATAGCATTATTGTCTTACTCCCATATGTCTCAATCATCTCTCTCTCCTTCTGTCTCTCTTTAATGCACAAAAAGCCCTGTGCATGGTTGGTCTTGTGTCTTCATCTCATTAAAACCTTGCCATGCAAATGTATCATAAGTGTTGCCTGAAGACTTCTGTCTCATGCAAAATTTAGCTTAAACTCTACTGGCATCAAATAATTTGTTATGCACAAACCTTCTGTTTGGTTTGCTGACATTCCTTCTTCGCTGGCTCTCGTGGTGATTCATTATCTTGTGCTATAGATTTCCAAGTATCATCTTTGTATTGATTTTTATATCTTTAATAACCACTCCACAGAAGATGGCTCCACTTGGTGGCATTGATCGCATCAAAAATTCAAGGCTTACAGAAATACTCGAGGGCTAATTGGTAGCAGAGCATTTCAGACTTAATCTTAATGCAGTCTTAATCTTGTGCACTAACCTGACTTGAAGGTTTCCTTATTGAGGCTAAAGGGAAACTTGTGAATAACTGGAAATTACCTGGTGAGAGCAGGTAAAACCACGAGGAGTGTGAACGTGGAAAATGGAGATAACAAAGGTTGGATCTGAAGAACAGCTTTCTTTTGTCTCTTCCCCTTCACCTGAGTATCCTCCTTAAAGAAGAAGCAGTAAATAATTCTCCTAGCTGTGGAAAAATGCGTGTTCACAACATCACATACTGTGCAGTGGCCAAATGGGATCGAGTTGCTGATGACTTAAAGAAAACTATTGGGTTTGACAAGTTCAAAAACGTGTGCTGTAGGTCACTCTTTTCAAAAAGAAATGATCAAAGATAGGTAACTTTAATTTCTTATGTAAAAATTAAGGGCTCTGTTTGTATGCTTAAAGCCTCAGACAGTCAAGTCTTGGTTAGGTTTGAATTTAGAATATTTGAAAATATGGGCCAGAACAGCAACCTGGGAGTCCTTCAGTTTGTTTAATTTGCCTTAACGTGTTTAAAGCTTCTGTCTCGTTAGGCTTTCCAGCAATGTGGTCCCTCAATGACAAGGGGATGATTTGTGTGTCCATTTTTTTTTTTCAAAACTGCATTTGTGACATTTTTTTCACTAAGTTATTTTCTGGCATCTTGCTATTTTTTATACTCTAAAACTTCAAAACAAATGAAAATAAACCACACTGAGTTACAAGGGACTTTTTTTTTTTTTTTTTTAGAAAATCCAGTGATAGACAAAGAATATGTAGAGACAGCAACGTGTTAAAACCTGGGAAGATAATTTCTCAAAAAAGCTGCCCTTGTAAATTGTTAAAAAGTCGTTAAAAAAAGTGTCTTCCAACAGCCACATGGTCTGTGGATTAAACATAGCAAGGCAGATTGTCCAGCTACTACTGAGAGTATCAATCAGGGCTATTCAATCAGTTGTTGCCAATACAGGGCACTGAGACAGCCCCGAGTGTGCTGCTGGTTCAGTCAGGCACTGCCCACCATCTGTGCAGTGGAACTGCCTGGTGTGTCCCCTACAAGATCAGAGGGGTGGTTAGAAACAAGGGAGCTCCCACAGGAATGTGAGAGACATCAGATATCTGGGACCATAGTGAGAGTAAAAGTGAAATGTGGTCATGGAGCGGGCTGGGATAACCTTGGTGCCTCCTGACCTCTGTGGTAAGCAGAGCTCTTTTTCCACTGAACCCTATCCAGTCTGTCAGGTTAGCACCAGTTTCTTTATGAACAACCTAAATTTGGAGCTGGCTGTAAGAAACTCACATTATTCTCATAAAGTCCAATCAAAACCACATTACACGGTTAATGCATCCATACACCTCTCATGCCTTTATTATGTTCCTGTTATCACTCTCAGACTGAGAGGAAATTGTCCACATCAAGCAAATCTTCTCCTGCAGGAATCCAGCAGCCCTTTCCATTGCAGAGTTTCACTGTGTTCCCCACTAACCCAACTGAGGAGTGTGTTCCTGCACTAAACCCATCAGCCAAGGAATGCTGCCTCCTTCCTTCCAGGGAGAGGAGCAAAATGCAAGTACTGCTTATTCCCAGCAGGAACAGTGACTCCTGGACTGTTTGTCCAGCCCTGCAGAACAGTTCCTCTGAGCAATTATATCTGAATACACTCCTCAGCCATCAGGATGCTGAGGGATTTATGGTTTAGCCCAGGGTAGGCTCTTTGATGAGGGACAGTGATACAGATGGGATGTAGTCTGAATTTACTGACTTCCAGCCTTGTATTGTTCCTTTCTCTTAGTTGAGAACTGGCTTCCATTAAAGCAAAGTAAAAATAAAATTGTGAGCATCGAGTGGCATTTATTATGGACGTGATGTGTAAGGTGCATACACTCCCTACCAATAAACAGAATTGGAAGATGCAACATGTTGACAAAAATTGGGTGGCTGAATACTTGAACCTGAATTCAAACATAAACACAGGAGACACGTCTCCTCTTTGCCCCCCACAGCAACATGTTACAAAAGGCTCCTAAAAGAGTACCAGAGCAAACATGACTCAGGTGTCTGTTGAATCTTCATTATTCTGTCCTCCTAAGGCTTCTTCCATAATTGTTTTGGGGTTTTTTTCTACCTTTATTATTAAGTATTCGAGGATGGAGAGAAAGTGAGCAACAAAGCTACTGGTGCTTCCAGCAAAAAACAGACCCTAAACAGTAAAAGCTTGAGATCGCGTTTGCTTCTGTTTCTGCACTTTTGTTTGTTTGTTTGTTATTAATTCCATTAACTGTTTTGTTTTCAGAACACCTCATGCTTTGAACAAAAAGACCTGTGTTCTCATGCCTTAGTTAAATGCTATGAGAAAAAGAAAGACTATCAGAGTAAAACTTCCAGCCTTTAGGAAGCGTCATTCTGCACATCTGCCCCTCACTTTGTCCCCCTGCCAGTGCTGAATTCCTGACATGTGGCTGTGAGGCCTGGCTGTGCTGCAGGACGGGAGAGTAATTCCCATTGATTTCCCAGGGTATTACATGCATCCTGCAGGGGGAGAGTAGGGCCCTGAGCTTTCACTGAATGGCAAATAGTCATGTAAAATCCACGGCTCCCATTCTTTCTCTGCAGGGTATATTGAAGTCAATGGGAGTTACTTGTTAGATGCTGTGATGGGAAAAACTTATCCTTAAAAGATAAAGCTTTCCGTTCATTGTTGCATTTTGATTCGTTTTTTACAAAGATCTTAGTGATTTAATTATTTTTCTGTAGGAAATATATTAGCAGCTGACCTTCTTTATCCCACAATAGCATTAAAAATTGAGGTAACCCAAAGAAAACACATACAAAGCAAAAGCCCACAGAAGAAATGGGAGAGGACTGAGTTTATGAAATTGCCACGTGTAGATGCTGCACAGCTCTTTGTGAGAGACTGAAATGTTGCTCTCCAGAAACGCTCTCTGCTCCCAGCAGGTATCCTAACGCAAACTTCCAGTGTTGATGCTACCGATATAAATAAGGAACAAAAATTTGGCAAATCGATACAGCATTTGGAATCTGTGTCTTGAACTTTTCCTTAAGTCTTGGATTTTGAGACTGAGTTTCCATCGAATCAAAGTTTGCAGCTTTCAAATACCTCCTTCTTTAGCATAACATCAGCTGGAGGAAAGAGTTCCTTCCCCTCCCCCTGCCCTCTCCTGCTCTTCCACCCCCAAGTGCTCTCCTGGAAAGCAGCAAAGAACTGAAGAAATCTGGGCAGTCTATCAGTTTGCTATGGTTCATTTTAGCTAATCCAGACATCCAGCACAGCAGGGGGAAAACTGCTGTATCTAGTGAAACAAGAGCATGAATAATTAAAACTCTGTTATTAATGAACTTCTAGTCGTTATGTAAATGAAACTGATTTCAAGTCTAATTTGTCAGCCTGAGTTCTTTTTCTGTTCTCCTTTTGTCTAGGACAAGAACTCATCATAATGGACTCGATAATAAAACAGTGGCAGACATGCTGTGTGCGGTGCCCATCTGAGTTAGGGCTCTTAGCGCCGTTAATTGATACAGTTACTGCCCAGAAGTCCATAAGGCATTTGTATGGCTTTACATTTTACAAGCTGGCTTTTTTTCCCCCCTCTCCTTTGACAGCGTCCGCCATTCTTTGCACATTCCTCATTACCGTTTACCTTTACATGAGGGGTGGCTCGTAATTACCGGCTGGTAAATAGTTCCCTTCGCATTTGGTGCGTCGTTCAAAGACAGCGGAGTTCAGAGAGGTCTGTGGGAAGGGAAGTGTGTAGTTATCAAACAATGGGGAACAGTCACCGGGAGAGAAAGGCTGTCAGAGCCCAGGGCTGCAGGTCCTGCCCCATTGTCCTGGCTCAGGTGTCACTCATTCCTGCCCACTGCATTCACCGGGACGGGAACAACCAGCAGGGAGCTTCTGGGGGAAGGACAGGCACAAGGGGATTTAAAGGAAACCCTGAACTTCTTTACTCTCACCAAAACCAGGCAGGATCTTTTGAGATAGTCCATGTCCTAAATTAATCAAGCCTGTGGTAGACAGCCAAGTATAGTGAGGCAGGAGGGGTTGAAGTGGGGCTGAAGGGGTGGCCTCCAAATCATAATTTGTTGGGGTTTTTAAGTCCTCTTACTATGTGTCCATTAATTCTCACCAAAATCTCTCTTTTTTTCCTTTTTTTTTCCTTCTTGTTGTAAAATTCAGTATATTTTGACCTATTAGTTCAGATTTATATTGTCAAACAAAAGTTTTCAGTGAAAGGTCAAGGAGTGAGGAAGGAGAGGAGCGTGAGCAAATATTTCCATATATACCACACGCTAAGAAAAGAAGAGGTTAATAAAAGAATCACCAAAATAGGATATTAAGAGAATTTAAAAATAAGTAAATAATACCAAAAAAAAACCACAAAAAAAACCCCCACACAAAACAAAAACAAACCAACACAACAAAATCCCCCATAGAAATGGAAGAAACCATGTCTGCAGTCCCCTGGCACCAGCCTGGTTCTGATATCAAGGGCAGAGACTTGAAACTGGATATTTGACTCACAAGAAAACTGTGAAGTAAGAATTGTTTATTTTATTCTGTGCAAGGAACAATTCATCTCTTTTTTTGTCTTTGCTCTTTGGGGCACTTGTTTTTTTTTTCAATATACTAAGAGTGTTCTTTAAGTGTCTTTTTTTTTTTTTAATCAGCTTGCTTTCTTCAAAAGGGACACAAATCAGGGCAGGATCACTCATTCTACTCATAGGAAATTGAATAAGGGGGAGAAATTCTCAGTCTAGAAGTGGGAAAACAAACATTAAAAGTTTCTTTACTGTTTTTTTCTCTTTTCCTCCACCTTAGACTTTCTGTGTGTGCCATCGTTGGTCTAACTAATCACATCCAGGGTAATATTTAGAATTACCTTCTGAGTAGACTGGTCCCTGGTGGGTCAGGCAAAATGTGGAGGCCTGAGAGGTGGAAAGGATTAAGGCAAGAGGAGGACAAGAAGTAGGTGGTGAGTACAGGGAGAAGTAGCATTTCCTGCAGCCAGTGATGCTGGGATAACACCAGTGTTGCAAAGCCAGGGGATGAGGAATCTGTGGTCAGGAGAACAGGGAAGCAGAGCTGAGGCACAGTGGACGGTGTCCTGAGGAAGGGACAGAAGGCATGGGGGGCTGGGCAGGCACAGAGCCTGCAGCAGGAATTTCATGTGCAGTGGGCAGAGACTGATGGCAGATTTTCCAGGAAGGGGGACCTGGATGGTTTTGCTTACTCAGCTCACTTCAAGGTGCTGTGGAATGAGCAGGTTTCTTGCTAACGTCGTATGTTGTGTATTAGCAGGATTCTAAAAACACCACTGGTAACTGGAGAGGTTTTTAAATAAAGCTTGTGCCCTGAAATCCCACTCCTGCCTCCCAGCAGTGCTAGCACTAACAGGCTGGACGTAGATTGCTGCAGGAGGCGGACAGGAAGGTCTCTCCAGGCTTTTGGGGCATCTTTCTCAGTTCTTGGGGGACTTCCCTCCAAAGGACAAGGTTTTGGCTTGTCTGCTAACAGCCAGGGTGGTTGGGAGAGCTCCAAGCTTACCCTCAACCCTCTGTGTTACGCTCTGAATTGTGGGGTGTGTTAGTGGCCAACAGATCTCTGTCCTGGAAGAGGCACAAATGCCAGGGAGGGAAGAGTTCCTGTCTGGTGAGGCAAACACCAACCTCAGGCTTTCCTTTCCTATGCAAATTGTAAGGGGTAGTCAGGGAATATTGTGTAGTTTCTGTCAAAGGAGAAAGAAGTTTTAAAAGCAACTCCTTTCTGTCACACCTTGAGCGTTCTGCCAGAGAGGTTTGGTGTACTCATGGTATGCATTAAAATTGCTGTGGGAATATTACTGGTTGAGAATATCTATTAGATGTATATTTAGAGGATGTATTTTAATATCTGCTAGCCTGACTGTATTTTTTTTTTTTACAATAATAAGACCTAAAATAAATTAGATACTTTTTGAAGCTTTACAACATTCTTGCAACATAAACGTAATGTGAAATGTGATTCAGTTATGAGGCTGGATCTGAAAAGAAGGAAAGAGAGCAGAGGGGGGGAAGAGGTTCCATGTTTCAGTGAAACGAGTTTTGTGCAACAAAGCAGGTGTTTATAGAATGCTTCATTTTAATTCAGTGAAGCTAATACCCCGTTTATGTTGTTTGGAGTAATAACAGTGTAACACAGAGCTGTGGCAAAGATTTGCAGGTTTCCTTTAGGTCACCAACACTTGCTATAAACACGTTGCACTATTTTTTTATTATTCTACTCCATCTACATCCAGTAACTGGAGGGGAGGGGAAGGGGAGAGGGTTAACTGTTTTTACAGTTTAGAAGGCTTTTCTTTTTGTCACATTTAAACCAAATATACACAGGTGGCTAGGTGGCACTGTGGATTAATGTACTTCTGAATTAATGTGCCTAGAGTGGCTTGTATCACAAAGTGAGTATATCTGAGGTGCAAGCTCGCTTCCCCTCCTGGATCACCATGTGTGCAGTCACTTGAATTGCATTATTTTTGTATCAAAATCAGAAATCCAAAAGAATAGACACTGTAGTCATAATTATCTCAATGAACCTGTGTTTTGGAGCTCTATACTGCTTTGCAGGCACTCTGCTGAAGCTTGCTATTTATTTTAACTGTAAAAAGGAGAAGGTCACCTAAACTGCAAAAACTATTTTTAAAGGGAGAAGAACAAAAAAAAAAAAAAAAAAGAAAAAAAAGAGCTTTTCAGATGTTGGATATTGAGTAAAAAATAAAAGTACTTGTCCAGCACTGAGTGTGCTCCTGGAGCACTCTAAGGTTGGAGCTGCGGGTTCCAAGTGCTCTGAATCACCCACTGTAACCCCCTGAAACCCAACTGCCACAAGCACAAAGCCAGACACAAACTATGGCTCTCTGCAAACACATCTGAATGTAAATATGATTATTTTTTCAGGGGTGGTCCCTCCACTGCAATAATAATAAATGTAACTTCAGCAGCAACTTAGGTGACAGTCAGGGGTTGCAGGAGTGTCTGCCAGGGATGATCCTGACTGACTGAACATGTCTGGCCCATTGGAAAGGTTTTGCTTCTCTAAGAAATAGGAAGTAGAGCACATATAACCAACAGAACTCAATTATTGCACACTCTTAGTCTCCTCTAGTCGACTCCAGAGGTAATAATCACTATAGGGATTTCTAAAAGGTAATTACTGTATATTGCTAATTACACTTTATTGAGATCAAACATACTTCAGTATTTTGTTGATGTTACAGGAAAATGCAGTCTGTGTTTATAGTTTTAAATGCAAACAGTGCAATTTGCACTGGGGCTTAAAAAAATGTGGTTTTTAGGATAGAGCAGTTTAGATGTCAGGGCTGCTGCATTAGGCACCTTCCTTTTTGTAGTATAAAATGCAGTTTCTGTAACCTGAGGCAACAGTTCTTTACAATGCATGGTATATATTCGTCCTTACTCCTTTCTTCTGAAGTTGAATGTTGTAACAGAGGGGAATTGGTCAGGTACAGAGCATTAACTGCAAGGTATTCTTTCATGTGTATTATTAGTCAAAGATGTATACAATTAGTTAAAGAAACAACTTTGGAAAGGACTAAGTGCCTGTAAAAATCAAAGTGATTAAGAAAGAAGTACCGAACATCTGACTAGATCTATTTTCCTTAAATTGAAAATGAAAGCTGCCACTTCTGCTAAAAGCCCTTGCAGCCAAGAGATTTCACAGCAGTTCAGTTAAAGCCCAGCTAATGAATATAAGTTACTTTAGTGGATTTTAGCTGACTTTGGAATTAAAGTCTGAAGCCGTTGGATGCTGCTGGCAGAGCTGGACTATAGCAAAACGGACTTAATAAACTCCATTGTGCAGATAGATCCCCAGTGAGATTTGTCTTCCATCCATGACCAATTGGTATTATTTTTGTGGTGACTGGTACTTTTGTCTGGGAGACTGGGATTTCTGGGAGTGATTAGCACTTTTCAGCAGTGATTGACAGGTTGTAGCAGCAATGAGACAATAGGAGGAATCATTAGGAATTCAAATGCAGATTTTTGTTTGCATGCTTTAGGACTGGTTTGAGTAGAAGTGAAATCTAGATATGAGGGCAGAAATCACCTATTATTTCATCCATTTTTATAGAATACAAAAGGAAAAATGAAAATGTGCTAAAAAAAAATGGAAATGAAAACAGGACAGACAATAAGATCCCATTACTATTAACAGGATTCTCCTACTATATCAGTTTTGAGGGAGGGTTGTATTTTTCTGGGGAATCCTTTCTTGAGTCTTTCATACAAAATTCTGCAGTAAGTTTGTGGTAGAAACAAGTAGTAGAGTTTGTAGTGGAAAGATTTTTCATCATGTGAAAAAAAAAATCCCAGTAAGACAGCAAAAAATAGTCTCACTTAGCAAGGGAAATGCATTCGTTGGTGCCGTGCTGAGGGCTGATAAAACTGTCTCTGTTGCATCTAAACAAGAGGCCGTGGGGAAACAATTATAGTGACTGATTCCAAGCATTGACCAGCAATTGATAATTGGCCATAAATAATTAGGAAATAATGGCATGTCAGTGGTGTAAATTATGTAAATGTAGTAGCTGTATCTCCAGATACTGATTGAGTGCCTTATAAGTGATTTTTTTTTAATTCCGATTATAAATTTTATATACTGTACATGACAATTTAATCTTGTTTGGCATCAAAGCTACCAAGATAATACAGTATTATACAAGCCTAATCAAAGAGAGAAAAATCAGATGAACATCATTATTTTGAAGAGCTGGTTTAATGGGAGTTGACATTTTCAAAAGAGCATGGATTCTTTCTCTCTTTTTTTTTTTTTTGAGACAACAATTAATCTGAACTAGTTTTCTGAAGCAATAAGCTAACAGAACAAAACACTCACTGAAATTATAGACGTGAGGGTGTACTTCATATCTCATAAGGTATTAAATATTTAAAGTATGATTTTGTATAGCACACACTCTTTATGTAAAATGATCACGGCCCTGGATTTTTATTCTTAAACTGTGTGCTCTTCAGGGCAAGGGCTGTATTTTTTTTGTGGTGTGACTAACTTCTGAAGATTTAATCAGTTTTTCCTTCTCTGTTGATATCAACAAAAGTCTGTAACTTTGGTATTTTATACCTTAATGCAATCAGATTATATTAACCCCCCATCACATTAGCCAGCATCAGTTGCACAGAAATGCCTCCCAAGAATAAAATTTCCACACAAGGGCTTTTGGGAAGGTTTCAGCTCGATGTAGGTTGGTTTCCTGGACTACCAGATGGGCTGGAAGGTGTTTCAAAATTGATGGAATTTAGTCCTGTTGATATTTTATCCCACAAACTACGTGATGTTCACAAAGTGGTCGTTTTACTACATATAGTTTACAAAAATCCCAATATTAATAAGACACGGGTATTTTTCATAAAGGCAGCTGAATCCTGGATGTTGGTGCAGTGCAACTGGAAAAAGCTTCTAAAAAGTGCCAGATAAGACGTTCTGGTGCCAGGCTGATGACCCAAGTGTGTGTCTCCAGCACAGAACACACACACAGAGCAGTTGTTGCTGCAGTGTCGAGCATCTGCATCAGCGTGGGAGTAGTTTCAACTCTCTACCTTCAGATTTTCACTCTTATTAACGGGATTTGGGCACCCAGAATCAATCAGAACCTTTGAATCTGCTTGTAACGCTCAGCATTTGTCTCCCCCCGGAGCTGGAAAGGTGTTCAGCAGGGCTCTGCTGCCCCGGGAGCTGGAGGGGAGAGCAGCAGTGAGGGTGGGCAGGCAGGGTGGAGGAGAGGTGTGAGGCGGAGGGAAGGGCACGAGAGGCACATTTGGGAGCAGTTCCTGCCAGGGTCCTGCCGGCCCAGCTTGGAGCATCTGCTGTTGCTGTGCGAGCAGCTCCTGCTGCTCCCAGAGCTGAGCCCGCCCTGCCCGTGCCTGCCTGGCAGCGCTGCCAGGCGTTCCTGCTCTCGCTCCGATTAGAACAGGACACCTGCCAAAAAGAAAGGCACCACTTCAACAGCGACAGCGCTGAAAAACAACAAAGGAGCCCCAAACTCGCCTGCCAGATAAAGCCTCCCCCTTCACCTTTCTCTTTTAGCGAAGAACAATTTTAAACTCGCACTTCTTCCAAGTATGATCTCTATTTAAATTTCGGTTCGTTTCCTCCTTTTTCTTTCGTGTGGTTTTACTCATGTCTCTGATTAAGAAATAGCTATTTGCTCATTATCACTTAGCACTGGAAGATTCTTTTTTTCTTATCAAATGAGTTATAAAAGGCATCTTTTTTTCTTCTCTTAAAAAAAAGTCTGATTGCTCCTTCTGCAATACAGTCTAGACATTCTAAGAGAACTAAGAAGGGAAAACATATATCTGCATTTAAAAAAATAAGGTAATTTTTAAATAACTCCCAAGAGAAAGTGGACATATGGTGAGAGATAAAACGTGTAACCTCACCGTATAGATATTTAGATTCACACTGCCTTTTCCTGGCTCTGCCAGGGCTCTGTATGGGGAGATAAGGGCAGACTCACGAGGCTGTGATTCAGGAGAGGCTATTTCGACAAGTTTCCACTCTGAGATTCTGTTCATCAACCTCTAATTAGCACTTCATCGCTTTCAGCTTTGTGTCACCCAGCTGACTAGAGGAAGATGACACCTCCAACTTGAACTGGGCTTTTTTCCATTTTCTTGGAGCTCATCAAGACATGTGGTGCTTTCTTAAAGTGCAGCTGGTGCTGGCACTTTCATTGTAAATTTAAATCGCTGTGTTTGGAAAAAGGTGATAAGAACAGTTTGTTTCATGTCCCTGGTGTTTAGCCTGAGGCAATTCCCAGCAAATATATTCAAGGCTCCTTCTGGTTTGATCTGCTACACTTTTTTTGTATTATTATTATTATTAATAACAATGCTAGAAAATATGCACCAAAAAGAGGAGCCTGTGCAGTGTATAAATTTTTTCCCACAGTCACTGAAGTTTCAGAGAAAACAAAACCCCTTTAAGCGTTCATTTAGATAAATAGCAAACACACACACACATATATATATATGTTCAGAGAAGGAGGAGTCGGGTTTTTGCAAGTGTGGTGGGTTTTTTTACATTTTCTGTGACACAGGTTTTGGAGAAAAAGACATTTCATTTTTCTTGATGTAACATTCTCCTCTATTGCTCATGCTATAGATAATGTATGACAGTAGTTTATTACACAGTTTTTTCTGCCTATCCAGTTGTTACATTACTCATGAAATAATGCCAAAGAACAATGATAGGCATTTATCTCAAAGTGCTTATAGAAATATGCCTGGAAATCAAGCTTTAAACATTTTATCTGTGTCCACTGTACTCTGTTCTTAAGTTCTGATTTGTGTACATGCACACTGTTAAGATCTGAAGGTACACTGCTTAACTGACACATTTTGTGCCTTTTAAAGTGTGTGCCAAAGTCAGTACAGCATTGAGAAAAGGGATTAAGAATTTACACATCAACTTTTGCATTTTCAAAATTTCCACATTACTGTGTAGAGCTTTCTTCTTCTGAACACGTACCCTGTACACACAACCTGGCTATGGAATAAACCAAATGAGAGAAATGCCATCTCAGGAGAGCAGCTATTGTATATTTACTTAGGGAAACCTGGATACTTTTCAAGCACACAGTTAAAAATAATGTTTCTTTTTTTCTGTAGAGTAGGAATCAAAAATCATGTTTACTAGTCTTTTTCCTTTCTTTCAATATTTTTTCTAACCTTTAGAAATTAAACTCATACTAACAAAGTTCCTATTTTTTTAATTTTTTTTTTTATGTGGCTTTTCTGATTTGCTGTTGTGCATTTTAAAATGTGCTGTTTGAGACCTGGGTCCTGAGCACTGCAGCAGCACAATAAATGTCATTAAAAGTCTGGGAAGCTTCTATTGTGACCTTATGGAGTGAGCACAGAATTGTGGCTCTTTCTTCAGTGAGACAGAAATGAAAGCATACATGAGAAAAATTTAGCTCCATCCAACTTTTAAATACTGAGCCAACACATTGGCTTAGATCTAATTTTTGCATTCTGACTAATAGTTCTGGTGTAAATTGCCATATTTCCATTGCTATAGAAATTAAACTCTCTGATTTCTGGATGTATGGAGAAATGCAACATATGTAGATAGTGGCACAATCCTGTATTTATGATATTCCACTTTTCTATAAATATAGATGTTCTGTGATTATCAATAGAGCTTCTCATTAAAATTCAGACTTGGATACAAAATGATGCCATTTTGTCTTAATATTTGAAAACCTAAAAATATATTTCCAGCTCTTTGAAAATCTGTATTTTAGCATTTACATTCAGCAGTTTATTGCAGTAGGAAATATTTCAAACAGAAGAAAAAAATTGTTCCATCAAAGTACTCTAATGATTTAGAAGACCATTTTCTTTCCAAAACCCAAACATTAGGAATGGAGTTTAATCAAAGATCTGGTGCTGCATTTCCACCGAAGGCAGGAAATAACTGATTATTTCTCTGAGTTTTTGAGAATCAGCCTTGTTAGGAATAAGATTAAACTCCATGGCAGTCTTGCAAAATTGGCGTGGTCTTTACTGCATCCCTGTTACAAATGGCTTTGCACTTCGAAAGGCTTCTTTTAATGACTGTTTGCTCCTTTGACAAACCAGCTAATTGTCTGCCGGTCTATTCATCTTAATTCACACCCATTACCCTTCATATTTCCTCTCTACCCTTCAGCAGCTCCTGCTGCACCCTCGGACTGCTGTCCCACCCGAGGATCTGCTGTGGTGCCACAGGGATCTTCCTTGTGCCGCATCCACGGGGATGTGAAGGAAATGGGATGTGCAGTCCCGGAGCTCTGACTGTTCCCTGCACTCCTCAATCCCCCAAATGCCAGTCTGGCCCTTTCCCCTCTCGTTGCTGACCGTCCCGGCCACCCCTGCGTGTGAACCGGGGCTCTCAGATTAACCCTCCTCTGGCGTTTGCCAGGCTGGGGGTGGCCAAGGTGTATCCTGCAGAGATGGCTGAGGGTTTGGGTTTTTACCTTGAGCCCTTGGCTTCTGCCTTCTGCTTCCTGACCCCGGCTGGCTGCCAGAACTGCCCCTGTGCATGCAGGAGCAGAGCACAGGGAAGCCTCTGCTCTGCTCAGAGTGTGAGTTCAGGCAGCTTCAGGCAGCCAAGTACGTGGATCTCACCTTCAGCACATGGCACTTGACTGATCTGTGGCTCTTTGCCTCAATTTTCCTGCCTTGGGAAAAGCCTTGGTCTTCTGCCACTGGTAAAACACCGTGGATGGCAATCCTGTATTTCCCCCAAAATTTCAAACAGATTCCTTTTGTTTTCTCCCAGCAGATGTCAGAACAAAGGTATTTTATAACCTTTGGCTGTATAAATAGTTGTGTGAGTAAGAGTTGCTTACAGTTTTCACATGTTTTGGCTCTCCATATGTAGTGCACAGCAGTCAGTCTATCTGAGAATAGCTACTATAGGACTGGATGGAGAGATCTGCATGGATTGACAACTGGTGATAAATGAGGATCTTCTTATTAACTGGGGATAAGAGATATGTCCTGGTGAGGGCCGAATTCTCCACACAGAGACAAGAAAGGAATGGTGGCAGCGTCTGTCTCTTAGTTGCTAGGCACTTAATTCATCCTTAGACCTCAAGGACTCAGCATGGGGAACAACAGAGATAAATAATTTGCATTGGCTGTGTCATCTCTTGCTTTTGCCAGAAAGTGTCAGTTTTTCCTTGCCCAGTGATAGCACTGATGGCAATTATTACATTATATGCAGAATAACCATATATCTGTGTAGAAATGTGGATTAAATAAATGGTGCAGAAAAGATTGTGATCATGGAAATGTTTGTGTGAGCCAAACCCTCTCAGATTAATAAATTTTTTTTCAGTGTAATTCAGCACCACAATGATAACCCAACAATATAACCAATATAAGTACAGATATAAAGGTATGAAACAACATATTGTCAGCAGCAATAAGAGAGATTTAGCAATGTGTAAACAGGATAGATCCACAAGAGGCCAAGCATGGCAACATTTATTATACACACCTACCTAAGTGAAAGCCACACTGAGCAGAATGTAAAAGAGAAAGAAGTGGTAGATTGTGATGGCTTTTTTATTATTTGGAATTTGCATTCCACCAGAGTTCTGAGTTTTTTTGTGAGTCTCATTTTTAAGAGCATTTAGCTTTTATGTGACTCTTAATTCATCAGTGTGCAAACACGAGCTGCAAAGAGCTCAGCTGAGAGCTGGGAAGGTGAGCTGGGTTGGTGCCCCATGGGATGGGCAGGGAAATGTGTCCTTTGTCCCACGGGGACAGAGCCAGCTCAGGAGGAGGGATGTGCAGCCCCTGCTCACTGCTCAAACCTGCCCAGAGCCAGTGCAGAGACCTGGGCTGACAGTGGGACTGTCTTGGCCCTCGTTGGTGTAGTGAGGCCAGCTGAGTAGTTAAACAAGACACATTAAAACCAAAAGAAATCACCAAATGCATGTTTTCCTGAAGCTCTTCCTCAGCGTGCATTTGCTCAGAGCTCCAGGAAGCAATCTTACCAGTCCCAGCATTAGCAAATTAAGGTTGTGCGTTATGAGATTGGCTTGAAAATCATGAAATTACAGAACCAGAGGACAGGGGGAGAAAAAAAAAATGTATTTCTCTATCTTTTAATAATCATTTGCTTTTCTTTGTATGAATTTTTAGAATATACTAGGATTGTAATTTCAAACTTTTCCCGAGCTGATATTCTAAGAACCAGGGCTCTGAAAAATAATAAGTATTGTGAAATCTGAATAAACCCCTGGGTCTTCAATGCACATTGCAGCTGAGCTGGGCCAAATGCTCCTGTGGCTCCTGGGGCAGTGCAGCCTTCTGAACATCACTGCTTCACCCAAGTGAGGCTGTGTGTGTTGAAAATTGGTGTAATTGAGCCACAGAATAACAGTGAAACATGGCCTTAACTCTAAGCTTTAATGCATGATGATTCTGAAAGAATTAAATTGAAAGCAAACCCCTTTGACTTCTGGAGATTCCTAGTACTGAGGGAATACTTTATTTAAACCCACTGGACAATGTAACCTTGGTCCTGTTCCAATCAGGCATATGGATTTCTGTGGGATCAGGATTTAACCAGTAAACCTTCCCATTAGCAGAATTTTTTAAAAGTTTGGAACATGTTCTATCCCTACTCTTGTTGTGGACTGTATGATGCTGTTTTTACTGTTACCTGGGGCGTGGGACAGTGTATTTTCTGAGAGGAGGATGAGAAGTTGTTTGTATTTTCTGAAATAATGTTACTATCTTTACACACAGCATACTCTACTTGAACTTGATGGTCTGATATGTGTTCTACATGTATATGTCCTGCTGGGGAATTCGTTTTACACATACAGATGACTGTAATTCCTCTCTTCTCCTGCACTGTTTTGATCTTAGTGGAGCTAAGCTTCTGCAAATAAAAACTTAGATGTCGAGCATTCAGCCATTCTGTATGTTTACATCTGCCTATAAAGGAAAGTTATCTTAATTCTGAGCTCTTTCTGCTTCACAATGTGATTGCCTTGCAAACCAGAAACAAGTAGTAATGGCTTAACTGTGCCAACAAAGCACTTCACATGGGGCACAGGTTTGGAAATGAACTTCAGCACAGACCTTGTAGACATCTGAACTCTATAAATCCACAGGTGTTTAAGTAGCCCTAAGGGCTAGGTCAGATAGCAGACTTGTTTCAGTATGACTTTACAAGGATTTAGTACTGTGTAAACAACACTTGCAAGGTTTGCTCTTTACTGCTGAGTAAAACCAGTAGCAGGAAGAGCCACCTTTGATTTTGTACCGTAACGTGCACAGTGTTTTTTATTCCATAAGCAATGTTTGCTGGGATGTTTTTGAGCAAAACTACATACGAAATTAAAATGATAGAAATTGTACCGTTCTTGAAAGGAAATTGCAGGGGAGCTGAAGGGTTTGGGTTTTTCTTTCTGTTCCGTCCCTTTTGTTTGTTGTTGATTTTGGTCTTTGTTTGGGGAGAAGCATTCAAATCCTTCTGGAGGAAGAGAAATCAGGCTGTAGTTTTACATGTGAATGCAGTCTGCACATCTTAGGTCTGTGCGTTTCCACCTAAATAATGTTGCTGCTAAAATTTCCTAAGCAGATGGGCTTATTTCTCAGCAAAGTAACCCCAAAGCATAAACCAGCTCGCACAGAAATACTGCTGAGTTGATGCTGGGAGAAAAAAACAAAACAGCCTAGCTGAGTGCTGAGTGCTGAGAACAGCGTTCTATTTTTGCCCCCAAATCTGGTCTGGTAGTAGTAGTGAAGGATTTTCATCAATACCTTAAAAAAACCAAAACAAAAAAAAACCAGCAAAACAAACAAGCAAAAAAACCACCCACCAAAAAAACTCCAAAGGACTGCCCAGAATAACATGGTAAATCAGCTTGAATGGGGAAACTGGACCCTAAAGAGGAGGCATAAGGAGCTGAAAGGAGTGAAAGAGCCCTCAGAAAGGGAAAACAAGATAACTGGAACCTGAGTGGAGTACAGTAATTAGGAACTGGAGAAGGAAATTAAAATCCCTAGGGAATTCAGTATCTGAGAAAGGAACTGAGAGAAATCTATTGAGGTTTATAAGAGGACAATTACTCCAAAAGCTTAATTAACTCACATACAAAGCTTGGCTGAAGCTCCTCCTTGTCCTTGTTTTCACACGGATGTATGACTCGAGGAAATACAAATAATTTCTTTAGTAATTAATGAAAGCTTATTGATCAGTTTATCAATCTCTAGGAGTGATAGCTAATGATTAATTCAGTCATGTTTTCCTGCAGCATTTTGCTTTCTGCTCCTTTGCCCCTTATTCTTTACACTTCAGGGTATTTTGAGCATAGATGTATGGCTGGGATTTCAAATGCATCAGTTGCATAAGTCCTTTAAGTTTTGCTGTAGCTAATCACAGTATTTATGATGTGAGGGTTTTTTTTCCTAGTCAGCACAGAGATTTGAAGAATATATTGTACAGGCAGTTAGATGTTTGCTGCATTCTGATGGTAAAGGGAGACAGTTGTAATTACTTTTGCTCCATCCTGGACTGTGCTTTTTTTGCAGTTTAGTCAGGTTTGTGCTGTGTGGCCCTTTCTGTCTGGACTGAAGTGTTTGTCACAGGTGTTCATGTTGAATCTGGGGTTCTCTGTGTCTCCAAGCTCTCAGCTACCCTGGCACCTGCCTCCCAAAGCCAGAGTTTCCTTTCTCAGGCAATGACTGCCCGGAACATAACCAAAGGTGTAACTTCCACTGATTCAATCTAACTGAATTACTGCAACTGTTTCTTGGAATGGGATGATATTACATAAATAAATTCTATGGAAACATCCCTGTGACTGATAAAACCAGAGAATCTCAGTGCTGAGAGATGTCAGGAATTTAAGCGGATAGGATAATATATATCATGCAGAAATTTTATCCTTTGTCAGATAAATGATCAGATTTGGTTCCTTCAGTTCCCAAAAATACAATCTGAGACAATTTTCATCTTCTCTGGAAGTGGACCCAAAATATGAAACCAGATTCTGAATTAAGTCTCATTTTTTAATACCAAAAAAATGTGTATGTTGTGTTGTCTGGGAAACATTTGGGTTGAAGCACTGTAAGCCAAGAATTTTATTCATCTTCCCCACCCTCCCCTTCCATTCTTCAGGTTATTTAAAAAACTTGCCTCTTTACAAATCACATCAGGTTTGTTGTATGCATTAAGGGAGAGGCTCTCAGCTTCCAGAGCAGGCTGTATGAACAATGGTGCTGTGTGGACATCAACTGGCATCCTACCCAAGTGCCAGGAATTTGGTTTGTGTTAATTACAAGGTGCATTTGGCTGTGTCTGTATGATAGATTAACAGTTCCAAATAACATGATATGCAAATGAAAGGAAATTCTTTTTCCATTTTATAGCACAGTTGAGAAATACAGTGTATTCTGAAAAGAAATAGAACTGCAGCTCTGCCAGTGACTTGCTGGTCTGTATATATCAACACTCACCCATGTAAGAAAACTCACACCAAATTGAATTATTCCAGTGTTTATGCATGGTGGTGTTATCCTAATGTCTGAATGTTAAAGGATACACTGCAAAAATAAACTAGTACCTACCATTTTAAGTGGTGCATAAGGACATTATTCGACCTTCTCCAAATGTATTTATGCAAATACTCAGAAAGCAAATATACCTACATCTCACTTGTGGATTCCAAGATAGTTTGTAGTTTCTTGTGGTGTTTTTCTCCCTGTAATTTTGCATTATTCATCAATGGAAAATCTGTTTCATGTATCTGCCTCAAATTCAAAAGAGAAATGTTGTAGTTAAAAACTGTGTAGTACTAGTCTACTGCTTAAAAAAAATTCTGAGGTCCAGCAGAATTCACCAACACATCAGGTCTAGTCTCACAAATTTTCTCCTCTTGCCTTTTTTTTTTATTTTATTTGTTTTGTTTGGAGGGAGATTAAAATATTCCTACTGCATTGTGAGGCTGTGTACTTAAAGAGCCCGAGCTTCATGTGGTAAGTGGCTTTAACCATGAAACAAGCGAGCTGCATTGCACAGAGTTGTAGCAATAAGAGTTCTTTCATTAGGAAGAAAGAGAAACACAAATGCAAGACAAGAGAAAATGTCTGTCAATTAAAATGACTTAAAATTGCTCTGTGTTTTGTTATGTGTAGTGCATTTACCAGGAAAGTCGTGAGGTGTCTGTGCTGTTATGAAAAACAGCACTGCTGTTTCTATGATCTCCTCTGTATTTCATTGGCTACCTGCCTGTCTTTAATTTGGTGTTAAAAATTTTGCCTTATGAATTATTAAGGGAGAATTCTGCTTTTCTGTTCTTATTCACGTTTCTCAGAACTGCTTGCTTTCCACAAGGCATCAAAGTGAAAATAAGGGTGAGACCAATCCTGGCAATTCATGGAAACGCATGGACATTGACTGGGAAAAACACCATAAAAATTAAATCTGGATTTCCAGTCCTCTAGTGAGATATGGAATGGGGAATTTCAAAGATTGATGCATCTTAATCCAAAAGAAACTGTGGTCATTGTTTCTGATCTCTGGGATAACCAAGTCACAAATGCAGCGAGCTCTGTAATTTATGGTTTAGTTTAGTTGCACCTCTAATTAAAAGCAAACACCAAGTGTGTTTGTAGGTTCCCTTCGTTTGAATGGGAACAGGCAAACCCTTTCTTAAATAACTACTCTTTCTTCAGACAAGTTGCAGCTATGAGAGCTCTGAAAGGACCTGAAATTGGTTGATGGAAAGTGGCTCCCCATAACTAATTCTAGCTGGGAGGGCACTGCCATTTCAGTCCTTTGTATTGTCTATTTTAAAAAAGATGAGGAGAAATCAGAATGCCAACCAACAGCTGCCAGAAAAGGCTATTTAAAGAAAAATAGTAGAAATGCTCGGCAGAGGTTTTAATGGCTGTGGCCTCACCAAAGGAACTGACAAACTACCCCATTTTAATAATTCCTTTGCGTAAGTTTAAGTTTTTCGTTTCAAAGGGAACAAAATGGGTCATCTTGTGGTTTGGAGATCATTGTATACTGTGTGCTAATCTAGAGACTGTCTCGAGATTTTAGAAGGCTCTCTTTTTTTTTATAGGCATTATGAACTAATTCACAGGACTGATCACAGAGGCTCTTCCTGTGTTCATTAATAGTATTTCTGAAATAAGTGAAGTAAAAATGGGTTTGGTTCCCAAACATTAATTTTCCTTGACATTTCAAAGGCTGTTTGCTTGTGAAAAGACTGGACTTGAGTATTCACTGCAATTCTCTGAATGCTTTCTCTGCATTCATCTCTGCTTGCTATGATGTCTTATTCTTGCTTCTTTTCTGTTACCATTTTACAAAATGGCCTTTTGGTAATTAGAAGTGCTTTTTTTTTATTTTAACCTGGTGTATATATATGTATATATAAAGCAGCAGAAAACTGGCATCAAATAAAGCAGGCCCATCATTATTGTTGTGCATGGGAACTTGTTACACGAGGGCAGTACTTCATTTGAGGAAACAATTTAATTGAATTTTGTTGCAGCTAAATAGCACCTTTGTTAAAATCAAAATGACCTTGTGTAAATGTACCTCAGAAATCCACCCAGGTAAAAGAACAGGTAAAAAAATGCAGTAACTGCAGTGTGTTTTAAGAGGTTGTATTTTCATTAAATTGATCACAATTTTGCCCTCTATTTTTTCTGTATATGGGGGGGAGAAGATTAACAATTTCCATTTTTAAAACATTCTTGCTTTATAAATTAGTTCTCTTTCTTTCAGCTTTTATACTCCACGCTCCAGATAATAAATGTGCTCACAAAAGACTTGTCTGAAATAATGAAGCTGTTAAAGAACATTGTAATTTTTTACTTTAATAAAATTAATCTGGCCCTGTAAACCATTGGAAGGCAAACTTGCTCTTAGAATGCATCACAGTAGCACGTTTGTGACACTGATAGATCACTATTAACTCCTTTCAAGCTTTAAAATGCTTCAGAATGCCAAAGTAAAGAATCTAAAACTGCAGATCTTATTCAAATGAATCAGGATAGAGCAGATGGTTGAAGAAGGCACACAAGCAAGAAGTAAATCTCCTGTTCTCCCTTTCTGATTGCTTTGCCCACAGAGGAATAATGATTCAAAGAAAATCAGTAATCATGGCGGATGCCATTAGCATATTCCCAATAAGGGAGCTTACACAAAAATTCCCAGAGAAAATGAGTGGCTGCTGGTATAGATCAGTGTGCAAATAGTGCATTTCCAGCTGCCTCCCAAAACATAGATTTTTCCAAGACGTTAAGAAAGGAAGTTTGAAAAAGTGAATTAAGAGAATCGCACGTTTGCTTCGAGAAGAGCCGGCTGTTTTATTAACCAGCCACCACAGCCACATTTAACACTCTTGTCAGCCGTGGTGCTGAGCTGAGCAGCTCAAAAGTGTCCTGTGCTTGAAATTAAGGTATCAGCAACCCTTCAATAAAATGTAGGGAGCCCCCTTTCCTACGTGGCTGTTTCTGTCTGGAGGAGTGCGCACAGTGCTGTAAATGCCCGTTGTTGTGGACGCCTGTGGTAAATGTCTGCTTTCTTGTCGCTTCACACAAGTTATTAAGTCGTTCACAAATCAGTGGCAAAGCAAAACACGTTCTCCAAGTGTTGGGGAAGGGGTGCTAACCTAGATAAATGGCTGTTTTCCTGTCTGTCCATAAGCAATGGGAAGCCCATTAGCCAGAGTAAATGAGCAGAGCACTATGTGAACAGTCAAGCTGCCGCCTTTCATTTAGGTGGAATTAGGATTTTCACTTGGGATGTTTCAAAATGAGAACAAATTCAAGAAGTGCATGCAGGATTGCCACCTTCTCCTACTTAATACAGTTAAGAAAGTAATGCACCATTTTGCTGCTCTCACTGGCTTTAATTCCATCTCATAGGCAAAGCCTGAGGACTCACCGCTGCTCCGGCCTCTGGCTCGGGCTCAGCTGCCATTGTTGCAACCGCACAGTGCATGTCGAATTTCTTGTGTGCCAGGCTCAATGTGCAACTGCTGCCGGTCCCAAACACAACAACGGGCCAGCAGTCACTCAAACAAGCACCATCACCTAGAGGGCTGATAAATCTCCTCAGAAAAGCGGCCGTGAGACGCGCTATTGACAGGTTTTGTTGGTGGAATAAGAGGGAAAGTAGGTGAGGGTGACCACGTTCCTGCAGATGCCATCATTGATTATGCCAGCAGGAGGCAAATGGTTAAAGGATTCAATAGGAACTGTCACAAGAGTTTCAGTTTTATTATTGAAGCCCAAACTTTCAGTGGCAGTGGACAGATTGCCTTCATTTTTCATCCATGAAACATCTTCAACATTCCTAAAAAAAAAAAATCTTTTAAACTAGCACTGCAACCAATAATGCCTTTTATGTATACTAAGATGGTAGAAACCATTAATAAAATGCCTGTCAACAGCACATCTCCCTTTTCTCTTTAGCAGAAAAAGGAGAAATCATTAATTACAGTTTCTGTCACACACGAAAGACATGGTTTTTTGTTCTGGTCTTTTAGCACTTTAACAGCATGAATTCACCTAGTGGCCACCTATTCTGCAAAATTTGAAAAGGGATGTGTCCTTATCCATCTATGCAAAACCTTCTGAAGACATTGCATGTGTCTGTCTGGGTAACAAATGTGGTATTTTGGGTTGACACTGAAAAGGAGGATTATGAATATGGATAGGATGCAAATACTCCATCTATCTTAATCAGAATACAGGAATTCAAGCTGTTGTAGAAGGAGGGGGAAGGAAGGGGGGGGGAAACCTTAGAAACCTAAGCTGTGGGGGCCTGATCCTGCTCTTCCCACTGTCAGCTGGGGTCTCAGCTCTGAAGGGACCAAGGGCAGCACTGGGCAGTAAATTTACACCATCTTCTCTAAGCTTGTCATTTTACAGGCAGCTCTCATGTTGAGATTGCCTGCTCTGCTGAACCCACAGGTATTTTAAGTACCTGCTGGAAGGTGGACTTACAAATCACTGCTGCTCATTTATTTATCCCATCTGAAAAGTATATAATCGTGTAGGGGTTTTTTTAATGCATAAAAATTAATTTTAAAACCCCTACATATTGAAAATTTGAAAGGAATGTATAAGGAGATGTAAGTAATAGCAGTTTTTGGGGACAGACATTTGTTAATATTTCAATTTATCTAACCAGGTTAATGTCAACAAAAAGGTCTCCAGTTTCTAGGTTTTTCCCAGCTCACCCTTTTCTGTCATTTAGTGGATGCCTGTAGTGCTTGTAAAAACAGAATACTAACCAAATAGCTTTTAATATTTTTTCCAATTTATTTCTGTAAACTTTGAGAGCTGCATTTTTGTAGGTTTTGTTTTTGCTTTGTGCTATCTAAATATTTTGTGAAACCCATACAGAGGATTCCTCTCTCTTTTGAAAGAAGTCATCACTGAAATCTGGCAAATCATAAATCAAAATGTTTTCATTGTGAGCATATGAGACTTTTTCCAGCCCTCAGATCTAATGAAACAGAAAGCAAATACAATACTCTCATTCACTCAGAAGGTAAACATATGTCTAATAGAGCCTTCTGAAATGTGTCATTTATGTGTTTCAGTTTCAATATGTGTCTCATCAATTGTAAATTAAAGGCCCAACCTGTCTATTTGGGTCTTTCACAAAAATATCAGTTTGAAAAAAAAAAAAAAAAGTCTTAGTAAAATGGAAATTAAAGACCAAATCCTCAGCTGATATAAAAACACAGCAGATGAACAGGTTTAAGTATGTGTTTCACATTATAAATGCAGAATATAAATCTAGAAGAGGTGACTTCAATTCCTTAATGCTCCTACTTTTGGTGTGAGCACTTACAGTTGCTTGATTAGGAAAAATTAAATTTTGCATGGCTTATTCTGATATCGTGACTACAAGTAGGCCAATATTTTTATAGTCCAATATATGAATAAAATACCTACTAGAACAAAATCCATCTTAGCATCTGATAACTTTAATGCCAAAGTTAAGGGGATTCTCAGTAGAAACCATGATAAGTTTGGGTCTCCCATTTCTTCTATGCTTTTGTATTGAGTACAGTCAAGGCCTTTAATCACCCATAGGAATGTAAACAAGTAGTTTCAGCTCACATGTTTCACATTATCTGTTTCTATGATTATGTGCCAAAGTCTGTCGTGGGGACCTCGTCCTGCACAGCTGAAATCAGTAGAAATCTTACCATGCATTTTAAACTCATGAAAATTACAACTCTGTGTGTTTCAATAATTGTCTGACTGAAATGCAGGGAATTGGTACATTCAGAGTTTGCCTGAGCTGTGGTCCTCTTACATGCATGATTGAATTTGAAAGCAGTTTAATGCTCTTTTTCCTTCACAATGTAGAGTCAAGTCTGTGATGTTCTTGCTCTGATGGCAATGAGAAAGTTTTGTCAGAGGATTTATTCATTTGGGGTTTGATGATGAGTATGGATGAGCTGTACCATAGGGTTTGATGCAGAAAAATCCATGATTGGCATCACTGAGACACAGAGTGGGAATGCAGCTCTTAACCTGTCCGTTCTGAAGCACAACAAGGACCAGGCTGGGAGCTCCGTGCACTGTTCTCACCCTAAATGGTTTTAAACCTGTGCTGAGCAGAATATTTCAGTAGTAATGGTTAAAAATGTCATGTCTGAAAAATCTGGCAAGTATTCAGAGTCACTTAATCTTTCATCAAGATTTAATCAGAATAGTCTTATATCTCTTTGGTGCATTGTCAAATGCTCACCACGGTTTGTCTCCCCCCATGGTGGACTGACAGATTGAGCAAATAAGCAAAGAGCCGGAACATTTGACTGTAATTGCAGTGTCAGCACTGCTAAACTATATTTATGAGAAGAAAGTTAACACTGTGACATTAATAATTTCATCAGTTTTCCATGGGTTTGATTCACAAACAAGGACGCTTTTTTCTGTGAATTGTCTGTGACCAATACTTTGTTCTCCTGGAAGAAGGCTACAAATTCCAGTTTTGAAAGAAAAGCAGGCACAAAAAAATAGCTTTGGCCCACATTACTACGTTTGGGGAATTAAAAAGGAAATCTTTTAAATATGTGCACTGATTCAAGCTCTATAAACTGTGCATTTCCTGTCAATAAGCAAAAAAATAATGACTAGAAACAGACAACAGAAAAGGCAGGGCTAGGAATTTGTTTGGATGTACTGTAGCTCTAAAATTGCTTTAGGCAGATACATGAAGTCTTTTAGTTTTTCTTGACTCTTTCAACCACTAGATGCTCACCTGAGCTTTCAGTGATTTATGGCACTATACCACATGTACTGGCTAATAAAGACAGTCTGTTACTCTCTAATTTTGGAGGGACATAACACATGAAACTGCAGCAGTCTCTTACCTACATATTTCACTCTGTAAGGGGAAACATAAGAGAGAACATGACGTGTATTAAAGAAGTGAATTACAAAGTTATACTCCTTAGCCCAGTAAACCACTGCTGGCTGTCATACCTCTGAGGACTGAGGTGTTGTTTTCACTACAGCTTAATCAGCTGGGCCTGGACTGTTCCTTGGTGTTCATGTGCCCTAGGCAGTATAAATGCTGTGATTCACATGCACCATCACATGAGCCTGTGCTGTGCATTTTATACGATGCTGAATAAAATTATATGTTAGAATGATTGATCACATACTTCTTAGCCACTTAAATTATGAGAAGGTAGAGTTAAAAATATATATACAGTGATTCACAAAATTTTGAAGCCACCTGCATGTGTGTTTAAGCTGTGCAGCTTGTGATTCTATCCCAGGTGAGACTGACTCACAGAATCACAGCACAGCTGAGCTGGAGGGACCCACAAGGGTCACTGAGTCCAACCTTGAGCCCTGCACAGGACCAGCCCCCAGAGTCACCCCCTGTGCCTGAGAGAGTTGTCCAAGCACTCCTGGAGCTCTGGCAGCCTTGGTGCTGTGCCCAGTGCCTGGGGAGCCTGTTCAGTGCCCACCACCCTTGGTAGAAGAACTCTTCTAACATCCAACCTGAACCTCAACAGCCTCTCTGGCTGTGCTGGAGAAACTGCAGTTATCTGAGCTCTGGCACGTTTGAGGGCATAGCCAGCATGCTTTGAAAATGAAACAGGAAGTGTTGATGCTAATTTAGTATTCTCATTGTCTTTCTGATTTGTAAATAGGTGTATATGTACACATGCACACAAGAAAACATCAACTACTTATTGTGCTTCCACAAAGTTGGAAATGTTCTGGACTCCATGGCAGGGAAAGAGACCAGTCCCACATACGTTCTTTTGCTGTGTTCTCCCTTAATCAGTCATCTAAAGTGAAACACTGGAATCAGAAGAGGAATAATATTAGGCATTCCTGCACTATTATTGTCATCATGTCACTAAGGCCCAGTAATTGCACCCTGTAAAGTTTCTTGCCTGTGTCTCAGTGGGAGGAACAGGTGGATGACAGACAGAGACCACCAGGGCTGTGTGCAAGAGACCTGTTTGCACAGGATCCAGCACAGATCCTTTTGGCTTTCAGTGTGCCCAGATGGTGAGCAGCTCCTTCAAGACTCAGTTCTGTGCTGAGATAAACTGAGCCATCTGGACCCAGCAACCCCCTGAGGTTCCTGCAGTGACCAGGGCAGCTCCTGTGGGCTTGTGTGACTGTTGGCAGGTCACACACATGCAGAAATCAAGAGTTCTACCCTTTAATCACTATCAATCACAAAACAACCTAGGGATGCTTTCATTGGAATTTTAGTGGCAGTGGGATGTTCCAGCAAATAGCCCACAGGAAGCTCATCTCCCAGAACCTGAGGGGCTCCTAAGACATCATGGAATGACAACAGGAACCTCTTTGCCAGCTATCACATCAGGAGATTGCTTTGAATTTTTCCATAGCTCTTCCAAGCCCTGAGCTGCTATAATATCTCTTCCCCAAATATAAGTCCCATGCACGTCTGGAGAATGGGAATCTGACTAGAGAAGGGAAGAGAAATAAAAAACTATGGAAATTTTGTTAGCAGAGTTTTTCTAGGGAATTGCCATTCCCTGTGTTTGTGGAAAGGCCAGGTACAGTATGGCTTGTTGATGCTGACAGGATAAGAATAAGTAATATTATGCACTTGTGTCTTTTACATCTACATGAAACCTGGAATAGAAATTTCAGCACTAGACAGACTGGAAAAAACACCCCCCTCCATAAACTGAATCAAAACACTCACAAAAATGTCATGAAATAATATCTGGATCACCTTGCACAATTGTCAAATTATAAAAACAGGCAGAGAGGATGTAGCATAATTCACAGAATAGGTCAATCACAATACTCTTACTCCAAGGGCAGGATGTCTTGCTGG
>JAWWLV010000005.1:13069567-13081276 GCA_035041135.1 Platyrinchus mystaceus
AGATTCCAGTGGGAAAGCAGAAATGTATTCAGTGGGATAGGAATGCAGAATTCACATTACAGCTGCCTGCTTTGTACCTGGCCTGGAAATGCTTTGGAAGCTGCTTTCTGTGCATAAGCTTCACCATCATTAGGTTCACTCTGTCTTTCAGAGGAAGATGGGTTAGAAGCCAGCTGGTTGCAAGACTTTTTAAGCTCTTACTTTTACAGATGAGTATCTCCTCAGCTAAGCAGTGAGTAAGCAATGCAGGGAAACTCTTGAGATAGTCTTCATTTCACCCGGCATGTAGAAAACAGGGTTCCCTCATTTATTATTTCCTTTGTCTGTTTTTGACATAACCTTTACAAGGTGAAATATAAAACAGAATTAGTTTGCAATTAGTTTCAGATCTTGGTGTGAATAACTAGAGTCTCTTGGACATACTAATATCTAATGATTGTGCTCAGTGAAGTTAATATGGATTTGTTATGTATTCAGTCCAGTTGGACCGATGTACCTATGTACAGTGTGCTTAATTTGCCTGTAGTGTGAAGTTATTGTCCACCTACAGTCTCTGTAGTGGTAAAATGCCTCTTTTTCTCCTCTCTGCCTTAGTGAAATAATTATTAGCCCAGCTATGTTTTGGTCATGACACTTAGCAGACCAGTTCTGACATTTCCACATGTTAATCTTTCAAAGTGGTTGAGCACGTGAGAAATGAGTGCTCCTATGAGGGAACAAGGATCCCTCCCTGGATCCCTCCCTGCCATGGGGCAGCTTCACTGCCCCCCTGCCCCGCTCAGGTAACTGCTTTGGAACACAATGAAGAGCTTTAGGACAGGCAGTTTTATATGAATTTACTGTAAATCTGTCTGCTTGCACTGTAGTCAAAGAGAGGTAGCCAGCAGGACTTAAACAGTGATGCTTGGGGCTGGTTTCCCTCCCTGAGCCTATTTCCACATGCTGTGGAGGACCATTGAAGCAAGAAAGCCCTTTTTAACCGTCATTCATGGAAAGAGTATTACACTGCCCAGAGCTGGGCTGGCACACTCTCTGGCTGAGCCTCACTGAGCACAGGAATTGTTGGAGCCAGCTATTCCTTACATGCTAACAGGGAGAACTTGTTCAGACAGTACAGTCACCCCAGAATGGCATGCAGGGATTTAGCAAAGTGCATGCATAGGACGGCCTTGTTAATCCTTGTCAGACTCCTTCTACAACAGAGCACATTGAGCGGTGATGAGAAACGGCTCTCAGTCTTTCACAGCCTGAAGGAAAATCCAGAACTTTAGAGTTTGTTGGGGTTGCTGTAAGTGTGTTTATATTTTATTTATGTTAATGCCCCATTGAAATAAAAGGCTTCTTTTAACCTTTCCTTAAGAAGAACAGCAATCCCAAGTGATACATTCAGATTAATGTTTCCTGCCTTTTTGAGACTGAGCACAAAGTAGTGACTGATGACCCAACAGCAAAATTAATTTTATTTACTCTGGCAGTATTATCTATGTTTGGGAAATTAATATTAATGTGCAGACAAAATACACAGTGATAATTGTATTTAGGAGCACCTATCTGTCAGAGGGGAGCAGAGGAAAGTACAATTCACGTGTAATCTGAGTAAGAAAAAGGCTTATCAGAAAATTTCCTGGAAACGGGGCTAACCAACGTTATATTTGTTCACACTCCTCATAGCTGCTATTTTTCATTAATATATATCATGGTCATTTTCTCTTAAAAGAACCCCAAGACGAGACAATGAGATATTTTTAAGAATATGAGTCTGTGGTGGGGGTGCATTTTTGATCTTATGGATTTAAATCAAAATACAGCAGAAATATCGTGATTGCTCACGTGTTTTAGTGACACTGTAAATGAGAACTGCCAGTAATCACAATAGCTCAGGGTGGAGTTTTGTTGTTCAATTCTGTTATTGTCAAGGTGTAAAAGGAATGGGAAAAAAAAGTATTTCCTTTTTAGCATATTAGAACAATTCAGCTTCACAACTGTTTAGCTGTCTGTGTTCACAGCTGGTGAGTTTATTCGGGATGCTTTTAAAACAACTAGTTGTGAGGATGAAACAATTTGTTTATTCTTTGCCAAAATAAAGCACAAAAACTTTCAAAATAAGTAGTAATACAGTTTATTTTTTAATCAAGTGTAAAAATACAGAATGGCAAATTTAACCAGCTATATTCAAGTACCTAGAACAAAAATGAGTTTTTTCCAGCAAAATGTGTAGTTACATTTTGATATTTGATTCAAACTCCATACCTGTTATGGAAAGTGAGGCACTGAAAAACAGGAGTTCATATCATGTCCAACTCAAAGTAATGTTCAATATTTCTATTTTACTGACAAACCTTGTTGTTCCAATATTTTGAACACGACATCAGTCTCTCAAACAAATTGTCCAAGAAATGGCAGTGTCCAATCCCAGCAGTGCTGTTCTGTGAGAATGTTAATCTCTTATTGAGTAAAGGGAAATGAATTTATTTGGGGACTGTGTAGGAAAATAAAAAGTAGTTGGAGAGTGAAAAGTGAGAGAAAGCAAGAGAAAGTGAAATAAAAGAATGGAGTGTCAGTTCATTTATTAGAAATTTGTTGGAAAGCTTTGCTTTCTTCATTTTTACTGAAATTTGCAAAAAGTACTTCTTATATCACAGGTAA
Source organism: Platyrinchus mystaceus (assembly GCA_035041135.1). Taxonomy (NCBI): domain Eukaryota; kingdom Metazoa; phylum Chordata; class Aves; order Passeriformes; family Tyrannidae; genus Platyrinchus; species Platyrinchus mystaceus. The sequence continues at coordinate 13,072,214 of JAWWLV010000005.1, forward strand.
AGGGACATGTTAAGAAGTTTCATGTTCAGCACTGCCAGAAACTAAGAAGAATCATGAGGATAATTTTTATATTCCTTAAATTAATTTTTAATTTCATCATACTCTTCACCTGCTTTTTCTTTTATTGTTGTTCTGTCACAGTACCTAAAAATGTCAGAAGAAATAACAAATCCAATCTGATCCCTGTCAATGCTACCTGGAGCTCTTTTAGAGACCTATTTATTTGGAACTAATTTTTGCTATTAAATGTTTCGGGTAAGGGTCATGTCATCAATGGGTATTAATGACCATAGATTTTTTTTTAATCCAAATGGAATGGAGTTGTCCCAGTTCTCCCAGAGGAGAACCTGGATGGAAATGTCAGCCTGTGCTTGCCCATCCTTTGGCTGAGGCCCAGAGCTGTCTGTGCAGTGATGAGCATGGCAGTGCTCAGGTGTGGCCCTTGACTGGAAATTTATGCTGAATCAAAACAAAAAGGAAATTATCTTAATTGCCTCTGGTACAGCAGTAAAAAATATCTTCTGTTAGTCTCCTGTTTTCATTCTTGCCACTCCTTTGGATATACCTGTTCCTTCTGATCCTGCTGGCAGCACCACCCCACTTCACCAAAAGTCTCTTGGATCTTTGGACACCCCCGGGAAGGAGCATGGAATTAGTTCTGAGTAGGTGCCCCAAAGTCCCAGCCAGAGGCTGGAGAACACAGGGATTGACTCTCCACTGGACCTGCAGCTGAGTCCTGCCAGTCACACCAGTGCTTAAAGAGCTGTGAGTTCAGTAGGGACACTGGAATTCCTTGTGTTTTAGTAAGTCAGGTGAGCAGCAAATATCGGTCTGGGAACATTTGCAGTGTGTGTGTGCTGCATCCCTTCCCATGCAGGAGAATTTGCCTCACATATGCAGTTCTTTAAGCAAATGTGAGTTGTCACCTGCCATGGCTTGCTGCTTGTTTAGTTCCCTGCTATGGTTTGTAGTGCAATGTTCTACATCAATTAAAAACAGATGAGAGAACAGTTCAGCTGAAGACTTTGTTTCCTTGTAATCAACTGCAAAACAGACCAAGGTCATGTAACAGATTTCTTCTTCACTTTCACTTAGCAGGGAAGACTGTGTGAATGCAAATTGCTTTATTGGTGGAGGGAATTAAAATTATAAAAAGCTAGGTTTAAAGAAGTGCAAAATCAGGACTGTGTCGGAACAGGGACAATATAATTGTGGTATGGATTCCCATATGGGACTAAATTATCTGGATTTTACTAATGTCAGCAGTTCCTTGTGACTGCTGGAATGCAGCCAAAGTGCCACATTTGCTTCATTTTTTTAAGATGGTTCTGATTCTACACAACTTTAAATATGCAGAACGCTAAATTTGCTCTAGGTGTCATAGTGGCACTTCTGTGCTGCATAATTTTACATGTTAATTTTACTTAAGAGAAACATAAAAGTAGCCTGGAATGTGTGCTAATCCCAAGTAAAGTTACTATGATTTTGGTCCTGCTTATGATCCCTTCAGAAAAGGACTGTTCAGTTCTGTGGGCACATACCAAGGTTGTGTCCCTTTACAGAGCATTCCATTCAGTAATACTATTTTGTAGCAACTCAATAAAGCTGATAGTTTTTCTGGGTAATTACCCACAGCCCCCTGCAGGACAAATTAGCATTCATGACCTGAATAATGCTTACTAGAAAGAGTTCAATGGAATTTACTTAATCAGAATCATTGCTTTCTCATGGCTACGCTATTTTTAACCTGGTCCCCATTGTCTGCTAATAGCAAAAATCCTGCCAGTGCCAGGTCCAACTTGGCACGGAGTGTAGGAGGGAAAGATTATCCTCCTCAAAGGTACACAGTGTATTTTGGAAGCTTATGGACTGTATTCTGCAGTCTTCACTCAGACCTTGCTTAGGTAAAAGTGCACTGAAGTCAGTGGGAGATTTTCCAGATGACAGAGTGTTGAATCAGACATTATGAAAAGAAGTGTGTGTACATGTTTGCTGGGCAGCCCATGGTTTATAATTTCTGCTAACCATGAAGAGCTGTTAGAGGACTTTTAAAGGTGATTTTTCTTTTCTGGGTTTGTGAGAGAAGGAAAAGTTCCAGTCTGTTTCAAGCCATTTTGTAGGGTTGGTTTTGTCTGGGATTTGTTTGTGTTTGCTTGGGATTTGTTGTTTTGGGGTTTTTAATATAATATTTTTCAAATTATATAAAAAATAAATAGCTATTCTTTTGATGGTTTTGGCAATTTGTGTTTTGCCTTCCACTTCCTAAGACTGTGTAACATGTCAAGGTTAGTTCAACACAGGTGAGCCCTACAATGGCTTAACCAGATGCTCAGTGAAGCCAGCCAGGAGAGAATTAGATGTGTGCACACACTCAGACACGAGCACAGCCACCAACAAACCCAGAAGAATAGACAGCAGGAAAGCTATGGGAAGTTGAGCCACTGTTTCCCATGAAATAATTCATGTTTTAGCACAGGATGTATCAATCACAGCAATAGGAAATGGGAGTTGGACCCAATTTGAGCAGAACCCAAAGGTTTTGGCAGTGTTGTCTGACCAGTAGCTTCAAACCATGGACAAATGACTTTCAGTTTCTGGCCAGACTGACAATATTAAAGAAATCACGTGCAGAATTGTAGTTCTCTGAGTTCTATATGAAGGGCCCCCTGCCCTTTTTAAGCAAAGGTCATTTACAGTGTGTGTTTGCACAGCAAGATGGAGCTAAAAGCAAATTTTAATGACTGATTTAATAGCCCTTGGATGGTGACAGTAGGGATGATGGAAACACATAAAACCTTGGAGAACTGGTCAGGGCAATAGTGAAAGGGAGTGTGGGAATGAGTACCAATATACCACAAACAGATCATGTTCACTACACCAAAAAACTGTCTTTTGGTGGCTCTGCAGATCAGCCTACAGGAGTCAGAGTAATCCCAGGTGAGATTAAGCAAGAAATGAGACAGGCTGAATAAAACAACACGAACTGTTGAGTAAAGAGAGACTCATCGAGGCCAAATTTATCCTCTGCTGTAGGTTAGCACAATCCAGTTCAGGATGATCCTGACTTACTTGTTTTTTTTAATTGTCAGGAGCCATTAAGTGGTGCTGTTCTGTGAGGAATGGACTAATAGCATTGCAGCCAGCAGCACATTTTATTGTTCATAGGTGCAAAAAAAGGGAGTTGTCTCTGAGGTTATCATTTCCTTCCCTTTAGCAGCAGAGACTCTGCCAGGATGTCTCAGGCAGGACATTCCTCTGCCATTGCTGAGGAAATACAGACTGCACAAGCAAAGCAGCAGCAACTGCTTCCTTGAGTGCTCCAGTTCCAAATGCATTAGATGAAATAAGAGGTTAATTTATTTTAGATGAGCATCATATTGTTTATTTGAAGAGGAGGCATAATTACAATGGAAACCTTAACACTAGCAGAATTTACAAAGAAGTCTTAGTCACTCAGGTGGAGTTTGTGCAGTCTGTTTGGCTTTGGTTGCACTGACTCATTCCCAAAGCAGACTGTGAAGCCTTCCTCTTGGGAATCACCCTATCCCACACCCATCAATTATTTAAAACTTCTTTTCTGGACCTTCACATCCATCCTTGAATTAAACCCTTTCCAGAAGAAGGTTAAAATCAGGTTCTAAAGAGCTAAATTGTCAAGTTCAGGTTTTACTTTTAAAATTACTTGAATAGATTTATTTAAATTTGAGACTAAGTGTCATATTCCCCAGCTTTATATCCATATGTAGAGAGGTTTTGAGAGACCATCACAATTCGAGAGAGAGTTTGCCTGTGAAAATACTCTTTAGGAAGAGTATTTGTATTATATTTTGTATTTCCTTCAAAGTGACTCTTTCATCAGAAAGCTGGACAGGGCAACTAAACAGAAAAATGGGTCATACAGCTTCACAGGAATTAATTTTGCTGTTTCACAGCAGCAATTTCTGACTCTTTGCTTTCATTTTTGCTTTTTACAAATGTTGTTGAATCAATTGTTCAAACTTCATCGCGGTATTGACAAAAAATGTAAACTATAACACACTTGGTATTCTTTTGTATTCTGGTTCATGTTGTTCTGGTTCACATGGTTAAGAGAAAACTTCAAACAATTCTAAAATAAATGTTAAAAAGTAAAACAGAATCAGCAAAGAACCAGGCTTCCAGAACCTCATTTTTTATTTATTATCGATGTAAGAACAGGTCACACGTGCAAAACATCAGAGTTAGGCTCAAATTCATTTATTAAAACAGTTTACTTGATAAACCACTCCTATCAGTGTTATTTGCTAAAGAAAACACATCAGGCCTGTAGACAGATGGGTGAAGGAACGAGTAATGAAACTTCAGTCCTTTCAAATTCTGTTTCTTGCCTGTGGATTCAAAGAGGGGGTTATTGATAGTGTTTAATATAAAACAATTATAATCCCTCCATAGATGAGGAGCTGCAATGCAGATTGCTCTGAGCAGAGCTCAGCAATGTCTGTCTGGGATCAGAGTTCTTTGCCCAAGAACTGTTCCCTCTGATGCAACAGTAATTAGAATTCATCCACACAGAAACTCTGAACGTCTCGAGAACAATTAAACTTGCAGTGGCACCGACAGCCAACAGTAACTGGGAATATTTCCTTGATGAGATTCATCAGGATGCTCTGATCTCTGTGTTAAATTCTGACAGTTCCCTGCCACTTAGAGTCTGTGGGTTATCAGACTGCCTATCTTGGACCTGAGCTGAGGCAGCAGGACTCTAATCTAGTCCGTGTAAGATCATAACTCTCAACTGTCGTCACGTACAAAGCACAGAATTACCAAAGCACCGCTTTAACCACCTCAGAAAAGTTTACAATTCCAAGGGAAGGGGAACAGGAAGGTGTCAAAGATACAGCATTTAAACTGGTGAAGTACTGCAGTGGTTTGCAAGGAGGTGAAAATTAAGGTCCTCCTCTCTGCCATGTGCCCATCCTGCTCGTACTGAGTGTCCTCGTGGCAGATAAGGGACCGGTTTTGCTCTGCTCATGCAGCAGCAGGACCGGCAGGAGAGCTGTGCTGGCTCCTCAGGCACCCCAGCCTGGGAACTGAGACAAAGCTGGGTGATCAGAAGTGAAGAGCTGAGACATATTGACATTTTAGTCTGTCCTGCACCCTGAGGTGTTACGGCCCTCGGACAGACGCTGTTGTGTTTGCTCTGTGTTTCAGTAGAAGACAATATCCTACATTCCAAATAGCCAAAATCACAATATCCTACATTCCAAATAGCCAAAATCACAATATCCTACATTCCAAATAGCCAAAATCACAGACAGTCCATGATCTAATATGATGCCTGATGGTGAGCAGAACTGTTCATCACAAATGACAGTTATGCTTTTCATTTATTAATGTACAGAAAGGGAGTGGGAATTTGTACAAGAGATCTCAAGGGAGAATCAGGCCCTTGGAGGCTTAGGGATCTATTTTGGTAAAAAAGACACTCTGGAAGTCATTGAATTGGCTTTTCCTGTCCATTAAATGTGCATGCTTTTTCAAGAGGGTACCAGCATCCATGTTTAGGACTTGTAAAGAAATAATATGACACATCATTACTGAGATCTTTAGTTTATCTTGAACAGTAAGCAAATATTCTGCTGTAATATGAGAGAAACAGTTTAATATTTTACCTCCTAAATCAGTAGGAGACTTAAAAATAAATATTCAGTAGCTCTCTAATGAGTTTGTTAAACACTTTTGCCAGATAAGAACTGATGTTCTGACACTGATGTTCTTCATAAAATATTCCCTGAACCTTCTACAACTCTATGCATTGCATGGTGGCAGAACATGGTCCTAATAGATTAAATGGTTTGATTTAGACTTTTATTACTGCTGTGTGAAGATGTGAACTCCTGCCTCCAACTAGTCTTGATGCCGCTTTCTTTATTTCCTACTGGTTATTTCCGCAAATGGGAATTTTCATGCCCTTCTCCACACTGCTGCTGCTGCTTCAGAGGACCTTCAGAAACACTGGCATAACATTATCCCTGAGAAAAAAAAATAACAAGTTAAGCAGAGTACTATGTCTTCTATAATATTTGAGTGGGAGCTTTTTTATCAATAATGTAGCTTTGCCAAAACCAGAAGTATGTGACCTTTAGAAAATAATGTTTAGTGACATTAATCTACATCTAATGGAGGGGTTTGTATCATCACTTGGGTTTATATCTGCATTATTGTAGCACATAGGCTGTCACCTGCATTTATATAACATGAGACTGATTATTCCTTATCATGCACAAAATGCAGACCTCAGGGAAGAGTTCATTTTGGACCATTTCCAGGGGTGTGTGTAATATGTTATGAGCCAAGTACTGCTTTTAAGGCTATCGAGTGCAATTTGCACTTTTTCTCTTCAGTATGTCTTACACTTGACAAGATAATTGCCCCCCCTGACACACACACATCCCCAAACACATTCATTACAAAGCCATTGTACTGACATATAGATACAGATACCAGGGAAGGAATGTACTTGATGTTCTTTATACAGGATGAGAAGTGTGGGATGTATCTTCATAAGTAAAATAGAAGTTAGTGATTTTAACAAACTGAAAATGAAGAAACAGAATGGAGAACCTTCAATGTGTAAGAGAAAACAGGATGTTCTATTGCACATAAATAACTTCTAAAGGGATGGTGGTGACCAGAGTTTATTTTTTACTGTGAAGTTTCTTACAAGTTTGTGAATATTCTCGATTTCTTTTATTGTGTGCTTACACTACCTATGCACGTATACATACATATACATGCTTTGAGTGTGTAGCTTTCTGGAACATATGTGCTGGAATATCTTATCTGAAGAGTTTATGATTTATAGCTATTACAATTCTGTCCATTAGATACATAGAGAGCTCGCAGTAAAATATAAAATGTGTTCTGTCTTTGAATATTTGTAAGTTATGGATGATAAATCAGCATTGTTACTGAGCTTCACTTCAACACACTTTAGAAAATAAGCAAAAAGTAATTTTAAACCAATTTTGTTGATTTGTTTCACATACATTCCTAGGGAGACTAAGTTTGCACTACCATCCATTATGGTGTTATTATTTGTATTTACTCTTTCACTTTTACAGTTTGGATGACTTCTTATTTTTGGCAGAGATTATACCCATATCTTTATGACTGGCTAGCAAAAAAAAAAGATAGTTCTTGATGTCTTATGTTGGACTTTTCCACCCTTTATTCTGAAAATTCTACGTGGGTCTTCATTTCCAAAGCATCTCCCGGGAGCTGCTGGTGCTCTGATAGCAGGATGTGACTTTAGGGCTGTTCCTATGCAGTGCTGGGGCTGGGGGACTTTCCTCTCTGGTACTGAAGCTGCAGTTTTAGAGTTCCATATCCAAAGATGCCAGTCCAGCAGCACTGAGATCTCCCACTCCAGTGTGATGAGAGCAGTATGTGTGGCAAATAACAGGGGAAGGCTGGTGGTGCAGAAAGCAATCATTGCCCTCCACCTCTGGGGTGAATTGTGTTAGTCAAGCTGTGTCCCAATCTTCCTTTGGAGAGCAGTTTGCTTGTGTCTATTCATGACAGTAACAGAATATCCAGTGGGAAATACTATTTTACATTATTTCCACAAAAGCAGGTTCAAGTAATGTGAAATAAACATATATCAAACAGAATTCTGTATGGTGCCATTCTACCCAAACTCACACTGTGCAATTTTGAATGCAGATGGAAAGCAACCTTTCTGTGTTTGCCTGTGAGATGCACAGAACTCCTCTGCTTGGCAGTTCTAGGAATTACATGGGGGCCTTGATTTGCAGCTGATTTTCAGAGAGCCTGTGTGTTTTCTTCCAATTTGGAATTTACTCATTCTAGCCATAAGTACTTTTCAGTCTATCGCTAATGTTTCTTTCCTACCCCCCCAAAAATACTTCTTGCATTAAAATCTGATTTACAATTATATTGTTTACAGAAATGTGAATCTATTAAAACTTCAATGAAGTTGGGTTTGCATGAAAATAACTGAGCATTTGCACATGCAAATAAGTGGAGTTTTACATCCACAGACTATTGATGTGTATTGACTGTCTACTTGTGTGCACTTAAATTGTTAAATCCAGGTTAGCTTAACCTGGGAAGGATAAATTCCTAGAGCACTTTCTTAGTGAAGTTTGGGGTAAGCAAGGAACATCGACTGGGTTTTTATTTTGTTAGGTTAATATCTTTTTATAACAAAAACCATGTTGTGGATCTATCCTGACAGCAAAGATCTGGGACTGTACAAATAGCTCAGTTTATGCATTCAATCTGAGTGCTCAGGAGGGTTTTTCTGTGGGAGCAGTGAGATGTAAAACTGGACACTAACACTGCAAAGGCAGCTGAGCTGCATGTGCAAACTGCAGTAATTACACATTAAAATTAGGACTATGCTACAAATTTCTTCTTGTACATGTAGATGCATGCACAAAGTTTAGAAAATCAGCCCAGAAAACTTAAAACCCAAATGAACCATATGGATCAGTAAGTAAGCAGACTGAAAATTCTGGTGTATATGATGTCATCCATTTGCTGTAGGTCAGAAATAACTTCATACTGTTAATTATAGGTATTTATCATAGTTCATATGATTTTGTGGGGCCTTGTCAGTGATCAAAGGTGGTTCTTTGGACACCTGTCATCAAGTGAGTTAGTAATTGTAGAATAGCTTATTTACTGAATCTAATATGCCATTAAATAGACTTTTCAGCAGTTAATGTTGTTGATAAAAGGACAGTTCTGTTTTAGTCAAGTTGGTTTGGTGCAGTCAGGTACAATAATTATGTTCTCTTATGCGTACTACATGTTTGCTCATTAACATATAAGAGTTATATTACAGCAATTTTAGAAGTCTGTCTTCCCAGGTAATAGGCATGGAGACAGGAACTAAAGTGCTGCACTCCTGATTGTGGAGCAGCAGCTGCTCCCAGGATTTCTCTAATTCTCAGGGTGCTCCTGGGAGTGGGGGAGATGCATTTACATCTGCACTGTGAAGGTCCCTGGCACTGTGAGACCCAGGTGACCTCTTGCTACATCAAAAAGAGGTTGCTG
>JAWWLV010000005.1:13081376-13125348 GCA_035041135.1 Platyrinchus mystaceus
ATTTACATCTGCACTGTGAAGGTCCCTGGCACTGTGAGACCCAGGTGACCTCTTGCTACATCAAAAAGAGGTTGCTGGAATGCAATTAAAATGCAGTGCTACTTTCTTGTAAAGCCCCAGTAACCCAATCAACAGTTCCCTTCCCCATCCTTTTGTTGGTTTCTCCGCGGTTTCAGATTTTATTCTCATTTCAGGTTTTTGTCTGTGCCATAATTTGGTTTTACCTTATTGCAAAATGCCTCAGATAGTATTATTAAAACTCTCTTAAAAAAAAAAAAATAGAAAGAAGAAAGTGTCGTGTCTTTTAACAGCCAGTTCTGTGGAGGTTCAAGCTATTAGTTTTCACATATTGCTCAAGTAAGCAGAACTATGTGCATTTGATTTTTTCCCTGATAATCTCAGATGTAGTTTTGTTGTAATGTAGTACACAATTCATATTGATTAACATGTCTGTAAGCGAGATATGCATTTTATAGACACATTCCAGTGTGAAGCACGAAATCGAACAGTGAATAATTACATTTTTTAAAAGGGTGGGTTTTTTCAGTTCTATGGCAAAATTTGTACTTACTGAAACAAAGGTTTGATTAAAACTAAAAACAAATTTCCATTTGCAGGAGTTTGAGCACTGTTGTTTGCAATTTGTTATATGCCTTTACCTGGCAAGCTATTTCACCCTCCATGACACACATCAATACCTTCTTTATGTCTGGCTATTACCACTCATTTAAAAATCTATTTTACATGATTCTTTCAGCCAAAAATGGACCGTAATGACATAGAATAGAGCCTGTGCTTCATAAATTCTCCAGGAATCAATACTTTGGCTGGGAATTTGTCAGTCTCACAGAGCTATGCATCATTAAACTTTACTATTATTACAGTGGACTCTGCTTCAAAGTTCACTACCTGGCTGATATTGGATGAACCCATTTAAATCAAGGAAAAGATATGAGACACAAATGCTTCTGTACTGACATGTATTTATCCAGATAATGTTTAATTTATGAAACAGAAGTGGCTCTTAAACTGCTTATTGGTTTATGGGCAAAGTTCAGCAATATCATCATTAAAGATTATATGCTGATTACGAGTTATTGGCAAATGACTTCAAACTGAATCCATTCAGATTATTTCAAATATGACATATTCTGCCCATAGGATCCTATACATTAATCACACAACAATGAATTTGTGAGCATAAACCTCCAATTGAATTCAGAATCTGTATCCACTCAAACTACATTAGCAGGAGTGTTTATTGCTATTGGATATAAACAGTTTTTAGTCACTGTACCTATTTGTAATGTGGGTTTTCTTAGTAAAAATGTAGGTATTTGTGCAAACAAAAATATTTGTTACATACTATTGATCATGTGGTATGCACTGGTATTTTGTGTGAAATATTTTAGCTCCCTTACCAACCAACAAGGATTTTTACATGGTTCCCAGACAGAATAATGAATAAACAATGAAATTCAGGAGTTTATGGATGACACCCAGGAGAGAAACTGTTTATTTCTACTTCTCAAGATTAATCCTGAAAACGGAAAACACACCCACAAATCGGGATTAATTTACAGAATTGTTATAAGCAGAATAAAAGCTAAATTCTGAAGATTATTTGTATGCAATAAATGGCACAGACTGTATATACTGAGTGCCTCACATGCTGGCTCGATTGCCCAGGATTCAAGGTGGATCAGATCCCTCAGGATTCCCTTCCTCAGCTCTTCCCCAGTGCTCCAGACCAGGGGCAGCTAACAGTGAGCTCAGCTGGGGTGTCTGTGCTGACACCCCTGGGCATCTCAGTGTGTGAGTACTCGAGGAAATGGAACCAGGATTAACCAAGTCCTTTCTCAAATACAAGGATCAGGATTAACTGAATTGCTTCAAGGGCCTCTTGGTTCTTCCTGCCTCAAAGAAACATGGAATGTGTGCGAGGCTCCAGTGAAATCACAAGCTTCTAAAAATGCAAGTATTTTTGTTAGTCCCTGGAGAAGTCACCTGCAAAAAGATAAAGGACAAAATCAATGGTCTCTTGGCAGGCACACACACAGACACATGCCCTCTCTATCCTCTCCTTGGGGTTGCCACACCTGCTTGTCTGCTGTGTCAGCATCACCTCTCACACCCAGGAGATCGAGAAAGGAGAAACCAAAAAGGGTCATTAGTTAAGAGGCGCAGGTGTGAAGAGACTTTCCAAACCCTGGCCTTTGTGCACCTGCTCTGGGAGCATTGCTGGGCATTGGGGCAGGTGGACTCACCTCCAAACCCTGCCAGGCTTGCAGGGAGTGCTGGCCATGGACACTGAACGTTCTGTGTGCAAGAGAAAATGCTGCTCTGGCTGCTCGTCCGTGCTGTGATCCGGTGCATTCAGAGTCCAGGGCAGATTACGGCGCTGTGATCGCTTGCACAGCCCTAAATGATCTGCAAAATAAGCTCTCATTTAAAGCTAGAACAAGTTCTGCATGTCTCACATCAGTTATAAAGTCTGCATCTTAAAAAGAGTGCTCCTGCTTTGATTGCCTTGTGCATTTTTCCTCTGAATCATAAACACTGAAAAGAACAAAAATCCATGAGCAGGCTGCAATACTGCACTCAGGCTTACCAGGCTTCCCTCAAACATGCTCATCTCAGTTATTTTTTGACAGGTATTGGCTTCTTCTTACACACTTTTTTCCAGAGTAGATTCGGTTACTCAGTTGTTTGCTCGTATTTTGATGGTGTCTTAAAGGTATCCGTGAGATCAGGTTTATTCTTCTAGACCCAAATTTATGTGAGGGTTTAGTCAGGTGCCAAAGGAACTGTGCCTGGATCAGTGTTCCAGTGCTAAAGATGCTGTATGGAAATCATTAATGCCCCACCAAAACCTACAGTGTTTACACTTCATCTGAAGTGTTCTCACAGCTAAAAAACCAGACATATCTCCAATCTCTCTTTCTTTCAGTAGATCTCTATACAAAAAATATCTGTTACACAGGCTTCTCATCACAGAGGAGAATTCTAGAACTAAATGTAATTAATACAGTGGAAGCTGCAAGTAAAACAGAGTAGAGAATGATACAAAAAGAGGATGACTTACAAAACAGGGTGCATGTGGTGTGGCTGATAGAAGATCCCTAAGGTTTTAGAGAAACTATTCAGCTTTTCATTAGTATTGAGCACTTCCTCAGGGACTCCAGCTACATGGAACTGGAAAGATAAACTTACCCTTTCACACACAGTCCCATTCAAAATCTTTCACAGCATGTCCAAGTTGAAGGATATGACAGAGATGCTACTACTGTATTCATTATTGTCTTAGTATTATTTCATTTACAACACATACTTACGTGGCTGGCATTTCAAAGATAAAAGTCAGTCCAAGGCCTCTATCCCTGGCATCTTGCAACCTAATCTAATCAGCACAAATCATATCTGAAGATAATGGACTATAAACATAATGCTATAAACTATAAAGCTCTATGGGAGGAAAAAAAAGTGTGAAAATAAAAGAAAGGTTCTCCAGGAAATGTTTGGTTTGGGTTTTGTTAGCCTAAGTGCTTTAGTATTACTGGCCTGTTAAGGAGAAAAGAGGGCAGTGGGCTATTCTTAAGCAGTGATAGGAGGTGGGAAGGGAGCATAAAGAAAACTGAAGGAAGAAAATGAGGAGTTGAAATTGGGAGTGTAAGGTCATTGGATGAAGGAGGGAAATGGGGAAGAGGGTTGGCTGCTTGAGGCAGAGGCAGCAGCCTGGGAGAGAAAGTATGAAGTCCCAAAGAGACAAAAGGAGCACAGCACAGGGCAGAGTCTGCAGAGTGAGTGTGGGGTGTCTGTACATGGATTAGAGTTGCAGGGATTCCTCAATGTGAACAGCAAAGATTACTCATCCTTTTAAAGAAACAGAAAGGAGTTTAGTAAGGTGAGTGCTGATGTTTTGAGCTGAGAGTGCAAGAAAAGGCTTTGCTAGCTTGAGATACACAGAAGTTTGTGGGACAGATTTTTCCTCCAAAGCACCTGTACAAATGATGCACAGCTATTGCTACAGGCTTTAGGTTCAAACAGCAGATGTGTCTTTGTATTCACCTTTTGAGTCTAAGCCTCTTTGTGACACATTCTGAATCTCCATGGGGCCAAGCCAAAGGAAACATCCCTGCTGTGCCTCCCAGAGCCTACTCACCCCTTTGGTCCTTCGTGCCTAGGAGAGATGGGACCTTTCAAACTGCTGTGAAGGTCACCTTTGTATGCACAAAGTGCAGTCCTGACCCCTTTGAACATCACTACTCAGGTTCCCACAGATGTGGTGGAGCAGGAGCTTCATGTGGGCTGGTGGTGGCACCAGCAATGCCAGTGTTTTGAAGTGTTTGCTCTGTAATTCTGCTGCCCAGGGGATGCTGATTTATTCCTCACTGACTCCAGCATGTCTAGTTTTAGCTTCCTGCATGCCTTGAAGTAGCCAGTGCTACCACTGTTGCTTCAGCCTTTCAAAGTTCAGAATTAGGAGTGGGGTTTTTACCTGTTTGCCTAATAATCTGTTGTGTGGACATTTGAGGAGCTTCTATTGTATTTTGAGCAAATATATTCTTATGGGAAATTCCTGTTGGACTGCACGAAGAATATTTTTTAATAGAATTTTCTCTAATAAATGCTCTACTCTGTTTTCAAAATTCCATATGTTTGGTATAACTTTATGTTTTATTTCATAGGGTTCTGGAGAAATTTTTTCCCAGTTATACTTACTGTCCCTTTGTTTTCCTCTGCAAGATACTTGTGTCTTAGGATTTAGGCACCTGTTTTTATGACAATTCAAATTCTCTTTGCTTTTTTTTGGTGTTCAATGCACTGCCAAAACTTTTAGAGGGAGTTATAGATAATATATTCTTTATGCAAACAGCTCAGAATTTAGAAATGCTTTTTGGAGTGTCATTCAGTAAATAAGTAATTTTCTTCTTTAAAATGCATTGAGTAAATGGCCAGTGGGAACAGCTCCTTCTCTAAATCCATAGTGCTTGAAGTTCTTTCTAGGATGCCTTTATCATCCTTGCAGAGTTCAACGATTACATATTTGACTTCAATTTACAAAAGCTTACCACTGGGGTAAAGGTAATATATTTGGTGTTTTGATATAATCTATTTTGTGAGCACTACCGTCAATATCTATAAACTTCTCTCCATACACCACAGGAATGTTAACATTTTCCTTTTGGCTATTATGGCCTCCTGAGCAGCAAGGATGTTCAGGAGGGAAGAGGGAGAGGGGTGTTTCGGGTGATTTGTCAGCTACGACCCAGGGGACTACAGATGCAACTGGTCTTATTTTTGTATTTATTGTAAAATTAAATGTTGACATAAGGGCTGAGGGATTTGCATGAATACAACAACGTCATTGTTAAACAGCTGAGATCCTTGCATTTTTCAAAACTAATTCCAGGGGGAAAAAGAAAAAAAAAAAGAGAACAGAGCTCGTGTGATAGAGTGACATGAATAGTGTCTCTTGTTTTCTCAAGAAATTATCCTGTACTCTTGAAAAATTATCAGCAATGGTAATTTCAGTGCTTCTTTCATTTAATACTTTTTTCATTATTCACATGAAGTCTGTAAAGCCATGTAACATGCACATTGCTCTTTTTGCTATACCAGGTGCCAATTTTATTGCAGAATATAAATGTGTGCTATACAGAGGCCCCTTTTTTCTCCTCAGACAATAGTGAGATATGTTTGTGTTGTTTTAAATAGCGTTGGTTGTATTAAAACATCTGGTTACAGAGAAGGGTTGTATTAAGCAAAGGGTTCTGCCTGTCTCTCCTGGCATATTCAGGACACAAGGTCAAATTTTGCATTAAATGGGTGAATGAAGGGTGAGATGTCAAGACAGGTGTCCCTGGCTGTGCTGTCAAATATTTAAAACCTCCCATCTGCTGCAAACTGCAGCCAAAGGCAGCGATGGAGCAGAGCTGGGTAGTTGGTGTACGAGCGAGCTCCGTTCCCACGTCCATGGGGTGTCTTTGAAACAGCAGTGCATAACCTCAGCTGCCCTCCCGTGCTGGAGCTGCTGGGCCCTGGGGAGCTGCAAGGCAAAGAGCTTTTGCTTTCCATAAAGGAGACTCTCCCTGCTTTGCTGGAGCTGCCTCAGCCGCAGTTTGTGGTCCGTGCCCTCCCCACAGGCAGGAACGGTGCCCGAGCGAGCGCCTCCGCTCACCGACTGACACCCAGACACTCCACTGAGCACCCCTTCATCCAGGCTATACATAGATGATATATAATTCCCCTTTCTATGCTACTTCCTGCCACCCAAATTGTGGTTGCATCACTCTAGGTAGTTTCATTAACTCCTGAAAGAGCCCTGTTGAATCCCTTCCCGTCTCATTAAGTGGGCCACTGAAGGGTCAGTATAAGTGAGAAGCCCAAGACAGGTGCCACTATTTGTGGAGTCAACTGTTAGAAATAGAAACTCCTCTGTCCTGGAGCAGTGGCAGATTGATGTTCACAGCTGTTCCCAACGGTATCAAACACTCTTACCACCAGCACACACCTTATTCAGTAAGTGCTGCATATGGAATATGGATAATAAACAGTTCTGCTTGTCAGTAAGACATCTTTAGCTAACATTAGCAGCCACATTTCAAATTTTCTATAATGAAAGATTTGTCAAAGACCAGTTTGCTTCAAGTCCTTTCTCAATTTTCAAACCTACATTTCTTCTCAGTTTACTATGATGGCAAAGGATGCCAAATTGCTATTCAAAGATCCTGAAGGACTGACAAGAAGCAGTGTATTAATTTTTTTTCTGTCTGTCTGTTGTCAGTCTTTCTTTCAAGCATGGAATTTCAGCATTAACATTTGGAAGGCAAGGTCTCCTCATCACAGCTTGCTGAATTCCAATGAAGACTTTGCAACTTGTCAGTAAAGCTTCCAAAGCATTGGAGGCAAGAGAGCACAACGCAGCAGCATATTTCCAAATTCCATTCACTCCCATCTTTGCAGTTCTTAGGAAAATGGAAAGTATGTCCAAATTCTTGTCATATCCCTTTGCACCTATTCTGTGTGTCTTGTTGTCCTGCTTAATCAGCCAAGTAAGGGAACAAAAGCTAATGTTGCTCACTCACTTACTTGTTTCAGTTGTCCAAAATAAAGGCTGTACACTGAGCCAGGCTATTTCCTCACATCCATTTCTTCTTTGTGTGCAACTGGGTGGAAAGAAGGAAGGACAAACCTGGCCTTTGTACCAGCATTCTTTTCCCTTTCCCACATAAGCCCCATTCTTCTACATCTGATTAGGACATCTAGCAAGTCAGATAAGGGGAAAAATCTGACTTTCACAACTGCAAAAATGTAGCTGTTGTGGAGCAAAAGAAGAGAAAGAGAAGGATGATTTATTTCTTAGCCATGGAAAAGTTGCTATGTTAATTATACAGCTAGAAGTGATCACTCTAATATCCTGTGTAACACAGGCTGTCCCTGAATTGATCCCTCCTTAACTGCAACAAATCTTTCAGAAACCTGTGATCTTTTATTTCTAAAATTTCAGGCTTGGAAAATACCCCACTATTACATGTTATGCCTTATTCATGACTACCCTGAAAAGTTCAATCTTGCTTTTAGGGTCTAGGAGACACATTTATCCCCCTCAGTGCTACAGAGAGCCTTTACTAAAGCAAATGCTTTTCCTTCACTGAGCAGAAGGAAAAAAGGAATGACTGGAAAAGGCCTTAGTGAATTGGGGCACTGTTGTAGGGAGGTCTCCAAGCTTCAGTAAGCAGAGCTGAGGAAAGCTGGGACAAGGTTGATCTAATGAGTGCATCATGACCCAATGAATCAATTGGTCGTTCCAGCTGTGCTTTGCCTCTCCAGCTTATTTAAACTGATTTGTTCTGCCAGTTTATTGGTACAACTGAGTGATTTTTCAGAACCCAGCCTTGTTGTTTAGACTCTCCACAATTTCTCCCTAATTGTCATCTCATCTCTACAGTCATCTTTATAGTTTTAGCCCCAGCACAACTGTGCTCATCCCCTTTCCTATTGTGCAAAGTGATGAGGCCTCTGCTCACAGCAATTTGCATCTCTGGGTGTAAAACTGGAGGGTCTCAGTTGAACACCAAGCTGTATTTTAGGGAGGGTGGGGCTTAACAATTCAGTTTTTGGAGTGCTGATAGTCTGCCTCTGTTCAGCAATTCTTTTGGGCAAGACACCCCCAGCAGAAATGAACTTTCTTAATGGGAAAGAATTTGAGAAGGTTTTGTCATAAACAACAGTTTGGCTTGCCCTTGGGATGTGTGGAATTAGCAGGGATGTGGAACACAGAAAGAGCTTGCTGTGGGAATCCTTCAACTCAGGCTGAGCTAACCTGTGAGTTCAGATGCAGATGCCAATCACTTGAGCTGGCTGTGCAGGATAAACTTACTGGGAAATAAAGCACAAGTGCTGAGGCACATCCGAGTCTCTTTCTGCAGGCTTCAATTTCCACTGAATTCCAGCAAAACTGTGAGATTTGGTTACAGCCACATGCTTGTTAAAGCTAAACAAACTAATCTTTTTCTATATAAGTCATTGTAAGTCAGACTGATAGCAATATGTCATAAAAGACATAAAAGCAACCAAAAATCTGAACTCAAGATGAAAATTAAAATTACTGTCATCATTGGCTCTTTGAACATCCTTGCCAGAAAACTAAAGGAAAGATATTTTTGAAGCTGGAGGGTCCAGTCTTGAGGGGGGGGAGGATGGTTTGTACTCAGACATCTTCTGGAAATTATGTAATTTTGCAGGATTTAATAGCTCAGAAGTAAATCTTCACATCATACAATTCAGGATTATTTCCAAACCTTGTAAATGTCTTCTGTACCATTTTAAGGGCCACTTACACCATTTCTTAATGTACATTGATGTGAATTGGGACTGTCCCCACGAATACTTCGTGTATAAGAAGTGGAGAATATTGAAACAGAAATGCTTTTTCATTCTTAGTAAGTACTGATGCAGTTCTAAAGATAATAGGATTATTCAAAATGTTAATTACTCTAATTTGCTGCAGTCTGATAAGAACTCAAGTTAGATATTGCTTCTCTCTCTTTCCAGAAACGACATCACTGTGCCTCTGAACTTCTCAATACAAATATTTTAGTGTTAGGATTTGTAAAAGCATTGGTTTTTACAAGGTAAATGGTGCCATTGAAAGGAATTTGTCTTGTATGTGTTCATACAGTGAAACAAAAAGGAAAAGGAGGTTGGATAATGATTCCTCATTCTGTGTCCAAAACCCAGTAATAACATTTTTATTTGAGTATGATCAATTCCTGGAAGTGAGGAATTATTTACATGCAAAAACAACTACTACATGAATTGTAGGAGGATGCCACCAGTTACTGACATTCATTCAGAACTTTCAGAGGCTTCATTTTTTAAGAGCTGATTAACATAGAAATCAAAATATTTTCTGGCTTTATCTTGTAGATGTACAGCTTTCCTGTTGAGTGTGTCATGTCCCCTTGCCTCCCTCCCTCCACAGGGTTGTGTGAATGACTGTAGGAGCACATGCTGCATTAGCTGATGCTAATGAGAGGAGAGGCAGGAGGTTTAAGGAAGGAAAGTCATTTAAGCCTCTTTTACTTAGGAAAGCTGTGTTCACAAATGGATCAGCAACATAAACTTCTCCATATTTCACGCTTCACATGCTTCAACATCGGCCATTTAATCTAAAATATCAGTTCAAAAGGTGCAGAGTAATTAATTTGTGAACTTTCAGAAGACTGCAAATAATTCTAATTGTTTGATGGCTGTTTTTACGGTGGGAACACTTATTTCCTGAAGTTGGATTTTGATTGACAAACTCATTTCATGTTAAAATATCACATAGCCATCAGGTGGTTAAAAGCTTTCAGCTGTTTCTGGCCTTGCCTGGGTTTGAACCAGTGACCTGAAGGCAAAAAGCTTTGTATCTCATTAGCAAAACCCTCAGCTGTGCTGTGCAGCCCTTCAGTTCGGTTCCATTTAAATGAAAAAATGGAGCTGTGAGATGAAACATAAGAGAAGCTTTTTACATTTAATTTTCTGCGTGTGTGTGCTTTTTTTTTTTAAAAATATATTGGTAGATGGAGAGAGATTCGATAGGGAGATGATTTAAGAAAAAATTAACATGTAGCCACTGCCATGAGTGTTCAAACGTCAGAAAACTCTAATCTAAGCAGTGTTATTTCCTGCTGTGACCAAAGAAAAAGCAGAAAAAAGCAACTTTGTTTCTTCGCCGTTCTAACATATTTCTAATAATAAAGATTATTGTCTTTGAACTCTCCCAACCTTTCTCTGCTCTCCTTTGCTAAAGCCATTAAAATGATTAGGACTTCAAGGAGGGTTACAGTGTTAAAATGCTTGACTTTTGCCTTTCTCCAAACAGAACAGGCTGGTTTTAAACCTGGCACACATCACAGTAATCCAGGGTAACTCTTCTATCAGTCTGGCTAAATTTCTTCAACAGATTTGCCCAAAACTGTGTTAAAAAACATAAATCACTGGATTAAACCTGTAGAGAATGATGAAAGCTGAATTCATGTATATACATGTGGTGGTACAAATGGATTCTTTTGTTATTTAACCTGAATGAAAGCAATAAATTTGAAACAGGTTTAACTGATGATATTGGTAATCCA
Source organism: Platyrinchus mystaceus (assembly GCA_035041135.1). Classification (NCBI taxonomy): domain Eukaryota; kingdom Metazoa; phylum Chordata; class Aves; order Passeriformes; family Tyrannidae; genus Platyrinchus; species Platyrinchus mystaceus. The sequence goes on from JAWWLV010000005.1 coordinate 13,092,002, forward strand.
CAACAGATTTCATGAATGTTGTTGAATGAACATTGGTTTTGTTGAGTAATCTCTCAGATTAAAGAAGGGACAGATAACTCAAACAGTCTGTTGAGAATCATATTATTTTCCTGTTTAACTTTTGCTCTGAATGAAAACTATGGTGGTCATTGCATTTTTTAGTAATTACTAAAGAGCATACTTATTTGAAAAACCTATTAAAAAATCTAGGAAGCCCATATTATTTCTCTCTAGAACAGACAGTCTCAAGAGCAGAGAACTTTTTCATGGAATTAACTTAGCTCCAGTTAAATGCAGAATTTCAATTCGGTTTGGTAAATTTTGGGAGTCTTTACAGACTGTGTTAATTCCCCCCTTGAATTGTAGGGAACATGATTCTCCTGTAATTTATTCTGTCCTATAATTTAGGAAGCCCTTTCCTGGCAATTATGTGAAAGCAATATTTAGCTGCAGGGAACCTTTATGGTGATTTGAATTTTCTAGATGAGAAGGATTTGAACATAAGCAGTAGTGGGTGTGTGCTGACACAGGCACCATTACTACCTTTGTCTCCATTTGATAATGACAGAACATGTGATACAAGTATATGGCAACAACATGCTAATCAAGAATATTTCACCAATGGGAGGGAAAATTATACTGCAGAATGAATGATTGTATCAACAGACCACAGAGATAACCAAACTGCACTGAAACACTTCCACTGAAAACTTTGAAAAATAATGGTTAAGACTTGCCCTTGCTCAAAGTGGTTGAAGTCAGGAGCAACATTTTCAATGACTGCAGTAGAGCTGTGAGGCTTCTGAGAGTAATTTGGGTGGGAGGAGAAGAGGTTTGGAATCAGCCCTATGGAAGTTGATTTTCTCAAGGAGCTGTTTTGACATCCTTATCCAGGCTTGTCCTATTGGGGGTTTCAGTGAGATACACAGCACCACTTCTGTTTTTATACTTCAACCAGCCCACTTGGCTCTCACATCTAAAAACAGAGGTTGGTATGTAATCTGTGAAAAGAGCAAGGCAGATTGATTACCAGTAAAGCACACATGGATATGGACACATATTCATCACACTGCAATGAAATCAAGAAAAGGAACTGCAAATATAGTTGGTGTTTTCAGCTTTTAATAAGTATTGCATCACATATTTTATTACCTTAGAGCAATGTTCTGCACATAGTCATTCCTCTGCTTCTCATCAAATGCCATTGATGTGTGTATTTAACACATTTGGTTATTTAGATATATGCTTATTTGACAGCAAAAAAAAATCACTCAACTACATTTTTCTCCAATACTAAATCAGCAAGATATTTAATCATCTGCTTACATTTAAAACATCCATTTTGTCTCATCTAAAACAATGGGAATCCTCACATGGTTTGGGTTAGGCAGGTGCTTAAATATCTCCATGAGCTCAGTGATAACTGTGTAACTCTGGCACCCTGTTTCCAATGTCACACACGAGCCTTAAATTTTACTTGCCTGTCACCAGGAGTAAAATTTGCTCCACGCTGCTTTTTCTCCTGCTGTGTATGTTTTAATTCCTGAACCACACTCTCCACATTAAATATTTCTCTATGACAATTCCAGTAACATTTTCTAATCACAAAATAATATTTACCATCTTCCCCCATGCGGTTTTCAGAACAGAGGGAGCTGCTGCAGTTCTGGAGAGGTCGTGAACCTGCTTGATGAAGCGCAGATGAATATAAAGTATTCTACTGAGCTTAACAGGCTTTATTAATGTGCACATCCAACACACATTTTTATTTAAATTCATCTAAAGGCTAAAGGACACATTTTTCAATTGTTATTTTGCATTTAGTTTTGTGAGATTAGTTTTGCATGTTTTTGAAAAAAAGCAGTGTGATTGGATATCTACAAATTGCTTTCTCTTAATTACAGTCACTGTACCTCATAGTGGTTTTGGACTTTTAAGGCAAGAGTCAACTAGCAATTTAATTTGAAATACACTTGCACAAAGTTCTCTCCTTCTTGTTCCTAATCCACATCTTCAATCTCAGTTTTGATTAAGATCCAAACTTTACACTTTTTTTGGTGAAAAGTTCAAAAAACAATTCTTGACTATAATTTTCCCCTTATTTTTTACTTCTCATCCACTGACAGAATTCTACCCATAAACAGGAATATTTCTCGCATTGCCACTGGGAAATGTTTTCAAAGGGTCTAAGTCCGTTTTTCTGAGCATTAATTATCCTCATTCTTGATGTGGGGTGAGTTCTTTAAAGGTCCTTGAGTGACTAAAGACTTAGAGAAGGGATTGTCGAGATTTTTCATAAATATTTGTTGATTCACTGAAAGACAAACCCCTTATATTCAAGTGGATATTCTGTAAGTTCTCACACTACATGTATCTCTAAGTGACTGAGCCTTTGGCACCTGAAGTCCCTGGCACAGGTTTGCTTTGCAGCACAACTGCTGTGTGAGATGTTGTCATTCCCCACTCTTTCCCCACTGCTGGAAATTGCTGCTCCCACTGGAGAGCAGGCAGGTTGGGACACACAGCCACATCCCAGCCGTGTCAGTGAGGAGTCTCAGGGCTTCACTTGAAGCTGCTGAGCAAGACCCCTTTAATCTCAGCCCTGGGACTTTGCATTTAGGCAGCTGAGCAGCAGGTCTGCACTCTGTTACCTGTGCTCAGCAGCGGGGCAAAGCAGTGGGAGAAGGGACCTGGCAATTCTCTCTAATTACATTCACTGCAGCCTATTGGTAAATGCCCTTAGTCATCTGAATGCACAGTTTCAAAAACATCCTAGGCATTCCTAAAGGATTGGCCCTTCTCAATACATTTAGGTGCTGAAATTATAGCAGGGCTCTGCCAAGAAGTGGCATGTTACAGATCAGACCCATAAAAAACACAACTGAATGAGCTTTAGCTGCCATTTCTCTCCTAGAGTTCAATCTTAGAAAGAAATGGTGCATTGCTTCCAGAAAAGTAGTAGTGAGATGCCCACTGAGCAACTTTACAGAATCCACCCCTGCCATCTGGCACAGCCCCACACACTGCATGCCAGCATTGTATCCCAGACACAAACTAAATGAAATGCATACAGCATTCCAGGGCTCCTTTTATTTATCAGGGAAGAAAAGATACGTGTGCCAATTAGAATGATGCTGTTGTTTCTAGAATGTAAAGGAGCCAGCCAAAACAACAGGACTTCTACTCTACAACCAGAGCCATTTTCTGAAACTGAAGCTTCAACTGCTCACCAGCTCCACTTTTCTGATGCCCTGATAAGGTCAAACTGGTAGTCATTTACCTTGCCCCTCTTGCCTTCTGATTTGTGCTGAATCTATTGCAGATAAACATACCTAGTTTCAGGATGTGAAGGTTTTGTTTCAGTGAAGTTCTAGCTGCTTACACTTTAAGTCTGGTTTGTTGGCTCTGGACACTGACATCTGGATGCTCAGCTTACAGCACCAGATCCTCAGCTGGAGAAGGAGCTGGCACAGCGTGGGGATTTTATGTCATCTTTATGCTTTTTGATCCTGAAGTATTTTAATTATGAAGCATGCCAGACCTGTTCTTGGGCTGCTCTGTGGCATCAAGAAGTCATTGCATCAGCCTGTAGCCTGCCTAGGTGCAAAGTCATCCTCCCCTCTAGCCATGTCACCTTTGCTTGTTGTAAAGTTTCGTGGCAAAGTAAAGGGATTTTGTCGTCATTTGTATCGATGTCGAAAAAGACTCTTCCTTTGTTACCAGGATGTCCAGCATTTATAACTGAGCTTTGTTATGCTCTTACATACACTTCAAGAAAAAAGCAGAAGGCAACCAGGTCTTGTTGCATGTAATCATTACAAGCCAAAGCAATTACAATAAGCTTGCCAACCTGATGAGAAAGGCTTTAAACTGTGTGGACTAGGATATGGGAAAACAATCTTAAGTAAGGGAACAGAGGTTACAGCTAGCATGTAGGGTAGGTTAACAGCAGGGATGGGACTGGTAGGTGGGGTCCCAAGGGAGCCAGTGTTGAAAGGCAAAGGAGCTCAGGAAAACTGGCAGATCTCTGAGGACTGCCCCCTCAAAGCACAATAGCATTTATCCCAATACTCACAGAAATGCTAATTACCAGGGGAACACCTCGGTTAAACAAGGATGACTGAAACTCGGGACTGAACTCCGGTGCTTTTTGCAGAAGGAGAGGTACAGAAGGTGAAGGGGAGAGGAGACTGAGCCTTGCCTAGACAAGCAGGGAAGGTGTTTGTTAGGAAAACCAAACCTGAGCTAGACTGAAACTGGCAGGTGAAAATAGAGGATATCAAAGGATATCAAACTCAACCAGAAAGAGCTTCTAGAGCTGTATGAGCAGCAAACACGGATAATGTGCTGAATGGGTGCTGCTAAACAGCAACAGTGGGTGCAGGTGAGGCTGTAACTCATCGCCCCACCCCTCACACACAAAGTGTCCTGTGCCTCTGACCAGACACACAGGATTGAAGAGGACAGAAACTATCAGCAGTGGGAGAGGATGAAGTCAGAGATCTCTTGAGAAATCTTGACTATACCAGTCTGCAGGACCAGTTGGGAGGCATTCAGTGGTGCTGAGAGAACTTGTGGATGAACTGGACTCTATGATGAAACAAGTAGATGTAGATGGAGGGGACACAATCAGTGTCTTCTACAATGACCTTAGCAAGGGTTTCAAAACAACCTCCCTTTATCCAAGTAGGAACATCACAGTTTAAATGAGTGAACAACTAGTGTGAGAAACTGTTTGCATCATCCAGCTCAAAAGATACCAGCCCACAGTTACTACTCTGCTTGGAAAGTGTAGCTCCTCTCTGATCAGCACTGGTACTGGTTTGTATGTTTACCAGTGACCTGGAGGAGCAGACACCCATCAGTTTTGCAGGTGTGAGAGACCAGGAACTGGGACAATGGGACCCACCTAAATTCTTCAAGAAGAGTTATAAGGCCCTGAAGCAGGGAAGAATGTTTCTGCATCAGGATAGGCTGTGCACTGCTACACAGCAGCTCTGGAGGGAGGTGGGAATGTTGTTGGACAATAAACTATACCAGTTATCAGTTGTCCTGGCAGTAATGAGAACAGCATGGAGGAGTTGTGTAACTTGGAGCAGAGTCAGTAGATCAAGGCAAGTGATTATTGCCCTTTAATTAGCTTTTGCTAGACTAGTTCTGGGCCCCCTATAAAAGACAAACATTGAAAAACTGGATCAAATTCAGCAGAGGGCCTACAAGATGATCCCAGGCTGGAGCACTTGGCCTGTGGGGAGAGGCTGAGGGACTGGGATTTGTTTACCCTGGAGAAGGGATGTCTGTAAGGGGACAGCAACCCTCCAATATCTGCAGTGACCTTACAGAAAAGATGTAGCCAAGCTCTTTGCACAGATGGACAACAGCATCGTGAGAGTTAACAGCCATAAACTGCTACAGGAAGGGTTTGATTAGACGGAAGAATTTTTTTTCTTATGCTATGAAAATAATTAGTCTTTGTAGCAGGTTGCCCAGAGAGGTGGTGGGATTCTCCAAGAGAGCAGATACACAAGTCTTAATTCCTGCTAAAGGCTGAATTCTTACTTTTCTGGTCTAAATTCAGTTTTGAGACAGTTTTAAGCAGTAATTTAGACTAAGCAGCCTTGCCAGGTCCTTTCCAACCTGAAAGTTTCTACGTTGTTTTAATTTCAAAGGTTAAACTTGCAAACTCTTAATTAAGCAACCCGTTATTCTTCACATGTTGCTGACCTGTAGAGCAGATCACCTGTACAAAATTCTGCAGGATCTGTTTCACTTTGCCTGAGTGCAAATATGAGGAAAGTGGTAAAGAGGAAAAAAATTCCAAGTCAATAATTTGGTGGTATTTCAGCCTGCCTGCTGTTCTGTCCTTCATCATTCACCCACAATGTGCTACCATTGCATTCCTTCACATCAAAGAAGGATTGATATATTGCTTTGACTTCTGAGGTGCTGAAGATCATTGCAGTAGCTTGGGAAGGAGAAGCTGTTTGGCACAGGTGGTTCTGTAACTGTGATGTGTTGGGAGAACTCAGTGCAAACGATCCTCTGACTTGCTCATATGTGTGCTGTGATGAGGGGTAGGATTCAAATTAGTACATTGCCCTAAAATGTAAATTATGTCAGATCAGAGGCTGGTTTAGGTGCCAAATGGGTCAAATCCATTACCCTTGATGCCACCTGGGTCAGGTACAGATCCATTCTTAGCTGCAACACATAGCAGTAGAAGTTGAATTCACAGTGGAGTGGGGATCTTATGTTGCAGTGTCCTTGTCACAGTCAGCTCAGTTCAGACCTGCAGCATTACGTTGTTGTGGTTTGTTGTATTTATGCTGGAAAACACAGAGAGGTGATTTAGTTTGCTGTTCATGAAACTCGACTGTGAGGGAAAAAACCATCTCTGTGGCTTGGAGCAATGTTCAGTAGCCCTTTGCTACACATACCTTGAGACAATTGAGCTTAGGAATAAAAAGAGAAAGGGAAAAACACGAATTAAGTTTTCATCCTCTCCAAATTCTTGAATGAAATAGCCAGTGGAGTGTCTGTATTGCTCCTCTCCACAATTTCAGTTATGTGGGCATAAATCCATAAAATGTCCAGATGGTACAGAAGCATCTTATGTCCTACCAGCAGCTTCACCTTCTACTTTTCCATGTGGTGTGGAACAAGCACGTCACAAAGCTGGAGCATACCTGCAAGTATCCGAGGATTTGGGTTTTAGGGGGAAATCCCGCACTGCCTTTGTACGCAGTAGAAGTAATGCAGACTCTTGGTCCAGCACAAAGCAAAAGTACTGTTCAGTAGCACACATCCAGGTGGCTCTTTTCAAGCCAATTTGGCACTCCAGACCAACAGCAAGTTTTAGAGCTTTGGTGTTCCATTTTCTGTTTTGGAGTGTGCATCTGTCACGCAGGAGAAGTTGCCGAGTTCCCGGGCTCGTCGAGCTGCCAGGGGTTTTGCCATCCATTACATCCCTCCACAACAAGTGAGACGTAAGTGCTAAGTTTGGATGGTGGTACCAAACATAACTGAGAGTAGCCCTGCGGGTCTTTGCTGACTTCAGCTGAATTTAAACCTTTTCATTCAGAGCTGCAGATGAGGAGGGCCCAGATGGTTCCAGCCGCGCTGCAGTCCTCGCACACGGATCAACACGTGCACACGGATGAACATGTGAACACAGATGAACACATGCACACACCCCACACCACTGGAAGGGAACCTCTGCCTTTTGTGCTCACCAGGCTCTAAAGATTCACTGGCACAATCCCCCTGATTTCAGTACTATCTGCCATGGTGTTTTATCCAGCCACTCCAGGGGAATCTCAGATGCAGGCGGAAAATGTCTGCCCACACCTTGTATTCTTAGTGCATTCAGTAAATGAAAATGGGGGTATTCCATCTTGAACAAAGCATTTTTTATTTTTATAAAGAAACCAAAACCACTTGCAATTAAATAGCAAACAAAGGAAGAACTGGAATCCATAAAACATCAGGGGCAAGATTTAAAGCAACCAAACTAAAATCAGTTCAGCATTTCTCTGTTGTATTTATATACAAGTGCACTTATTTTTAAAGTACCCTAACACTTAATTTTGCTTTCAGTTGTATTTTTTTATTTGGATTACATATGGTATTGTGATAGGATGTTTCAGAAAGCCATAAAGTGTTCTTGCCTGTAAAAGCAATGTCCTTTCTTGTTAATGCCAAGAATGTTTTTCCCAAAACACTCATTCCCTGCTCAAGACACTGTAGCTGCTAATGAGGAAAACACTGCAAGTACCTCATTCAAATGTTTTCTTTTGTTTATCTACAGGGAGTTAACTCTGTAATAGTGAAGAATCCCTGAGCATCAATGAGTCTGAAAGTACTCATATTCTGCCAAGAATAAAGTTGTAAAGCTTTGTGTGCCAACACTTTAAATTAATCTGAAATAATGCAAAGGGGACTTTGTCATCTTGGAAGGCTTTTTAAAGCCTCATCACTATTGTCTCAATTAATAAAAATACTCCATATCATTCACATGGCTGCCTTCCTGTATTGCCAATTATGGTTTCAGTGGCTGATGTCCCTCTGTGGACATGTGTCACAACTGATAGGAAGGATGACACGGGCAGGAGACAGAACAGACCTTCTCACCAGCAGCTCTGCAGCACGTTGCTGGTTTGCCAGGCAGCTCTGCTTACTCACAACCTTCTCTTCTAAGCATCACTGAGTGCCCAATGCTAATCAGTCCCTTCAGATTGCTTTTACAAAGTAGATAGCACATTAATTCAGCATACAAATTGAGAGAGTATCTTTGATGGTGAAACAAGATTAAAATACCCATGCTCACATTTTCAGTTTCATACATAAAACATAACTAATGCAGTAACCCTTCCCAGCATTACAGCTTCACAATTTCTCTGTTGAATACTGTTTAAAACCTACATCTATCACAAACCTAAAAAGAAAAAAAGGGGGGCCATAAACAAAATATCTTGCCTGTGAAAAAACTTTATGTTCCCATCCCCAGGGCCCATAGTCACAGTTCTGGCCCAGGATTTCCTCATGAGATGCTGTTTAAGAGGTTTTAAAAAAAACACAATGCCATTCCTATGATATATGCAGTTTTAAAATTTGTATTTCTGTATGGCCAAGGCTGCTGGGTTTGTTAGAAATATGTGGAATGGATAGATTGCCCAGGTCTCCATTTTTACAGGGGATACTGCGTCATTAAGTACTGAAAGAATATAACTATTCAAACTGCTTAAAATATTTTGTAACCATAAATTATTATCCAAAAATATTTTTCGAGTAGATAAAAAGAGTTGTCAATTCTGCATAGTGAATACCTCATAAGGGGCTCATTTATGGTTGAAAACTGAATAAAAGCAGTAAATTAAGAACAGACGTAACCATAGAGAAGCTGTAATCCACAGCAGATTTCCTTGGTGAATGAAGTATTGTTGTGTGGGTTTATCCTCCTTGCTTGTACAGTTAACCAGTCACATCTGTGGCCAGAGAGCTGTCTGTGCTCACAGACAGGTTGGGTTCAGGAACCCCACCGAGGTGAGCACATGCTGCTTGCGCTGCCCCGATAAAGCGCAGCACAAACTCCTCCGGCTGAGGGCAGGGGGAACACTGAGCCTGAATTCCTGGCCCTTGGAGGCATAAAAATGCCAGGACATCGTTAAAACTGGAGGCAACAGCACGTTTGCCCTGGATTTTCCGTTCGTGTCGCGGGGTTTGTTTTCGGGCAGGTCCCGCCAGGCTGTGCCGACTGCCAGAGTTGCTGTTTGTGCTCCCTAAATGCCACCATGAATGGGAGCTGCTCGAGCTGCAGTGTTTGTGAAGGCAAAGCCACTTGTTATAAATATTCATTTGACAAAATGTAAATAGTTTTATAGGAGTGTAAACTGTTGCGAGTTATTGGATTCAGTACAGTTGTCTCTTCTGCATTGTTTGTCACAAATGCACATAATGAAGCGGCGAGGATGACATGCAGACTTGGCAGTGAGTTAGTTTAGCCTTATTGCTGTTTGTTTAACTCTGTGATTACACACCAATCAGACAACTCATCTCCTTTGTCTGGGGAAAGCCACAGCAAGTTCAGTGTTGCTTGTGTCCCTCCATTTCCAGGATTTCAGTGTATTATTGGACACCAATTTTGATTTTACATCAGGAGGTTGTATCTGTTGTGAGATCACTGGCTTATTAACTGAGAACATTAAAAAAAAAGGAAAAATCCTTGTAAATTTGTTTTCATTATTGAGGGCTATTTTTAATTTTAATGCATGCTTCCCTGACAATAGATTTAATTTCAAATAAATAAGCTTCTTTCTAGCTGTGTCTCAAACAAAATTAAAAAAAAAAATCCAGGGAGGACAGCTACAAATGCTGTTATTTAAAATGTGTCAGGCTGTTCATTTAGAATCCAGTCTTCATAAAGATTTTTTAAGTACAAAAACACATCGATTTATGTTTCCTCTTTAACTCATGTTGTAGAGAACACAGTAAATAATTATCATCTCAGCATCCAAAGTGAACTGCGGCACCTGTGTCTTACAGAAGACAAAGTGTTTATAAATTCAGGCTGGGTGTGAACTGAAACAGCGTTTGTATAAAATTTGTAGAACTCTTGCTGGTTTGAGGCGTGTGCTCATGTTAAACACATGCCTTACCATCACTGCTGCATCCATGTGTGCAGGCAGAGCCTCAATACATTCCTTTTTATAATCAGGAAGCATTAAGTGTCTTTAGAGGTCTGAGCCTCAACTTGAGCTGAGTGAAAAAGAATTTGAGAACTCTCGTGTCCCTTTAAATTAATCACGGAGTTTGAAGGTAGTATATATATTATGTTTGATTTTGCCCCCAACTTAATTTAAAGTTTAAAATCATTGTTGTCATTTTGCACTGAGCAAAGAGGTCACAGCTCTGTGCCAGCTACGATCATTTGTACAACAATGGGGAATTTGGCTCAGGGGCAGTTTTTGTGTTCCTTTCGGTGCTCAGGGCTCTCCCATATCTGTTGTTTTGGTCTCGATAGGACTTTCTCAGGGATAAAAAAAAAAAAAAGTCTGGTGAAAAAGTATTTTGTCTCTAATTTTTGTCCTGAAGCTTTTTCTGAGAGTTTAGAGCAGCAAACTTATTTACTGCCCTGAAAGATGATTTTTTGAAATAGTTGGAGATTCATTTAGAGCTATCAAATGTTGAGGGATCTGTTTGGGTTTTTTTAAAACTTTTTTGTTTTCATTTAGTAAGATTTCTTTCCGAGGAGGTCAGCAGGACTTTTTTGAAGGGATTTAATTAAAGTTAGCACGTAATTCTGTGCTCTGCAGCGTGTTACATATCGTGAAAAGGTTATGGATTCACCCAGTGCAGCACATCAACAGTGTAAAGGCGATAGGTGAAATTCTTTTTTGTTGCAAGTGCTGAGATATAATCATTTAAAAGGTCACCTGCACTCAAGAAGAGCATTTACTTAAGCGGTAGCTTGTTTTGGGATATGCTGCATTTTTAAAGGTTAAAATAGTTTCTCGCTGACCAACGTGATCAGCAAGATTTTTTTATTTTAAAAAATTTCTACATATCACTTCACCATGCAGAATTTTTATTAACATCCTGTGTAACACATCACTGATCTGAAAGCTCACAATACTACGATTTTCCACAAAATCACTAAAATTTGATACGTAGAAGCTTTGGGATCTAGAATTAGTCTGTTTATATTATTATGTACATTACTCTGGATGTAAAGCTGGAACAATTGTGAGTGTAAAAATACAGGAGACAAGATTTATGCCAGTGCTGAGCGTGTTACTTTGTGTATGAAGAGTCGTTCTGGCAGGAAATGCCAATCATGTAAAGCAAGCGGGAAAAGATTGATTTCTCTCTTTTTATAAAGTGATTTGGGAATTAAACAGATTATGCAGGTATGATTGATAGACAAAAGTGAGTTACATTTTAAATAACAATGTGAAAGGCCACAGTATCAGAGAAGATTCTTAAGGAGATGAAAAAGATGATTTTGTTTCAAACTATTATTTAATTCTTACTACATTTGCGCCGAGAAGTTCACGTACAATAAAAATTACGTGGTGTCTTTAGAGGATTTTTTCCTTTCCTTTAGAAATGTTTCCAACTGGCATTAAATGTCTCTAAGTCAGTGAGTTCTTTCCGCTCACACTGCCCAATAATCCGTGGGCATCAGGAGGAAAGAGATGTTTTGTAAGCGATTTTTGCACAATAAGATGCTGTGGTCCCTCTTTTCCTTGATCCTAAAGATTGGCAGATTTTGTTCCAAATGCTTTGGTTCAACCATTATCCTGTAGAAATGATACCAGCCCTGAAAACAAAACTATTTTCATGAAATGCTGTTGATTGCTTATATCCACTGAAGGCTGCACGTTCCAGAGTCAATTATGTGAGCGGGGAAAAGAAAGGGAGGGGAAAAAAGAGTTCATAAGGAATTAACAGTTAAAAATGAATGACTTACATTTGTTTCGGGATAATTTTTACTCCAGTAAAGTCACCCTCCTTAATTTGCCTTGCTTTCCATTTGAAAGAGTGCAAAATCTATTTCCTGGGCAATTTTGCACAGCACAGATATTAATACTTGGGGGTTTAATTGTATCCTGTGTTTAAATACACTGTGGGTGAAACCCTAGACCTCTGCTTAATTGCTGTGAGAAAATAGCCTGATTTCCCTGAGATTAGGCACACGCTTGTGTATACTCTGACCCACGAGTGCCTCCTTCAGAATTAATCTTCTAAGGTAGTGGGATTTGCTTTTGTACGTGCAGGAGACCCATTCATGACAAACGGTGCCTAATAAACCAGCTTCACCCTCCAGACCCCTCTTTTGCTGTCAGGGTTTTCCTTCAACTATTCATTTCACACATCCCTTGTCCAGTTGCTTATTAGCAAATAAACTTTAAAGCAGGCAATAGGAATAAATTTAATGATTCCTCTTAATTAGAGAGGCTTAAGGTTTAAATAACGTGCTGCAGAACTGGAATTGTAAAAAAATTTTACATTTAATTGTTAGGCAAAAATATCCTGAACCTGATTGAAACGTGCTGGATGTTAGAAGACAATTTTCCTCATATTTATTTTTAAAATTTCCTCTGTGCCATTCTTCAGTTGAACTATCTGTTCCATAAAACCACTTTTCCCTCTGTCATCTGCATTGGGATTGTTTCTATAAGATGTTACGAAAAGTTCTGGTTTTCAAATATTTATATTAGTCAAAGTTAGCCCTGTTTATACTTTTTGGCAATATAACTTTTTCCTTAAAAATGAAGTACTTCAGTTTAACTAAACAAAATGTGTTGAAATGGATGGTCTTATAAACTTAAGCACACTTGGCAGCAGAAAGGACCAGGGCTCAGAGCAGAAAACACTGGCTCAAGTAGCCTCTACTCCTACAAATATCTCATTAACTTCAAAGGAACAGTTTGTGTGAATTGGAGTTTTCAAAGCTGGGCACTAAAGCACCAATCCTGACTGCAAACACTGAGGCTGATGCAGGAGTTTGCTTCGTTTTATTAATGCCATTAAAACCAGGAGCTGGCATTGTTAGTAAAGTATTCCTTTCTACAAATAACAGTAGTGCTTGCAGGAGCGTGTCCTAAAATTAGAAGATAAAGACATTTGTTCCAGTTTTCAGTTAACATTAGTGAAAACCATCAGTTTGTGATTTCATATTTTTGCAGAGCAGTTCTCTGTATTTGCATTAGAAATAGGAAATCCAGCATGCATATATTATATCTGTAAGAGTTTAGCTGCAAAGAGTTTGACTCAACCTTTTAAAATCAGTACTTTATAGGAGTAGGGCTGACAATGTAGCAAAAGAAGAAACTCCCAGATGAGCTCACACTTTTAATTAAATAACTGCATCAAAAATTATGTGAATAAAATATTATTTAACTTCTACACATTTACATTTGTGCAAGCAGACTTTTTGCTAATTATCACTTACTTTATTTTTGTCTGCTATTTGTCTGTCGTTTCCTAAATAAGTGATCAGAAACAGCCTGAAATGAAAGGTTGTGGGGGGGGTTATTTTGTTTTGTGTGGTTTTTTTGGTGGTGGCCTTTTTTTTCTTTTTTTTTTCTCTCTTTTTTTTTTTGTGGTAAACCCTCCAGCTATTGTTCCTGCAGTATGCCTGGCTTGGCTGATACTGCACTACATGCTCAGGACTCTCAGAAGGGAAATGCAGTCTTCATTAAACAAGCCTTTTAACAGCAAGCCAAGCTTGATTAAAGTCATACACAGATGAAATCATTTCTTTACAATTCCTTTGTAGTTTTGTGCATTCACAATAACTCTTTAGGCTTAATAATACTTAGGAGACAGCTGGGTTACTACTTAACATTCTGTTGTTGCTTCCAATTATTGCTCAGAAGTCAAAATACATAGTATAGTTTCTGTTCAAATAACTGCAAGTGTGTTAGTGTGATGCAAAAATGTGAAGTGGGTTGGGCAAAAGTAAATATTGGAGAAGGCAAGGAATTATGACTTGCTATCTAATATGGAATTCCTCTGCTAAAACCTCGGGGGGCAAAACTTTAAAAACAAACAGGAAACTGTCTGTGAGTTTTGTTATTGTTACTCTAATCAAACTGTGATAGCAAAAGGCAATCCTAAATTGCTTTGTGTTGTAAAACGGAGCTACCACTTTGCTTAATTTATATGTGAGCATTTATTTACACTTCCTACATTTAGACTTACAATGTAAAAAGAAATAAACTTCACTAAAAGCTTAGGAAACTAGGAATTCTTTTTCCTGGCATCTAGTCAGAGGGAAAATATTGTTGGCAATACTGAACAAAAGAAAACAAATCAACTCTCTTAAATCTATTGGTTAATTTTATTAGCCAGAGTCCAATTAAGTAACTATAATCCTGTTGATCTTTATTACTGATGTGCATTCCTTCCATAGCACAAATCTCTATAGGAGAGAGCTTAGGACTTCATGGATGGCAGAGACCCGTTGCAAAAGACAATTCACTACTAAACAAAGCAAGAAAACAACTCAATCAAAAGGTCAAATTCCTTTCTGTGGGTGATGACAGAAGGATGATAAGAGGAAAGCCTTTTTCTTTCCTTCCTTCTTTTAATGCATCCCTTCCTCAGTAAACGTGAAAGTCTTTAAACTCCCCCTAATCAGCAGGGCCTCAAAAGTGGGTCCACCCTGTCCTGGCAGCTAACAAGGGAATCCAGGACATCAGCCACTCGTGTGAACTGGGAGGATGCATTGATGGAAAGCTCTTTTTTCAGGTGCTTGTAATATTTGACCAGTTTTTTCATTCCCAGCCCAGGCACACACCTTTTTCCTCAGCTCCCCAGCTGTTGGTTTCTGTGTGCTGTTCCAGTGAAGCACCCTTACTGCTTGGTCATGAAAAGCATCATTGTGTGTCATCTTCCCAGAAGAAGGGTTCTTGGAACTTATCCTTGACAGGATTTTGTGCACAGCTGTTCCCACCCAGCCCCTTTGAGGTGCAGCAATGTCTGTGTGCCTGCAGGACAAGCCCAGGGTTTCTCTTTGGTGATCCAGAGCCTGCCCTGTGTCCCCAGTTCTGCAGGGTCTGCACTGCAGCCTCCCTCCCACAGCCTGTGTGAAGGGAGGGCTGCAGTCTGTATCCTCTGACTGCAGGAGTCTGCACACACTTCTCTTGGTCCTGGACACCTTGTTTCCTGTGGGAAAGAAATCCAAGGCTTGAATCATGTCTGTTCCTGTGCACTTTTCAGTGGGATCAGAAACCAGGCTGTGCTAATGCATAAACCCTTGGGAACCCCCAGAGATTGTGCTGGAGTTGTGAACAACCAGTGACAAGTCACAGCGTGTGGAGAGCAAGTTATGAATCACTGCAGTCCTGCTGATCACTATTTCACATATTCTTTTTTTCCTCCTTTCTCTCTCCTTCAAAAAATACAGATGTGGATCTGTGTCTACCAAGCCCACCTAATCTCTGCACTGCCAGGGTGTGTGAATGCTGTTTCACAGGCATTGCTGTTTGTGTTTGCAGCCAAAGCATCTCCTGCTGCAATATTCAACCAACAGAAACAAGTAAAATATCAAGAGTGAAATGGCAATATTGTGGCGGCTTCTTAGCTCCCAAAAATCAGATAGCATTTTTTTGAATTCCGACTTAAATTTTTAAGGAATAATGCTTTCTGTTGTCTTCTCTACAAAGCATCTTTGTGTCTTTCACATCATGTATGTGTATGCAACAAACTGTCAGCTGTCCTGATCTGGAAAGTTGGCCCAAGATAGATATCACTATATAGGAAGATATCAGGAGATGAAAATAAATGTGATCCTGCCTGCTGTGGTTCTGGTTGAACACCAAAGAAAGGAATATAGACCATTCAAACAAAGCCCCTTTTCAGCTGGACATTCAGTTTACCAGCAAATGTTAACAGCTACAGTTTAAAGTCATAAGATAAGATTTATAGCATTAAATTGAAAACTTCTGTACTACAGAAGACAGAGGGTGGGGCATCTGCAAGTAGGGAGCAGAAAAAGATCATATAAAAATGGTTATCTAGCAGTTCACATCCAGGGAATTTATGTGTCTGTTAATTTTCTTTTAAGGCTTGAACCCATTTATTTTACTTTCTTTCTAAATTTTCATGTTTTCCCTAGATATCTAACTTATTAGATCTCAAATCACTACCAGTACTTAATTTTTCCCAGGGAATAACTTTTCTGAAGAAACAGTCTTCTTTTGATTTGCCTACATTATCTAATAGATTATTGTTTATACACCTAAACCCTTGTAATTTCTTCCCCTGCCACTCATGTATTAATGAATGCATAAACATTACTGATCCAACCCAGAGTTGTTCCATAACACCTTCCTGGCTGTGTGCTTGGAGTGATGAATGTACCTGTGTTCCAATGCTTTTGTCCTCTTCAATTCACTGTCCTTTTAGGTTCTTAGTTTCGTGCTTCAAAAGCCTCAGGATCTTTTCTCAGCCTGCAATACTGAGCCTCTTCCTCCACAATAGTCCCTGATATGAAGGTAGATTGTAAATTGTCAGGCACTCTTACACAAAGAATGCATTGGGGAAGGAGTTCTGAACAGGATTGTGCTCTCCTGGTCTTTCAATAAAAAAATCTCTTAAAGTTCAGCATCAAATTCCAATAAATTAAGGTGATCAAATCTAATTAAGAAGCTGTACAATTCAACTCGCCTTCAATCACACTTCTGTGTGTCTGCCATCAGCTGGGCTTATCAAAACTCACATATGTTATACCCACCAAAAAAAATCATTCTTTTTCTGTTTGCAGCATGTCTGATTCTTACTTCATCCCACAGCAGAAGTTTTAATTGAATTGGCATCTGTTTGTTCCTCTGAGAAGCATGTCCATCTCTAAGTAGTGTTGTTACAACTTCTCCCTGTGTATGGATAGAAAAGTAAGAGTGGGATTTATTTGCCATGCTTTTTGTGGTAGGTCATTGTTAACTAAAACAAAATAGGCCAAAGGATGTTGGCATTTTGAGGGCAGAAGTGTTAAAAATATTATTTTTTTAAGAAATTACTTTATTACAGAAAAAATAAACCTGGAAACGATTTGAAATTCCTTCAAATCTTCCTCCTTCCATTATGTAAGTTTTCTTACAGTTTAACTTATATTATATAATGTCTTTACTATTATCTGCTTGTATTATACAATAATGACAGTCATTCTAGGTATTTAAATGAGCAAGTTCTAGTAATAACATTTCTGAGCATAACTAAAAATGAAGTCTCTTTAACATCACATTTTTACATATCATGGTAAGATCCAGCTTTTAACCTGACATTTGCAAGTTCCTTTTTCTACTTAGGCTGAGTCTCTCTTTCCTGGTTTTTATCATTATTCTCCTAGTCTTCTGTTTCTTTTCTCCATTTTTCACTCTTTAGCATTATTAAATTCAGACTGCAGAGACCTTGTCTCACTGTAAACCTCCTTCAGTTATGTATCCATGGCACACACAGATCTCCAATTAGAGCTATGACATAATATTTTTTTACTGTATAGTGGCAAAGTAGCACCACATACTCACAGGTCTTACTACTTTAAAACTTGAACAAGGCCAACAAGCAAACTCCACAGTGCAGACAGTATATTGTCTGGTACTTAGGGAAAAAAATACAAATTTGGCAAACCAAAATATCCACAAAGCTCCTTTCCATTTATCTAGACTTTGATAAATATTACTCTTAACATACATTTACTTTAACTGCTCTGTTATCTCCAACTTCATTTTCATTACAAAAGTTTATCTGTGTAACATTTTTAAAGTTCAAGTTTATAATTATATATAGATTTGAGATCTAAATAAAAAGCATAAGAAGATTTGAAGTACTTTTGAGAGGCAAAGTTGAAGAGCTGTGATTATTTATCTGTGACATCTTAATTCTGGAAAAGTAGGAGTATCAAATTACCTGTTGAAAATAAATGCATTGAAACGACTTGTAATTACATGCCTATTTTGTCTGCATTTGGATAAAACATTAGTGCTGCTGGTTTTCCTCCAAGACTGATAAATTCAAATCAAATGCCATCCTGACCAAACAGCATTCAAACGAACATAAAAGTAAAACAAAATAAGGCTGTGCTGATTCTTACCGTTTGTCTCATGTTGTTTGCTTACAATTATCATAATAATTGAAAGGTTACCAGAAAGAATGTGGAAGATGGGGCAGCTGCCAAAGTGATGCCTGTGAGCAGGGTGAATGCTGCTGAACCTCCTTGCCAGCCCGGCAGGAAAGTTCAGTTTGGCTGCAACAGTGCAAAGTGGAGCAGAGTGACCTGTAAAGTACCTGCGTTGTTTTAAAGGAAATGCGTTAATTAAACAGAGCAGCTCTTCACAGTCATTGTGCCCTTTATAAATTCCATTTCATAGTTAAAAATACATGTATTGTTTCTAATGATATACTGAGAACCCTGGTGTTAAAGGGGATTTATTGATAATGTAGCTGATAATTTGTGTGTGTGGTTTATATCACTAAGTATTGCTTCTCAGTTGGGTGAAAGTGGCATTCCTTTTGGTTTCCCAAATAAAAGCTCCACTGAAGGGTTCTCCTGTATTTTATAGCCTGTATGTCTGTTTGGGCTCCAGAAGTTTGAGGCTTGTACTCAAATTCGACTTTGTCTGGTAGAGATGGTCACCCATAACATTTACAGCCACTTGAGTGCTCAGTATTATCAGGCTATTGAATTTTAATTGTGGGATAAACAGATTCAGAACTGGTGTTCCAGGGAAGCAACAGGTGAAATTATGTTATGACCACAGACCACGAAGTCTCCAGTGAGAGTCAAATGATGCCATAAGTGTCTGGCATGAGAGGAAAGCAGCTCCTCATTTCTCCTCTGCCCATATCCTTTCCAGAAGGTACTGCAGCTCTGAAAGGGAGTTGGATAAAAAGTCTTGGGGGGCCTAATTACACAATTTTTCTTATTAAAGAATATCCAAAAACCTGGATATATGGTATTGAAGGGAACAGAGGAGGAAAGAAGAAATAAATTGTGACCTACTTAAGCATCAGGATGAGAAGTGTTCTTTAATTCCTATTTCCTTTTAATGGAGGGAAAGAGTATCAAGAGAAAATCAGGTAAACAGTGTGCACATCTAAGCTCTTGCACTGGGAAGGGTAGAGAGAGTTCCACTGAGACCTTATCTGGGTTTGTTTTATGAATGGGTTTGCTACAATCGTCTTGATAAGCTTTTAGGAGGGTGTTCCACAAACCTCTGTCTCATAATAAAAGTGTAAAGCTTCTTAATGACTTCTTTGTGTTAAGGTTTTCCCAGTAATTTCTCCTTACAACACATCTGGAGTATTGTCTGTTATGGTTAGACTTTAAAATCCTGGGGGAACATTGCACATTGTCAGTAAAATGCTAATGTTTAAGAGTAAGAATTAAATCCTTTCTTGGCCAATACTGTCAAGTGTGCACTCAGAATTCCAGCTACTTTTAATCACTTTCCTTTTAGAACTTTAGCAAGTGGCATCCCCTGTCCCAGCCCCTTTATTAATGGCCAGTTGTAAATGACTTTAGCAAATGGAGCACCATTTGTCACACCATAACAAGTGATGCACTGTACTGTATTTCTAGCCCTACCACTTAATTTAAGCTTTAAGATTTATAGCTTGTCATCATCCTCTCTATCTTTCTGTTCCTGCTTTGTGCCTTCCCAAGTGCTAAAACAGCTTGTTGAGAAAAGGGTTTAGAAGTAAAAGCAAAGATGTCTCTACCTTGGCTCAGAGTACTGAAAAACACTCATTGGACTCTTTCACCTGTGTAGTGAATTCTCCTGGTGGATTTTCTTCTTTTGTTTAATTACTTCTCCACATTTCACTGATATTTGAAGAAAAGATTCCCCTATTTTACAATTTCTCTCCAAATAATCCCACTGTAGTTCCACTGCAGTCACCTGTGTATACACTGTTTGTTTATTACTTTGAAAGACACATATGGTACAGACAGCAAACAACTTGTATTGCAAGTTAAAAACTTGTATTTAAACCTGAACTGAGTTCTCTCTTCGGTGTTCTACCGTGCTCCATGACATCAGCCAGTTTCCCTGGCCTACAAATTTGTAGCCCATTCCTCTGTCTGGGCTATATAGATTTTTATACAGATTGCAGGCTCTGTGTGTGATTTATAAACTGCCCCATGGAACGTGGCAGGCGTCCAAGCAGTGACCCCGCAGTTAAAAGTCTCTCTGAATCAAACATCTGTTCTGTGTTTGTGTGCGTTTGTTTGTTTGTTTACTCAGGAGCACCGAGCGTTGGCCTTGCACATGCTGGCTGTGTCTGACAGAGCAGATAGATTGCTGGGGTTTACTTTTAATTATACTACATAGCAGACTTTTTTATTCCTGTTGTTCTCGTGCTGTTAGCAGTCAGCTTGCTCCTTTCCCCCTAAACTGGTGAGGTCTCTCGGCCCACGCTGCAAATCCCTGGCTGGACGTGGAGGTCCTGCAGCAAACGCTGCGTCTGCAGCAGAGTGCAGATTTACTGCTCCCAAACTGCAGATTTTGGGCTGTTTCTCCCCTGGCCAAGCATCCTGGAGTGGTTTCACTGGTCCAAAGTGAGTGCAAAGCCCACATGCAGTGACACACGGGCAGGAACCCCAAGCACACCGGCGCTGGGGCTTTGCACTGTTCATCAGAGAAGGCACAGGTGAGCAGAGGAAGAGCCAGAGAAGTGAAAAGCCCATGTCTCAGTCTTTCTTGAGAAGTTGTCACCAGTTCTGCTTCCTGCACTGAAAGAATGCTGAAACCATCCCAGTGCTTCCTTCCCGAATCCTTGCAGCCACAAGCCTAAGCAGGGGCTTGTCATGTGAAAATGGTATAAGAAGCTTTCAGAAATTCCATACAAATAGTGTCATATGACTGGAACTTTTCAGAACAAAAGAGCTAAAGATCAAGAAAACTGTTTTAGCCAGGATTCTGGTTGCACATGTCCACCTCAGAGCAGCCAGGAGGGCAGGCAGGATCTGTCTGCTCATAAATTGGGAATAGAACTGAGAACAGAACTGGAAAGCAATTCACTGACCTGCCAGTCTCCAATGTGCTCTTCCTTAAAGCTTGAGCACGAATTCCAAGGAGTCTACTTAAATTTATGGGAATTTAGAAGTCACAGAATTACTGAACAAAATTAATCTAACTCAGTTCTAGATAAAGGAGGTAATTTTTTATTGAGTGTTATGAAGCTATACCTGTTCACATAGCTTTGAATTTTAACCCAGTAAATCACCTTGTATGCTCCTATATTAATCCTTTATTTTCTACAGCATATTCACAAATGTTTTTCTCCTCTGATGCAGTTCTACTGCTTCACTTTGAATGTGATCCCTTTGTCTACACTGGCCAAAATCACATTGGATTGTTTTCACAGTGCCGTATCACGTTGCAAGCCCTTATTTAATTTGCTGTTCACTACTAGTCCAAAGTCTTTTTTTTTTTTAGTGCTTTCCAAACACTATCTTCCTTCCATAGTATATTTGTGTTTCAGATTATTTCTCTTAAGCATTTGACTTTTGAGTTTCCATTGCTGAGTGTTGCTTCATCTTGTTTTTCAGATCTGTTCCCCAGTTCACTCAAACTCTCTAAGTCTCTGTCATTTAAATAAAGTTTTGTAACTAAATAACGTACAATTAAGTTGCATTCCCCTCCTCCTCCTCTTTAATTCATTTATAAGTAAGAAAGGGGAAGATGCAAACAGGTTACAATGAGAAAAAAAGGGGAAAAGGTTACAATTGGAACTGACACCAATGGTCATGAATTCAGCATTATATCTTCATGTATCCTCTGATATACCTTAAAACATTGAAAGAAATATCTGTTCTCTGTTGGCTGGAATATACCACATTAATAGGAATATTTTATCTCTTTGGAACCTGTGTGTTCTTGGTTTTTTTCATGTACAGGAACACATTCCAAAATGCTGCCTGGAGCAATATCACAGCGCCATTCCCATTCCACAAAACAAAAATGCCTTTTTTTCACCTCCTCAGAACAGAGAAATGTGTTTATTGGTGCCAGTTAACTGTGCCCCAGGTTACAGTGACGCTGCAGTGTCACCAGGACGTTTCTTTAAGCAGTGTTTCTTCCATTTCAGCCCCAGTTGTGAGAGCACAGTCTAAGCATTCCCTCTGGACCTGCCTGCATGCACAAACACACTTTAATAACGAGACCTCTGACGGGGTCATCAAGACCAAAATGAACACCAACAAAAAACTCTCCAGTGCTGCTCTTATTTAGTTAGTGACCCAACCTTACCCTTTAAATATAGTAGGATCAACATACTGGGCCATGACCTCAAAGAGCTGTCATGTCACTTCTACTCTGCTTTTCTTTTCAAATGTTATGTAAGTTGGGGAACTCAGCTGCAGTGTGTGCTGTATCATATATCTAGATTTATTTCTCTGGATTATGGGAAATATCTGTGGAGTGGGTGTGTTTAATTATTTGCAGATTTATATGGGTATTTTAGGAGAGAAATGGCAAAACTGAAAGTAAAAGTGTCACCAGTGAATTTTTAGCAACCGAAAGTGGTCACCTTATTAGTGTTCAGTAGTTCTGCACAAACCCTTGGCTATTCTTTATTACTGCTCTTCCAAACCATCTCAGGGTGGTTCAGACTTGGACAAGTCTTTGGCTAAACAATAATTACTGTAACAGGATTGCCAAAGCCTTTTTCCCCATGTAAAATCATGTGTCTTCAACACCTCCACCATCCATTTCTTTATTATTTGAAGCTTAATCTGTTTCACCATTAATGGTAGGAAAGGAACTACATTTTTGTGCCAGAGATTTGTTTTTTGTGTCACTGGGAGGTTTTTTTACACTGGTCTGGGGTTGGAACACAAAGGCAAAGTGCTTGGGTTTGTACCCTTAATCCCCAGAAAATCCTGTATCTCTGTTCACCTGTCAATTAACTTGACCATATCCAGACATAAATGTGTCACAAACGAAACATTATGTGATTGTTTGATGTAGTTACAGTTCATGACGAAAACAATTTCTTCTTCACTAAATCTGCAAAGCTAACTTCTGAACTAATAGCTCACAATCATCCCATCCTGCTTCAGGATGACTAAATGTTCATTTTAATTCCACTGATACAGAGTTCTCACTGTGGCAATAGGCAGGAACAGCATTTGGCAGAATGAGCATTATTTCAGTTGTTGTTTTAATGATAATGGACGTTTCAAGGATAAAGGCAGAATTCCAGATGCGAAATAACTCATTTCAATTTATCTTTTTCTTTTTAAAAAAGTGACACTTGGGTGTAGACATTTAGTCTTTTATTTTATTAACACGTGGCATGGGTTTTAAAACATGAACATTGCTCTCTAACCAAAGTCAGGGACCTGTATAGAAACAGAAAGCACGAAATGTAAATTTTCCCTACTATGTTTTATTTTTAACAATAACAACAACAATAATAATAGTAATCATCATCATCATTCTAAGACCACACTAAAGATGCTTTTCTGACACTCTGGCCACTGTCATAGGCCTGGTACACTTTAGGAGAACAACTGTGGCACAAACTGTGTCCAAAGGAAGGGGAGAGGATGACCCAGCCTGAAAGCACAAGAAATGCAGCACCACCTGCGTTTTCTTCCCCACAGAAGGCAGCAGCATCTAAGATTTTCTTTCAGAATTTTCCCCCAACATCTTTCTCAAACAAAGTCCAAACACAAGGTGAGAAAAGGCAGAAATTACCTCCACTATACAACACAGAGTGATAACATTTCTTTCTGTGCTGAAGAGGGAAGGGCCACAGAGCAAACCAGAGCCAGAGCATCTCTCAGTGATTTGTAGCACTGCAGGACACTGGTGGTGTTTGCTGCTTTCCATGGTGGATGGGAAAGGCCAGTGACATTTGCACTTCATAAAATAAACCAAATATGGCCCAAATATAGCTTTAAAAGTTCTCAGTTTGATTTTGGAACAATGTGGTATTCGTAAGTTTTTGCATAGTAGGCCTTTTATCTTTAAACTGCAAATCATCATCTCAGACCCCAGTGAGAGACTCTGATTCAAAGTTTAGATCATATAATTTCTTCCTTAGCAATAAAGGAACTTTTTACTTTCTCCTATAGCTAAATTTTCACGTAGAGTTTGGAGTAATTTCTGTTTTGGAATTTGTCCACTTCTGCTTTTTGAAAGGGTTTTTTTTCAGCGATACCTTTAATTTTAATTTTTTTTTTAAATACCATGCAACATTTCATAAAGTGTAGTAAGGATGGTTAGCTATTTTATTAGAAATAAAGTTATGGCTGTGACTTTTTTTTTAATATAAAGAATAGATCACCTTTGAATTTAGAGGCAAGAATGACACAGGCTGTATTTATCCTGCCTTTGGCAGGGAGAAGGTCTAGTTCTGTTTTTCACAATCTTTTGCAGCCATCAATAGATCATCCAACCCTCTTCAAAAAGGTCTATGGACTGCCTTGCCTCCCTCAGCCAGGAAGAGGGGTAATAAATAAAATCTCAGAATTTAGACTAAAACCTACTCTATAATGTAGGAGATCAGTTTAATTGCAGTAATTCCCAGTGCAGGTTCCCAGGGGTGTCTGCAGAGGGAATCAGGAGCCAGGCCTGGCACAGCACTGGCACAGGCAGCAGCCCTCCTGCAGCTACCAGTGGGCACAGCCTGTCGAGTTATACTGCATCAGATTAACCTCCAGAGCTCCTTCCCAGAGCTGTTTTCTAAAATAGTATGATCTGACTTGCAATAAATTTCGGGGATGTCAACAGGATTTTAGAAGAGGCTTTGTTTTGGAAGATGCTAATGAGCTCTGCTGATGGATTATCCTGCTGGAGAGAAGAGAATGAATTTATTATGTCAACTGGAGACTTTTTAGAAAAGTTGTATACACTGCAAATTATCCTCTGCTAGTGCCCTGAGAAAGGGCTGTTAACTGTTGTGTGAGAGCCTCTCATGATGAGTACAGAGCAGTCTATCCACGCCCACCTCCATCGTGAAATAAAACGCTGCACCAGATCCCTGGGGATGTGATGGCTCCCAAAAGCCTGTGCAGGAGTTCAGTGACTGGGATTCACTTCCCAAAGTCAGTCAGGTCTGAAGTGTGAGAGGGTGGAAGGGGGAATGCAGGTGCTGCAGCTCTGCTCCCTGTTCCATCTGCTGTAGTTTTGTCATGGAGCCCTCAACCCAAGAGGTGGCAGGAGGACAGCGTGAGCTGAGTAGATGGCAATGCATGTCCTGCTTTGGTAGAGCTGAGAAAAGGCATCTTTGCACTGTGTCCTGAAACAAGTACATGTGAATCCTGAGAGTTTTCAATTCTGCTTGCTGTAGGTTGAACTCTAAAGAACAGATGTTCTTGAGTGAGGGAACAGGGTTGGGTTTTGCTCCTTTTCTGAATGACAATCAGTAACATTTTCCCCCTCAATTATCAGTCTCCTCTTTTCCAGATGTGAGTGTTCTGCAAAAGCTGACACAGTTGAGATAACTGGACTAAATGCTCTCCTCTGCTCTGTGCTTTCAAGACAGTTAATAACCCTGATTCTTCAGAACACGGTCAGAAAAGAATAAGCCAAGTTCGGTTCCATTTCTTTAAGTTCAGCAGTGGTATCTCTGTCTTAAAAGGCACAGAAGGGTCAGGATTTGTTTTACAGAATATGTAGCTCTCAGCAGTTGAAAATCAGTATAGTCATGTACTTCTTCAGTTATAAAACCCAGTAGTCTGGAATATATAACATACTCTGGGTAGCTGAATGTACAGCTGCATTTCCAAAATAGAGTTGGGTTACAGGGCTGACACTAAGGAGATGTGCAGTCATTAACCACTTCCAGTCCCTAATTACTGACAGTGCTATGAAGTCCAGTGGTGTCTGATCCTCTCTAAAGATTAGGAAGAGTAAAAGAAATGATTAGTTGTGTTTACTGTGAGCAGGTTGCAGGTTACAGATGAAGACAGGTTATGGACTAAATCAACCTGGTTTCTTCTGGGGTTAATATACATATGGAGTTATTTCCAGGGCTATGATTTCTGCCCAGCCATCAGTTTTGTGCAGGCTTTACAGAATATGGTAGCAAGAATAATACCACAAATCTGTCAGATTTTAGTCTTTAGAAGAGAGACTCATTTTACTATTTAGAAAAAGTCCAGTCTTAAGTTGTCTTACTCCTTCAAAAAGATATTCCCAGAGTACTTCAATAAAGTATTAAAATTTCATTCCTTCCTTCCTTGCAAGTTTGCTTCTTGTAGGAGCAGTTGCCTACATAGTCTGAAAGCACATCAGATAAAATCAAACTAATATACTGCTATTGGCTGTAATTGTCTTGGGAGACTTACCATGCTTAATGATAATGATATGAATTACAAAGATTTGTAGTAACTGAGTTAAAAGTCTGTTATTTGAAAATTGATGAGAAGTTTCCAGGAGAATTTAGTGTCTTTCCTTTTTATCCGCTGTGGTTGAGTTCAAGACAATCCTTGAGGGCATTTGCTTTCACATGTATAAAATAATCATTAAATGTTTTGAAAGCAATAGAAATCAAAGGCAGTTAAGTTCCACAAATATAACATTTATCTTGCTGAGTTCAGAAAAGAAGCAGATGGAATGTATTTCCAGTATTATTAAGCATTACAACTTGTTTGAAAGCTCCCGAATTTGCAGTGCAGTGTACCTGAATCACAGATTGTATATTATTCCCCAGTCTCATTAGAGCTTTCAAGGAGAAAGCCATCTTTACTTCTACAAGCTACTAGTGTGTCTGCCAGTGCAATTTATGGCACAGGAGTGACCATTAACTCCTACTCCTTTAAAACATATTTTCTCTTAGAGACCTTGACAACTTCGACATAGGACAAAAGTGTAGTTTATTGACTTCTGATTGAAGGAGATGGAAAAGTAGTCTACCAAAAAAAAAAAAAAAATGAAGAAGAAGAAAGTAGCAAAAATAAAGCTTGAATTATGTATACTGTGAGGTAATAAACAAGATGTCCTACCTACTAAATCCTCCCATGAGCATATATTGTTATTTATTACTTGTATTACACTGGAGAAGTTAAAGAAGGAGCAGGGCCCTGTTGTGCTCAGTGCTGTGTGGACAGAACAAAAGCATATTTGTCTGAGAGAATTTACCAAACCCATTTACATTAAAGCATTTATTCATCATCCTAACATCCTAATATATTTAAAATGTTAGTCAGAGCAGTCATCTGTAATTACCTATCAAAAGGAACGTGGAGCTCCCCTCTCAAAGCAACATTTGCATTCCATTCATGCCCTCAGCCCCTGCACCAGGCCTGTCCTGGCACTGCACCAGTGTTGGTTTTGTTATGAAAAAAGGCAATTGATGCTTAAAGGGACACTAATTTGAACAGTATATTTTCCATTCTAAGGATTGTACTGGTGTAAGGGAATAAGTTTAGGTCTTATTTCAGGTCCAGATCAGAGAGCATGACTTCACTGCTGAGTTACAGCCACTAACATGTGGTTATGGGGTTCTTTACAGCATGTAGTGGTGTTTCTAAAGAAAAATACAGAAAAAAATAGTAACAGACAGAATAAAATATAGATTGCATAGTTTGACAAAGATGTGAAGCCTGAAATGTTTAGTTATCTGATCCACTTTCACTGGAAAGTGCTTAATTGTGCTTTCAGTCACACTGCATGGCCTCCCTGTGTTTCTTTGTTCCACTGCATAAGACTGTTCAGCCTTTTTTCTGTAGAAAAGTCCAAAAAATTCCTTGTCTTGCAAGTGGTCTGATTTTGATACAGGATGAGACGGTGAATACAGCTGGTCTAATACTTGTATTATGACTTTGCTGTCTCTTCAAATCCTTTACACCGTGAATTTGTAGTGAAATGTTGATGCAGATTCCAAGGAAATGTTGTTCAAAAACCTGGGATCTATGGATAGGAAATGACATCTTACTCTCTTTTCTCATTTAAAACAGTCAGAGATTTGGCAACCTTGGTAAAAACGTCAAATAAAAAATTGAAACTATTTAAAATGAAAAGTTTAATCAAAGCTTTGAAATGAACCAATAGGAATGTCAGAGCCTTTATACTCTACTACTGTTACATTGCATCTCAAAAGCACAAATTAAATGTCAAATAAGAATTGATTTTCCCATCTTGGACCGACAGCTACTTAATTTCTTTGATATTAAATATAGTATTAAAGTAATAGGAAACCCACAAAAGCTCCTTAAGTTTCATAGAGATTTCTTTTTCTCTCTATTTGTTTTGCTTTCCTCCATTCTTTCTAAGCTGTAAATGGAAAACCACAAATCCCACAAATCATGAAAAATCCATAGAGATCCTAAATATTGAAGGTCTTGTTCCTGTGTCCCAACTCAAGGGCAATCAGGGAAAACATTCCTAACTTTACTTGCAGAACAGCTGAGCAATTGCTGAGGAGAGAGATCTTGGAATTCTAAGAGTTAGCTGGAGAAAAGGAAAGAAATGGCCATAAAAATTAGCCAAAACAAACCCCAAACCATAGCTCAGTGCTCAGTAGGGAGCAAAAACTATTAAAAGAGGAAGAAGAACAATCATTCCTTCATGTGAGAGTCCATGGTGCTCTCCCAAACCAAATACCTTTTAGAAACCTTCCTCCCCACCCCTCTCCCCTCCTCTTTGGTTTTTTAATTGGAGTTAGAATCTGAAAAGTTACAGAGAAAGGCAGGAAGGATGATCAGAGGTGTAGAACTGTTTTCTGTACAAACAATAACCAGATGCTTTTCAGTCTGGGATAGATGACTGATGGGGAATATGATAGAACTCCCTAAAATCAGAATAGCATGGAGAAGGTGATTAGGGAACAATTATTCACTGTCTCTCATAATACAAGAAAAAAGGGCATCAGTTTATTTTGTCAGATAGCAAGTTAAAATCAAACAATACATGTTTGATTTTATAATACATAATAGTACCTAAAAAATTCTGAGTGGCTGTAGATAATAGAATTTGCATGGATTCAAAAAGCAATTAGGCAAACTCATGAAATCCACAAAGAAGTGACTCAGAATATATGACTGCAGATGACTGAGAGATGGAATATTATAGCAGGGTGGCATCACTAGATACCTGTCCTATTATACTATTTTCTAAGCATCTTCTACTAAGCACTGGAATACAGTGACTTTTGGTCTGAATAAAGAATATTATTTTTACATATTACATGGTGCTTACAGAAAATACAGCCATGCTGGAATCCTCCTTCTGGGATTTTCCTTTTCTGTTCTCTTTATATTTGAAATGTAGAATTCCAACAGTTTCCCTGGAAGCCGTGGTGATGGTGCTCAACACTCCTGAAGATCAGTCCTCAAGGTGTCTTTTGAAGGGATTCTGTACACAGCTGCACCAAAAAATGGTCACTTGGTCTTTTATTCTTGGCACAAGGCACCACCTCAGTTATGCTGTGTTTGTCTTTTAATTCACAATAGCAAATGAGTTATGGATTAACCAAGTCAGGGAAGAAAGTACAAAGAATGCAAAGAGAACAGACCTTTCCTTTCCCCTGGGAGCCCCTGACTGTGCAGGGTTTAACATCCAGTGATGCTGCACTGCAGCTGCCCCCAAACAGCTCCTGTATCCAGATGGTATCAGAGATATCAGGAGGTGTTTTGGTTTTGGGGTTTTTTAATGGCACAGATTCCCTTTCGCCATTCTTACCAATGCTTTTCTGGTAAGTTGTTCCAGGACATCCAAAATCTTAAAACTAAAAAGGAAAGCTGAAGTAGTTGCTGAAGTTGTTGAACTGACCCTTTGTATTTATAAGTTTGTTTGGTGTCTTCCCTCTTCCCCCTCTCCAGTCAGTGCCTTACTAGAATACTGTGTTATCCCAAAGACTGCTGCTCTTGTGTTACACTGCAGTACTCTGCTCTCCTCTTGGCTTTGCCCTCAATATAGCACATCATGTACCTGCACAGACAGTGCTCTAATCACAGAACCCAGTGCCTTTCAGAGAATGAACAGTGTAAACCAAGAAATACTTTGATTCTGTCATTATAACTGTACAGAGTTGGAAACAATCCCCCCTTCCTACAGTTTCTCTCTTCTTGCTGTAATCTGCCCTCATTTCTCACTTCTCCCAGCTCCCTTCCACTTTGGCTTGGATTTTCAAGGTATGACTTGGTAGCAAAGAGGAAAAATACTGAAAGTACATAATTTAAATTATAGAGTGTGCTGTGCCACTCTACAGAAAAAAACTGCTATCTATGTAGACTACAAGTCCCAAAGAGCATAAGAGTCCCAAATCCTATCATTACACCTTCCCTTTTTTTTCCTCTAGTGCAATGGAGCAGAAGTCCTGAATTTACAAGAATTGAAAATGTCCATAGCAAAAAGAAAAACACAAATAAACAAGGTTCTTTTCCTACTTCCACATCTTGCTTTATGTTTTTGTAATACTCCATCTGTATTTCTTCCAATAGTTCTGATGATACAGTATAATAAGGTTCCCCTGTTCTTCCTCTTCCTTTTGCAGTGCTTCCCTGAATAGTAAAGGGAATTTACTTACTGGCTTGAGAAACAGGTCCAAAAGCTTTATGAAATTTTTCAGTGTCTGAAATGGTATACAAAGTGCAGAAGATGAAGGTTCTTTGAATTACAGAAAAATATAGCAGTTAAGGCTTCTCTTGCCTATAAAATATACTGTGCCTGCCTTTGGAGACCAGAGAAGTCTGAAGTTTCTAAGCCTTTTTCCTCATTGGTAAATAGAAATAAATAAACTAAACAAAGCACACCACGAGAGCCTATTCCATCATTCCTAAATCCACTTTCTCCTCAAATAGGCAGCTGTTTGCTCCATATACTCTGTCAGGCTAAACTTACTGCACTCTAAAGAAGTCCAAGGTACCATTCATACTGCAAATATATTGTAATGCCGAAACACAGACTGAGAGGGAAAACACAATCCAAATTTTGCTGGGTTTTTTTTGGACAGATATATATTCTGTGATATGCACAGCAGCACAATTTGACCAATCTTTTCAACATAACTGTGAGAAGGATTCAGGGCCACGAGCCCTGTTGGGTTTGGTGTCACAGTGGTGGCCTCCCGGTGCCCATAAAGCATCGCTGCTCCCAACATGCAGTGAAGGGATCAGAGCTCCTGTGTCTCACCAACCACAGGCTGTGTTTCAATTGCTTGTCACCTTCAGGAGCTCTTACTTATTCAGAGGTAAAGGCCCAAAGTGGAACATCCCAGGGCCAAAGAAACAGCAGATTTTTCTGGTATTGCCCCTCACAGCACGTGCTGTGCCACTCAGGTGTTGTTGATCGTTTGGATTTGTACCTTTGTACCTTTTTAACTCGTTGCCTCGTGCACATTTATCACACTGTGGCCAACTTTGCTGCAGCTTCTTATGTCTCATCATGTTTTCCTGTACTGCATCCCTGCAGCTCCCAGCAGCATAATGGGCTGCCATGTAACTGAACTGAACAGCACAGAACGGATCAAAAACCTCTTTTTCAAAACATTAGGGTGTTCCAGCATGTTGGGTACTGAGCCATGAATCTGTGCAGAGTGGGGAAACAGGAGCTGCGTGCCCAGGGAAGGACGTCTGCTGGTTGGGAATTAATAAGCAGATCCCTCCAAAGTAAAACAGTATTTCAATTTGCAAACATTTGCTGTAGCTGTTGGCAGGCCATTGCTTCCTATTCCTGATATTCACAGCCAGTGTCTCCCCCCCTCCTTGCCCATGACCAAAGGAATGTGTCAAACAGTTCTTTTCTGAAGGACAGTCCATGGTTTTGAATTTTTTATCTGTTTTTTTTTTTCTTCTTTCTGATATTGCTTTACTAGAAAACTTAGAGGCAATTCCTGTCCCAAAGCAATAAATTAGGTGCAGTGTACAGATCAGCTCTCTATTTTAACTAAGCCCCCCAAGCTTTGGTACAAGTCTTGAGGAATTTACAATGTTGGTGTAGCAGTCCATTTCATTTTGGAGTGGATTTTTCTTAGAATAGTGTGTGATGGAAGTACTGCTCTTCACATTTTAGGAGAGGGGACAAAAGTAGAGAAAGACCAAGTGTCTCAGTAAAGATTATACTTAAACTGTGTTCACAGGATAGAAATGAACCCCATGCTTCTGAATAGAGTTAAACAACTCCCAGAGCAGCTTTTCATCCTATTTTAACTCCAAGTTTCTTCTACACCCTTGTATGATTAGTTGATTCTATTGAAATATTTGCAGCATCAGAAGACAAATACAGAGCAATTGTCTGGTTGAGGGAGATTGACAATATCAGACTTAGAAGGACAAAAATTAAAAACAAATTAAAATATGAGACGCTCACAAAAAGAAGGGGAGGTGCAGCCATTGGAAAAGTAGATTAAATAACACAGGAATAAAATAAAAGCCAGTGCACTTAAAATTTTATAGAAAGTTGAATTTGATGGAATAAGATAGAGAAGTAAATGGAGAATACCAGAGATAATGATTCAAGGCAGCAGGTTGGTTTCAAGAGCTGCCCTTAAGTTTGTGGGGAGAGGGATTTAAAAATTGGGATGGAGGAGACTGGACAGAGAAAAGCAGATTTCTCTAGACAGAATGAGAAAAGGCTGTAGACATGTTTTATCTGTAATAAGCAAGAATGGGTTGGTATTTTGCATCTCCTCTGTTTTAAAAACAATTTTTCATAAGAACCTGGAGGGTTTGAAAAAAAGGAGCAGTTGAGTCCAACTTCAAGTCTAAATGGTGCTAACAACAGCATTTCCTATAAAAATGAAAGTGAGAGCATTCTCAGCAGATATCAAGGTAATCTTTACAACATTTAAATTCCACATACATTAATACTGATGAGAATTATCCCATGTTTGCTGGTTTTACATGTATTTCCTCCTTAATACAAAACCACAAACAATGAAGTGCCTGTGTATGTATGCAGCTGGAGATGGGCAGTGGCCAATGGACCTGTTTTATCTTACATCCAGCTTTAAAATTAGAGTCTCAGGCACAAAAAGCAATGCTGTGTGCCCTTGTCCCTGCTAAAACACATTTAATTCCAGCAACAAGCAATAGGAAAACTCCATGTGGCACTTCGATTACACCCGGAACCCAAATCACTAAAGAGACACAACATCACAAATAAGTGTTTGCAAAGGTTTGTCAGCTCCAATGAAGTTACACTTTTCCACACTCTGCTTTTTTCCGTGCACCTCTGCAATTACTCACTTCACAGAAAAAGGATGATGCTGCTAAAATGATGAAACCTTAATATAACCTTTTCAGCAAGAGATAAAATATATTGATTGGTGACTGCTGAAGGACATCATTAAGTAGTTCAGTGTTTGATTTCATTTCTTTCCTTCTTTCTTTCTTTCTTTCTTTCTTTCTTTCTTTCTTTCTTTCTTTCTTTCTTTCTTTCTTTCTTTCT
>JAWWLV010000005.1:13125570-13177878 GCA_035041135.1 Platyrinchus mystaceus
AAGAAAGAAAGAAAGAAAGAAAGAAAGAAAGAAAGAAAGAAAGAAAGAAAGAAAGAAAGAAAGAAAGAAAAGAAAGAGAAAGAAAGAGAAAAAGGAAGGAAGGAAGGAATTTACTTGATTTTTTTTTCTCTAGGGAAGATCCCAAATTCCTTATACTACAGTGTTAAAATAGCCACTTGAGCTTACATGTGGATGACAAGTGAAAGTAGTTAAACTCCTAAAATGTTCCTCAGATGCATTGTATTTGTGAACTACTTTAAATAAGTGAAGCTCTTCCTCTGACTACCTGTTGAAACCAAGGAACTCTGATTCATGGTTCTACCCACAAGGCTGAGAATCACTTCTTGGCAAGCTAAAGAGGTAAAACCTGTTCCTAGGTCTTAAGGTGGATAAAGCCAGTGTGGAATTGTTTAATGTGACCTTTCCAGCACAAGAGCAGTGTTGTTTTTCTATTTTCAAGTTTGTTTTTAAAGCCTAGTCATTAAAAAATGCTTATAGCACACTTTTTTCCCCTGGAAATCTCTCCCTTTACGTAGCAGCTTTGGCCAATAATCCTTTAATTATGTTTCTGCATACATTTAATTTTTGATCTTCTGTACTAGGAGCCATAAAATGCACATTTTATATAAAGGTTGTTTTATACTCCTGCCTAACAGCTGCTATTGGCCAAACAACCTTCCAGGGACTGTCTCTTGTCCATCAACAGTTCTCCTTTCAGCAGCAAACAGTACACTCAGCAGAGCACTTTTTACCCTGTACCTTCCTTATTTCTTTTTACTTGTTATCAGATGCCACTTATTCCTCCATGGTAGTAATGTCTGCATAAAACTCAAGTAAGAATAAACGGGTTAAATAGTTGAGGAGGTTGGGGTTTTTTTAGTAAATTCAAGCTCTGAAAGTGAAAAGTTATTTGAGTAATCAGTGCAATACAGTAACTGAATGTCAAGGAAATTTCTAGTTTAAAATAAATAAAATTAATACCTGACTAAATTTGGTTTTGATCAACTTCCTGATGAGTCTAATTTATTATATGAGATATTTCTGTTAATATCAGGATTGGATCCTCAGGGCAGTGCACTGCTAACATATATTGACATTAAAGGGGCTATAAGGATTTAAGACAGTGGAGAAGCAACACTTGTTAAGTGCTTGAGAACTCCTGGGTTTCACCTGACTCTTTGTTTTCTTCTCTCAGGTTTATTTATTTGCTCTGAAAAGGTAGACTGCCTTAAGTGGGCTTTGGATTCTTGAAGAGAATAGAAAACAAGGTCTCGACTCTTGTTTCCCAGAGATCAGGGACTTCCCTAAGTTTGTTTGTTTGTTTGTTTCTGATGGAAGTCTGTCTTGTCTCCTTCAGCTTAGGAAAATCACTGTCATCTTTGCAGCTTCAATCTCTCTGCTTCTCAATTTCAGCCAAAATCTTCACTTTGACTCATGCATCAAGAGAAGGGCAATAACTCCCTCGGTGCTGTGCTTGTCTGCTCACAGCTTTGCTTGAAAAAACAGTTGTTCTTAATATTTCTTTGTTTCCTTCACTATATTCCCACATAGAATTTTTCAGTTGTCTCATTGTAGGAGCAGACTTGAACTGTTAAAGGTCATCATAACGGTAGTCCCAGTTAGTCTCTTCATTATGTGCCTGTAAAACTGTTGCCCAAACACTGTCCCAAGACATCAATTACAGGTGCCAAAAAATTATACATTATTATAGTGAAGTATTACGTCTGCTTAGCACTTTACCTGTGAGAGAACTGGTGTAACAGGATAAATGCATTCAAAGCTTTATTAGTTTTGTTCTGTTCTGGTTTGTTTGAGAAGTAACTTTTTGAAAATTAGTGAAAAGAAGTAACCTTTGAAAATTAGTTCCAAATATTTATTATAAGATAGACATGCTCTGATGCAAAAAAGTGAGGGAAAGTCATGACAAAAAGCATAAAAGAGGAAAAGAAAGTCTAAGGCAGCAGATTTGGAATGAGACCCTGCAGAAAGCAGTTGTGTTCTGTCAGCAGCAATAGGGAAACAGAATTCAAACAGAAGATAGAGAGATGGTTTCCATTAGTCTGACCTGTTCTGTGGTTCTGTTTCTCTGTGACCCAATGCAAATAATGCAGGAGATTGAGAATGAGTCAATCCATTTCACAGCAACCACACGTGGCACTTGCAGGCAGATTTGAAAGGAGTTTCCACACTCATGGACAGTTAGCCAGCTCTGGATTATTCTCTGTGAAGTTTCTTAAGACTGAAAAATGAAATCCACTCAGTAATTAATGTTTTAAAAAAACTGTAGTTAAGGGGGGAGAAAAAGTAGATTTCATGCTTATCATAATTCACCTTAGAAGAAATCATTCAGCTCACTGAGAGTTTATAGTATCTCACAACTGTCTTCCTTGTCTTTCTCCTCTCCATATTAATACAACATCCATGATGGGCAGAATGTTTTTGAGGACTCTCACGAGGTGCTTCAGTGTTATTCTGAGACACAGCAGATTTCCAGAGTATATATTAGAGTCAAGATAGAAGTAAAAATTTCATATAACAGAAGAGCAGTGGGGTTTTTGATGAGATATGAACAACTGTCACCTTTGAAATTTCCCTCTCCAAGTCACTTTGAGCTCTGAATCTGTTTTGCACGGGCTGAACAATGATGGGGCCACACATCTAACTGCTAATATTAGACATGAACTGCTGCAGGGAACTGACACCTAAAAAACCCTTTAATGAGCATCCTTTTTTACAGCAAGGAGATTAGGTTTTGAAAATTGAAGAGAATCCAATTGAAATTTAAGAAAACAGTATTGAGTGGAAACACTGGATATAAATTAATAATAATAATAATAATAACAACAATAATAATAATAATAATCTATCATATAAATTACTAAATACCAGCAGAGACCTTACCCACTGTGGAACTGTGTGGACAGCTGATGGGATATTTCCTTCAGAGTAACCTGGATGAGTTGTCTGTACAAAGCTGTATGAAAGAGTGCTGTTACCTTATATAAAGCAACTATGTGATATGATCCATATAAATGGGTTTTTGGCCTTTTTTTCCAATGTCAAAAACAACTATTAAGTTTTTCATAGTTACTCTGAGAAAAATAATATCCAGTCTTTAGACTTGGCTGGGAAAATAGCGTCTGCAAAATGTAAATCTAAGACTACAACCACAGTGAGCACCAGGAACACCTGAGAATATTTTATATTAAAAGGTACAGTACATTTCTTTCTGTGGTCTCCTTTGTAAAAAAAAAATAGAACTGTTTATGAAAATCCTAAAACTTGCAATAACTCTGTCACAAATTATTTTGTTATTTTCATGAGAAAATCACTGATTTTTTGCCCCTTCATCTTGAATAGACTTAACATCAATATAGCTGTTTTGTCTAACTTCAACTTCTTGAAGTGAACACCTTATCATGCCAGAAAGCCACTTTTTGTTCCTGCACCTGCACAATGATTAATGGAGGTACAACCCTGGAAATAGCATTTGGCAGTTAACAGCTGCTACCAGCACTCTGGAGAGTGCACAGAACCTTGCAAAATTAGAGCCACAGATTTGTTCTCCTCTAAAAAGCCAAAGAGAACTCCTGAATCATGTGTGAGGTGTAGACTGTGCATCATAATTTCAGGTATGCTCTTTACCTCTTGTCTAAGAGCAACAAGTTCAAAGTCAGCTGAGATATTACAACAAAAGACCTCTCAGAAAGCTGCCAGCACACACCTGGAGAATATTGCTGACACAAGCAAAGAACCTGAAAGCAGTCAAATTAAAACAAGCAAAAATAGCTGCAGTATGAAACACAACCAACTGGCACAGCTCAGCCGAGGGGGAACACGCAGGGAGTCACAAAAGCAAATATATGAAAGAAAATGAAATAAATGAGAGCCAGGACAGCAGCACCAAACAGTTCCTGGTGGTGAGTTGGTGGTGAGCATCAGTTTGGTGTGGAAGCCGTGGCTGTGCTGCCATGGAGGGAACAACCCTGCTGACCTACCCTGTGCCCAACAGCTGGGAACAGCTGGGGTGACTGTGGGGCCCTCTGATCACCTGAATGACCTGCTCCTGGGCTCACTTGGATTTCTGTGCTCAGCAGGAAATGTTCAAGGTGAGCTTCAAAAGAAAACTAAAACTATTCTTCTTGACCCTACAGTGACCTGCAATATCATTTGCCACAGTAGCACACTAGACAAGATACCAAGAAAACTCATATATAGATTCTGATAACTTATCTAAAGCAAATATTTTCAGGCCACACATTCAGCACCTGAAGGTTCTCTAGAAAGTTAGAAAGTTTGGATTTGGCACTAATTTGGTTCCCATCAATTCATCAAAGGCTTATTGACCAAGATCTTCAAGTGGGTTTACATATGCTTCCAATATCCATTTAGCCTCAAGGAATTTGTAATTACCAAGGGACTGAAGGGAATGTGAATGCTGATATAAGTGCCAGAGGTGACTATCTCAAGAAATAAGAGAGTAAAGCCGAGTTAATCTAGTTTTGATCTAGCACAGCTACATTGTGAGAGCTCTGTGCCAAACCTGCTCAGGCTGTTGCTATGGAGGATGTTGCACACATCTTAGGTACTGATGTCCAGCTGGTGTTGGACTCCCTCAGAGTCTGCTGATTGCTGGCTCAAGAAAGTCTGACTGGTTTGTGTTAAACCTGGACCTTCTTGTCTTGCTGTGCAGGCTGCTATAAACAAGCACTGTTGTTTATGCAAGTCAGAGTATTGCTGTTCTCAAACAGCTTATGAGTTCCAGTTCTTGCTGCTCCCTAACAGTGGGAGTAAAAGCTCGGAGAGAAAGCTGGCTCTGTGCACTTGGAGACACCTCACTCATACTCTGAACCTTTTTATGGTTTATTAAATAAATGGATTTAATGGATGTGCTGGCCCTCTGTTCCTTCTTCAATACCTTTGAAGTACTCTCAGTGCTAGCTGTCCACTAAGAAAAAAATATCAGTCAGACTAATGAATAGGCCCAAAGTTTCCCTCCCTATTCTTCTCCCATGAGAAAAGGCCATGGCATATTGTTGAGGCAGTACAATCCAGATTTACTATTCTCCTTATTCATTCTCAGCTGAAAAATAAAAAGCTTGCACCAAACTGCAGATTACTGGAGCATCTGAGAACAGCTACTTGTCAGGAAGAGAAAGTCAGAGCAACGACTTGGCCATGGAATCTTTTGAAAGGGAAAGGAAAGGAAGAAACTCTGCTTGAGAGATCAAATTCAGAAAATGTCTCTGCTAAGGAATGTGTGCCAAAGGGGCAGTGGTAAGACATGGAGTTACAAAAGGGAAGCAAGTACTAGAGACACTGAAAGGAGAGACATCCCACTGTGGAATGACTGGAATGCTCAAAAGGGAAGACTCTGTATTGACCATCTTGCTTGATCTGCATGTCAAAAGCAACTTCTG
Organism: Platyrinchus mystaceus; assembly: GCA_035041135.1. Taxonomy (NCBI): domain Eukaryota; kingdom Metazoa; phylum Chordata; class Aves; order Passeriformes; family Tyrannidae; genus Platyrinchus; species Platyrinchus mystaceus. The sequence continues at coordinate 13,130,991 of JAWWLV010000005.1, forward strand.
CTATACAGAAACATACTTCTGTTCTGAAAACTGCTGTGGCAAACAAAGCACTCAAGGCCATGTCATTGTCCTCTTGCTCCAATGTTTTTAGGGCAGGTAAATGGCATGAAATAGCATGTCCATCAGAGAACCCATGTGCAAAAGGGCAATTGGGAGTAAACAGTAACAGTTGCCTTGTAGTGGTTGATTCTACCACAAGCAGGAGAAAGGCTCACTGATGTACCATCAAATTTTTAACTGTTAAGTTGCATAAACCTAGATGAGATTTTTCAAATTATCTTACAGTTTCACAGAATTCTCCAGGCAAACTCAAACCTATTTGAGTCTAAGCAGGAGAACACCTTCCCTAAAGAACACCTCACATGAGTTAACAGTGTTTTGTGTGCAGAGAGGATGAAAGATGCTGGTAAACAACCATGGAAAGATGTTCTGTTGCCTGAATTGACCCAACATTTACTACATGTGATGACTGCTCTTTGAGCACTTTCTGACAACAATTCTGCTCTGGAGGCCTTGAACTGACCCCAGTGGACAGGAATTTTGTCACTGGTTAATGAAAAAGTTATCATCCAAATGCAGTGGCTTTTCAGCTTGTCTGCTGAGGAATGTTGTAGGATTCAGTTTAAGGGAGTTGATGTTAATCAGTAGCAAATTGATCAATGAACCATCAATGTAGATACAGTTTCACACTTGTCTCATCTATATTTCTGTCTAAAGGATAAATTTGTCCCAAGCATCATTTAATTTCCAATCAAGGTTCTGGGTACCAAATAGACAGGTACACATATAGGTATAGCTATGGATACATATTGTTTTTCACTAAACAAATTACAGTGTCTAGAAGCTCATAATTCATTCACTATAGTTAAAAGGCAAATATATATGTCAAGATCTTTAACTGGAACTGAAGAAAAATGTTGTCATTCAAAAAAGAATGTTTTAAACTTCACTTAGTGGAAAGCCAGTAAGCCAACTTAAAGTTGTTTCAGTGTGGTTCAAAAGCCATAACCCATGTTAAACAAAAGAAAAAAAACCTTTGTACTTGAGGTAGGATGACATAAGATATAACTATCTCTACAACCCCTTTTTTCCCTATCCAAAATAAAATAAATACTAAAGAAATCGAAACCCTGAGTTCAGAAGTAGGGATTGTATTATTAATTATTTGGTAAGCAGAGAACATTACTTAACCTAATGACTGATTGCAAATGTTACCATGAGAGTCCTGAAGCTGCTGCATAATCAGCTGCTGCATTTCCCAAAAAGTGACCCTTGAGAAAGCAACATTTCCAAACCCAGTCTCACAAAGGTAAGACAACAACATGTTTAGTGGGCATCCCAGATGTGTCTCGTGGTCCTCGTGTGAGCACTGTGAGCAACAGGCACCGTGGCTGCCAGAGCAGGCACTGAGATGGTGCTGTGTGAGATGGCATCGCTGAGAACGTTCATTTTAGAGGCTGCTTTTACATTAACAGTCAGGCATGAGCTCAGCTGAGAATGCATTTGGTGGGATTTGAAACACTCTGACTCTTGGTGACAATCTGGAATTTTCCAGGCTTTAACGTTAAAAAGAAAGAAAGAAAGAAAAAGACATTTCTTACCACAAATTATGTTTGTTTCTTATAAATGAGGCACAGTTATTGGTCATCCAAGTGCTGAATTAGGCAGAATGCATCTTTTCCAGCACCTTATAGTAGTAGTTGTCATGATTAAATGAACATTTATCCCCTGAACTACTATTCTGCCAGTATGAAATTGCTCCTCAAGCTCCCAGGAACAACTGAGATTGGGTTTAAATAATATTCAGGGTCAGTTTGAAACCTCTGCTTGGATTAGTGACCCTCACTGTGTCTCTGTTTCACAAAATATTAGGCAACCACACAAGGCTAGTAGCATCTGCCTTACACAACCATGTTTATGAAGTGCCTGGGCTAAATCCAGACCTATTATTTTAGTGGATTCACCTCCTCTCTCCTTCAGTGCAGCCACACCCACACAGCCAGGCTGGAATTTGTCCCAGGATGTTAAAACTTTCAGGCAGTAAGACAAATCTTTAAAAAGAGGCGATTTCTTAGTAACAAGATAACCAAGATATCTAAGGAAAGGATGTTTTCTATTGGATATATTATTGTTTGCTGAACAAAAGTAAACCAGACAGACTTAAGTCAGAAGAGGAAGCTGGAAATGATTGTTTGTTTGTTGTTTTTTTAGAGTTATCAGTCATTAGACAGAGACAAAAACCCATCTCAGTAGGAGACCTGTAAAATGGTTCTTGCGGTCCTCAAGGGCATTTCTTTCAGTCTTTCAACAACAGAACTGGTCTATATCATAAGTCTTATTTATAAAGAGGCTTTCAGGCAATTTCACACTGCTTTTCTCTGATGTGGCCCAAAAAAACATGTAAACCCGAGGGATTAGTGGTGACTTAGAGGGAAAATAGTGTAAAGTTACAGGGTGGAGGGAGCCGGTGCAGCTGCTGGTGCAGTTCCTGGGCTGCCACAGTGACTGAAGCTCCAAGGGCTCCCTCCCTCCTCGCCCTCGGTGTCTCCTGTTATTTGGGCACTGGAATTGCTCTCAGGGGGCCCCAAGTCTTTAATGGCCTGTAGTGGGGAAGGACAGAGGAGTTCACTATCCAGGAGCTGAAAGTTAAACCTTTCTATTCCTTCTGTGGCAGTGCTGGCTGGGAAGCACTGCAGAGCCCGTGTGTGTTCCCACGGTGGGGATGGAGCTCTTTGCATCCAGTTATTTCTGTGTCACTGTTAGCACTCAAAATACATTGGGACACTCACTGTGCATTGCAGGGTGTCCTGAGCTACAGGTGTCAATTAGATTGTGTGGCAACTGCTTAATGACCCTGTACATCCCAGAGCCTTATTTGGAGTATATATTTTCCCATTTATTAAAGTCATCTGCAGAGGAGCTGTGAAATACATAACAAGACTGTATCTGTCTTCATCTTTTGTTTACTGCATTAACTGACTTACATCTAGTTAATCCACTTCACATTTAAACTATTACTAAAATTCTCATGTAAGCAATTGTCTTTCTGTAAACACAGCAAATGAAAACCAACACAAATTTCATTTAAGTCTTCAATATGCATAAGCTCTATTTATAAATGAAGGTCTTAAAAGCCCATCACCTCTGGAAGAGAACAGAAGGTCTATATATCTCACTCCCATTTGCTAAATGAAATACTGGTTGGTTTTAGGTTTGTTGTGTTTACAGTTGTGCAGACACTTCCAACAATTCCATACCCTGGAATATTTATCATTCACTTGTCAGAAAGAATTACTGTGAGGAAGGGGAGGAATATATATAATATAGGCCTTTCTACTGCTGAATTCAGTAGTGATTCAAAGTTGGAATTTGAGTGTGTTTTAAGAGCTCTGTAATCCTCGTGATCTATTTTCTAATGCTCATAGTCACCCTGTTAGTGAGTAAAAGGCTACTGAGGGTGGATAAGAGTAGAGTTCTGCCCAGTAAATAGTACATGATCACACTTATTCCTTTCCTACTGAAGTGAGGATTAATTTGTTAATGTCAGTGCAGCACTTTGAAGACATAATAAAGAAAATAAAGTTACTCTGGTGATGAGTGCCACAGAAGTGTCTATAAATGAATAAAGTGCTGTCTAAGTGCTAAGTATTATTATGATTACTGCCTGCATTTGCAAAGAAGTGGTTAAATACAGTGGGATGTGGGTGTAAAATTACATTTTAAATGGATCTATTTTTGAGATTACTTATCAGCATGATTAGTGTGATAATAATTACATTTATCATTAATAATACATTTTTGAAAAGTTAGGCAAAAAAAAGCTAACAAGTTTGATTTTGATTTCTCCAGAAATGCGCAGTGCTTTCCAAAAGCAATCTGTGGAACTTGTCTCTGGAATGCAGCTGTGTAAGATTTCACTAACATCTTGCAGGTGGAGCCTAATTTTAGTTCAGCCTTGAGAAGAGGGAATTGTTTTCTCTGATAGGCACAGTACCATAACAGCAGCAAAGCAGGTGGAGCTTTAGACAAGTACTTGTTTACTTTCCTGTTTAAAAAAAAACCAAAAAAACAAACCAGCACAGATGAGTCATATCGTTAATCAGACAGTTTCAATTTGATTTTAACAAGTCTAACAAAATAGTCTGCAGCACATTTGACCTACTGATTCTCAAATGTGGAACAGACCCAACAGAATGGGAAATGTTCAGAAAATGAGCATTCAATCCTAAATATAGTGGAGAAGGATCTGGTAAATGATGGGAAGGAAAAATTAGAAATACATCTGCTCAGTCACAAAGAGTGAGCTGCAGAATCAGTTTCAACAATCTCTGTCAGCTTCAGCACTCTCTTCTCAGGGCTCTGAAGTTAACTTTATGTAGAGCTTTGAGATTATTGAGCTGCAAAACATAGAAATGAACCACAATATAAAAGCTAAGCAGCAGCTTGCTGCTTTTAGTCATGTTGGTAATATAAATTCAATATAACAAGTCTTATTCCTCCAGTTATGACCAGTTTATGCTTTAGGGTCACAAAAAATCCTTATTATCTGTAATAGCTGATGTTGTTTTCATTGGTTGTTATGAAACTCCTCAGTCTGTACATGACATGGTACAGTAATCCCATCGTTTCCATGAGGTACACAGTTGATTTTTTGTCTGGAAAGGCTGCTTTGCTATACATGCTTCTTTTCTAGGCTTCCACATTTTGGATTAATGTACAAAATACATGGAGGCTTTCAATTTTTTGCCTTAAAAACCCAAGGGTGCTTTCCAGGCCTATGTTCCACATGGTTTTTATGTGTAGGCTGTGCAGTTGTTGGTCACATGCATGCTGTACCTCGTTGTTCTTGGTTGTTCTTTTCAGATGGCATTTATTGTGATATTCACACCTCAGGTTATCCTTATGCACCTCACTTATTTAAACTTACTCAGCATAAAGTTAGTGCAATGTATGGTTTTCCAGGTCTAACACAGAAAACACAGTTGTTGTGCTCTAGGTCACATATCACCTGGGAGGAAATCATGGTTACTGGATTAGAAAATCTGCAGCTTTCTGGCTCTGTATTTCTAATAGTTCTAAAATGAACTGAGTGGACAGCAGCTGGAACCAACAAAGAACTGTTGTTTCATGTTGTTATTTCCAAGTATCCTTTTGGAGAGTTCATACACTTAACAGCCCTTGCCTTCCAAACATCTCCTTTAATGACCAAGAAGAGATGAAAATCTGTCTACAAAGTTTTTGGTAGTTTCTCCAGGAGCAGAAGCTGCTCCTGCATTTGCAATTAGGTGGGCTCATTAAAGGTTTCTATTCTGAGGGCTTTTCTTTTGCTCCAGACAGACGTGGCATATCGAAACAATTCCTGAGAAAGGCAATAGTTTACTTGATCACTTCAGTGATCATCTATTTATTTCCTTGTAATTTTATTCAATGGCCCCACAGTGCTTATCATTTTTCTCACGTGGCTCTGCTGGCTCAGCACACTCTGGACCATAATGGCACAGACTTCTGAGTCATTCTGGAATGGATTTGAGTGGTAGGGACATCCCTGTGAGGCTCAGGGATGGGGAACAGAGCTCATCTTATATCTCACCTTATCTCAGCACGTACAGGAGGACTTCCAGATGTCAGAATAGACAAGTGCCTTACACTGAAGTCATGTTTCATTAGTTGCATCTGTTCTCTCTTGAATGTGCAGGGTCTGTGTGGGCTCTGGGCATCAGTGACTGACCTCTGCTCTCGTTCCTTCTGTCCTAACTCAGGAACTGCACCTGGCTGAGAAGGTGATGTGTGCTAATCAGAGGATCCACCCTGAGGTGATCCTGTTTGTAGAGGCTTGGGAAGGAAGACCTGGCAAGAATTAGTGGACTAAGTTCACTGGCATTTTTGAGAAAGCATTACCCCAGGAAGGATTTTGTGGTCAAAATCCTGTTCTTACTCTGCCACTGAGACTGTGCTGCCCCAGTTGTAGGGTCAATTTATCACTGATGTGGAATGTCTGCTGAAAAATTTAGTGCAGATCATAGCATTTATAGCCAGTACCATAAAACTGAGCTTTCAAAACCACCAAGAATGATCTCTTCAGTGCTGAAGAAGGATGGCTGCAAATAATTCCCTTTGCTCTGTCGCTTTTGGTATTGATTTATGCCTTCCCTGAGAGTAAACTCCAGCTACATGTATAAAAGCTTTACTATCTCCATTGGAGCACTAGCAATGTTGGTACTTTAGGCTGTATAAATGAGCTTTGTAGACATGGCTCAGACAGTGGTCATGGTATAGTGCATGAGAAATGCCACAAAATGCTGTTTGCTTCTGGTATTATCTGAACTGCAGCAATGTTGGTAAGGATGATATTCAGATTGACAGTAGAGACAAGTCTTTGGCCTGGCCTGTCCAAGCAGAGAACAGTAGAATGTGAATATACTGTAGCATTTGAAAAGAAACCAACATGTAGAAAGATATGGGAATAGATTTTGCCTTTGCCTAGTTTCAGTGTTTCTTGATTTTAATGGGGTCTTACAGAATATGTTGCCATTGCTAAGTTTTAAAACCTTACCAAAGGCTTTCTAGATATTCTTATTGCTTGAGCTTAATTTATTCTGCAAATATTTGCCAAGTCTACATTTATCACTCTGTATTTCTAATGTCTCCAGTTTTTAACCCAGAAGTCTTTGTAGCATTTCCACGTTTTCACTGTGCCAAAACAGTGTGAGCTGACATGCCTTGTTCTGATTTGTGTATTTGTGTAAGTGATGAAAATGGACCTAAAATCCAGCAAAAGCTGAACCCGCTCAGCACTGCAGGGATGAGTGAAACAGCCACAGCAGCATTTCAGTTCCAGCTGAAGAAGGTGGGGTTTGCTCTCCTCATGGTGTGTCAGCACCTGCTGTGTTAGCTGAGGGATGTTCCCATGCTGGTTAACACTGTTAGCATACAGAAGTCCTCTTTATGCTTTCTGTTAGCATAAGGAAGCTGCTTTATTAGGATATCAGCTTCTACATTTCTCTTTTGTCATGTTTTGAAGAATCGACTCTGCCTTTTCTCAAGAGCAAATTATGTGGAGGAAAAAAAAAAAGATCTGAACCTACTTTCTAGTTCACTGGGAGAGTTAGATCATTTTTGAAACTGCTGTTGTCACTCACTGTGGTAAATCTACTGGTACAAATAAGAGAAGCTCTCAGAGAGCAGCTCTGCACCAAGAGCAGCCTATGGCTCCAAGAAAATAAACACATAAACTCTCTTGGAGTACTTTAGTTCTGTAGTTGAATAAGCATTCTGCATGAAATTTTGTAAATGCAAAATACCAATGGGCTTGATTATATTCTTTTCTGTTTCTGAAGGTTATAGGAGAATGGTCTTATTGCAGTCATATTTGTGAGATAAAAGATCGCTCTAATATTTTAATTTCTCAGAGGAGATCTCTGCTGAAAAAATGCATTAAGAAAGGACTTCTTTCAACCAAATTATAAAGTCAGATCAGGCAACTTTCTTGTGAAAGAGACTGGAACTCAGTACTGCCCCAGAAGTCAGCATTTAAGGATCTGTGCTGCAAAGAACTGTCTCTGCTACAGTTCCACCCTATTTGATGAGGACTCCTGAAATCTAAGTCTGCTCTGCCTCCCCAGTTCCCTCTCTCGACTGGCAAGAGCAGCCTGTTAACACTACAGAGCCATTTCAGGGAAAAGGAGAAAGAGAAGGAGCTTTTAAATTAACATTGAAATTGTCAGAGACTAATTGCATGGTAGCATCAAACAAACACTGGTGATGTTGTTGTTTTGTGTTTTATAAGTTTTCCGTAACCCCTAATCAAACATGGGCGAGGATCTGTTGAAACAATGCATGTAATTTGTTTACATTGTTAGTTCAGATAATTACAATGCAAGCACAATGGAAATAACTGGTTTCTCACTTTTATGTGGAAAGTGTCGGAGGGAGGGGAGGGGGAACTCAACAACTCACCAGCCGTTGTCAGCTGCTCTGTAAAATATTGCCTAATTTACAGTTGTTGCATATTAGCATTGCTAAGAATGCCGGGGACATAAAGTGTCATGTTGAATATAGGGTGATGACTTCATACTAGAGCAAGTCTGGGGATATGACCAGTTTGCAGTCACAGAGAAATCAGCTTTAATTAATTTGAGTGCCAGCACTGTGTATAATTACACAGCATGAGAGTTTGCATGCAAATGCTAAAATGCTGATTGTTGAAATACTTGCACTTACTTATTAATACATTGGGACTAAGCAATCCTGGCCTGTAAGCAAGGTATGGAAAGAACACTCAGTGCTGTCAGGGTAATTTGCACTGCCCTGTAGTTAGCAAGCAGAAATTCAGATAGTTCTGCTTCTTCAGTGATAAGCATAACATATTAGTCATTCCTGGGGGTGACATACCTTGCAGCCCCCTCTCAGTGTGCAACTAAAACAAGGTGATCTATTATTACTGAAGTTGTCAGAAACATAACAGCAGGAATTGAGCTTCATTTATTGTGGACATTAGCTACAACTCAACGTTGCTTTTCCATTTCAGTTTTTATTTGCTTATAATACGGTGTCAGTATCCTCAATTAGAAAAGAAAGGGCTTGTAGGCAACTGTAACACAGAAATTGTCATAGCAAAGTAAGCCCTCTTGTTCAATGTTTCATACCTTTTGAAGACCAGGATAAAAGCCCTGTGTAGCTGCCTCTCCCCTACCCAAAACATACCTGTGCAAGGCTTTTTTCTGGACTTCACAGTTGTTGTATTCTGAGGAACTAACACAGGTAGCCCAAGAAATGGAAGTCATATATCGTCCTATCCAGCTTTTAATCAGTATGTTGGTCTTATCTGTGTGTGACTAATCCTGTTTGCAATCAGTTTATCTCAGTATTGTACTGCAGCAATGAGTTTCACTGATTAATTATATGCTGAATAACGAAATAGCAGGAACACTAAAAATCCTGTCCCTTAATTTGGATGAAACTCTTTTGTCTGTTGATATACACAGGGAAAAATGCAGAGGTCTGTCCTTATCACTCATTACCTTACACATCACCAAAATCTGCTGCTAAACTCAGACAGTTCACTCCTCTTTACTATTTCACCGTATAGAAACTTCTCCATACCTTTAATCATGTTGTTGAACTTCTCTGGATCTTGACAAAATATATTCATAATTCAGGGAAAAAAAAGTGGTTTGAATGTACTTGTTCATCACACAGTGATCTGTGTATACATCTAGGTAGCATAACAGAGGTTAATACAGGAGCTTACTTTGTATGCATCTGAAAATTTGCTGGGTTTTCTGTGTTGTTTCTTAAAGAATGTTTTTCATTTGCAAAACATTAACATTTGTCAGGGTTATTTCCAGCCACACAGAAAAATGTTCCTTTGTGTATTTTGATTATTTAAAGCAATTTTGCTTCTCTAATCTATCTGTGCATCCAGCACAGCATGTTCACTGCTTTGAATGGATGTGTGGGGAATGCTGTTAACTTCCTCATGAGCATGTACAGAAATGCTTTGACTGTCTCCTGCACATGTTGACACGGGCTTGCTTTGTCTTCTCTCTCACATTATTTAGTGCAGACTCCTTCTTTGTATTTGAAATGGAATAACTCCCATAGATTACAAAATGGACTATAAACAGTATATGCCAGGCAGGGGTATGGTCTGTGGCCTCCCAGGGTCTCCAGATGAATTCCAGAGTGCTCCATTAGGCACCAGGGCTTTTTACCATGCTGAGGGTGCTGGTTAAGAGGGGACTCCAACACAACTAAATGGTGGCTGGAAGGTTGTACTTAGATTACAGTGAGGAAAGATACTGATGCTCTCAAAAAATATTTTGATTACTTGATTTGGTGAGTTTAAGAATGCTCTGGAATGCATTAGTCCCAAACCCTTCCCCTAAGACATACATTTTTCTGAGCACAGCAGATTGTGCCTCCAGCAGGCTGCAGATCCACCCTCCCCGTGGATCCAGGTCTGGGAGCTGCAAACCAGTGCAACACTGGTAAGGTGTTGGGAATTGCTCTGCCACTGGATGTGTTTTCACTTACCAAGCTTCCAGTACAACTCGAAATATCATGTTGAGAGGATTATGTGCTTCATTCTGCCTTACATTGAAGCATGTGTCTAATTTTAAACACATAGATGTTTCCATTCATTTTACTGGGATTATTCTTGTACATAATTTTAAATATGTGCTCAAGTCATTTACTAAATTGTGTTCACAAAAAGCACCAGAGACAGCAGTACCTATAAATGTGATGGGCCAGCTGGACACCAATTGTCTCGTGGAAACATCTCTCTTTTGTGTCAAAACCACTATTCTCCAGTTTAAATAAAAGTCCCACTTTCTTTGGATTTCTCACATCTTCTCATGTAAGGTCATTGTAGGGTTTTTCCTTTGGGGGGGATTCTTCTGGCAGCCCTCATGAGCTGTCCTAGCTATGTTATATTGTGCTGTGGTCTCAGTTCAACTCTTATCAAATGGTCAGTTGTATTTATACTGTCTCTCACTCTGTATTTCAAGCAAACTCGGGTATTTTTACAAACAAACAAAAAGATGTTTTCTCATTGTTTCCAGGAGATTTCAGTAGAGCCCAGTGCTGAATAAGTAATTGGCAGTAGAGGAAAATGTATTTTTCCTTTTCTGAACCAGAAGTCAAGCAAAGCTATCCTACAAAGCGGATAGCTGTGATTCAGAAAACTGTAACCCAGTATTAATGTTTAATGGATGTGGCACATGCCTTGCTGTGAAATGTTGTAAATCACTCTTGGAAAGCAAACACCAGAATATTTGAGGAGCATGTTGAGGAGGGTTTGGTGTGGTTTGAGGGTGACATGGAAACAGTGACCTCCTGAAGACAGAGTTCTATCCCTGTGCAAAGAGCAGCTCAGCTCTCTTCGTTCCCTAAACATGGGAAAAGAGTGACTTTTCTTGTTGTTCTTTTGATTCTGCTTGTATCTTTGGTATATTCTTATTTCTTCTAGGAAGAAGAAGTAAGGTTTTCCACTCCTATCATTCTTAATTAGAAGGGGTTTTTCCATCCCAGTTTTTAGTCTATCAGACGTAAATGCTCTTTGCTGTGTTTCACTACAGCATTCAGTGACCTGGCTGTGCCCAGAAGACTTGATTCTGCCATCCCTACTCCTGTTGAGATTGATTTTGGTGCTGACTGAACCCACCCTGAGTCATTTCTTTCTTCTTCATAATGATATTGAAATCAGCAGGACTGTTCACATCAGTGAGTGCTGGCAGTGCAGGGATGTTCCGGGCAGGGCTCAGTGATGGGCAGCGTGTCAGGCTGCAGGAGTGCAGGGACCTCAACCTGGCCACTGAGTGCTGTTAATGGCACTTTGCAGGTAATTACTGCTCAGCAAAATGGAGGCAGGGCGGGATCCCAACATGATTCCTCTCTCTGTGCTGCTTCTCCACTCTTTTTTTGCTCCTGAAGTGAGTGTATTTGGCAGAATATTTCCCCAGGAAAAACAAGGTATGTGATTATAACCAAATGAGCAACTTGGAACCACAAACCCCCCACAAATCCCATTTGTTTATAACTTGTTACTGGTTTTGTTTGTCTCAGAAAAGCCTATTACATTTACTCTTAAATGATACAACATGACCAGTGTGGTCTTGTGGTCTAAACAATAAGCATTGCTGGTTCTCAGATTTTGCTTTCTACAGCTACTCAATGTTCTTCATTGTGACAACAGAGCTTGTAAGGCTTAATTCATGAACTCACCTTTCAACCTCATTGATCATCATAATGACCCTCAATAGCCAGATGTTCACATCACACAAACTCTATTGGGGTTCAGATCTTGGTTGATTCCTCTGTAGAATAATTTTTGGAACACAAGTTGGTTTCTATTTCGATTATATGCATTGAAGAAAAACTGTATTGTGAATATCCCTTTTTATTTAAATAAATAGATACTTGTTTGAAAGCAAACTTACACCAAAAGGGAATATTACTATTTTAGACATAAATGACCCCACCATTTTATGATTACATTTCTATATGTGTAGTTTAGATATTTGATAATACTTTCCTTCTTTCAGTTTCTAAAAACTGGATATTTTCACATTTACCTTAAGAGAATTTATATCAGTAGGGAAGTTGTGTATAAAAACATTATCAATATTAGCAGTACAGTTTTGCCTTGAATGTTGTTACTGAATAGATGTTCCTGTTGAGCACTGTGAACCTATCACTGATAGTAGGTTAATACTAAAATTAACACACAAACCCCAGAGAAGAGAAGTACTTTGCACAGCTCATAAGTAGAAGCTGTCTCATATTCTGTTTTGGCCCTCCCACGGTGTCTTTTCTCTCTCTGCTATTCAAGCTGACAGATAAACCTGATGTCACGGGTAACTTCAGTGTGGTGCAAGTATTTTCACTGGCTATTCTGCAGCAGAGGTTTTTATATCAGCTGGATTGGAAGAAAGGCAGAATTCCACATTTGAGAGTGTTCCTGGCCTAGAAATGCTTTGTGTGTGCTTAAACATTAGACCTTTAGCTACTCACATATTTTTAATGTACACATTTTTAATTTTGTAATCAGTGAACGTATAAAGTTGAAGAAATACCGAAACATTCATGCAGGTTCTGGTTCCACTGTGATCAGAGCAAGTGCTGACAAATGAAATTCTGTGTGTTGTGCCAGAGAACAGAGTAGGAGATCACGTTAATGGCCCTCTTGACCCCAGCCTCTTCTTGTTTGAAGTTCATTCATAACAAGTGCTGTGACATATTCACAGACTGCCGTGTAAAGCTGTTGAGTTGAAAATATTCTATTTTTAAAAAACATTTGGCTGATTCTTTGGTAAAAGTTGCCTTCAGGCAAACACATGGAAAACGATACAGCTTATTAGAGCTTAAACTGAGGGAAACTCTTGATAGCTGATGTTCACACATCACTAATAGCCTGAAAAGTTATGGGGTTTAGACGGTGGTATTAAAAGCAAATTCCATGTGATACATTGCACAAATGCCAATCCTATTCATGCAAGGGTCCAAATGTTAAAAAAATTTATTGAATCAGCTTTCTGAAAGCCCCTGTTCATTATTTTGCTGACTTGGAAACCTTGGAGTGTTTTGTATCCATTTCATTATCTCCAAAAAGCATGAATTGTAATGGAATTTACATAAAAATCCTGCTGTAGAGTGGAGACTTTACTGCACAGTCAGCTGCCCCCCTAATCCAATCTTCCCCAATGCACTTGGCCTGGTGGTTGCCAAACTCGAACAGTGGGGATCTCCTTTGTTAAGAGAAGTATGAATTTGAGCTTTAAAATGAGCAGAAGTCTTTTCTATTACTCACGATGCCTCCCCTTGCTGAGTTTACATGAGATGTCTAGCAGGAGGTGTTATTAAATAGCCTCAAAAATTAGCCAAAAAACCAATTATCTAGAAAAGGGACACAAAAGGCTTAAAGAAATGAGCATTTGAATTTTCATTATTGAGTATCCATGGGACACCACATCACTATTTGAATTTTGTTATTAACCCTTTGCATAAAAAGGATTTAATACTTTTAATCAGTTTTGAATTACACTTTGAGGAAAGCACAAGTTGGGAATTTTAAAAAGCCTCCTTCATTTCTTTCTGTGTTATTTCAGTGTTCTCATGTTTGCACTTATCTCAAAAGAGTTTTAACTTTGTATTAGATTTTTTGTGAAGGTTGATTACATGGGCATTTCAGTCTCACCTTCATTCTTTATTTAGCTGAAATTCCTAATCACTTCAGTGGGGGGTAGACAGGACTCAAGTGTTCCTTTAGATGAATTTCAGCTTCAAAAAAATCTTAAGGGTTGAGTAATATATTCTTGTTTATTTTTTCCTCTCTACAGATAAAATCTAGTGAGCATTTATCATCACCTGGATAGATGTGATTTAAAGCAGTTCACAGTTCAGGCTGGCAGCCATTTTCTGAACTTCAGCAAAGCATCAAAATTAGAATGGCAAGAGACAATTTTGTAGTGTTTTCATGGGGCCTTTGCAAAGGGGATACAGATAAAGATACACATACAGATAAAGATACACATTCCATTCCAGGAATTCTACCTGGAACAGCTCTTGTTTTATTAACAAAAAGCATCCAGCTGTTGCTGCCTCAAGAAAAAATGCTTTCTTCAAATTAACATTACTCTTTAATTCTCTTGAAAACGAACAGCTCAGTCTCTTGGTTTTCCAACAGGTCGGTCTCAGTTTTGTTCTCAAGGATTCCCTGCCGGTGTCCATGTCTGGTCAGGACACTCCACTTCTCTGGTCAGTTCACTCTCCCCATTCTTGCTTCTGTGTTCCCTTCTTGTTTGTCTTCATGTTTTTTCTTTTCCTCTTCTCTTTCACATTTCCTTTCATGAGCTTTTCTTTGTTATAACCCCTGTACCAGCAGTGTTCCATCACTGTATCACTGAGCAGTAAGAACAAGCTGCTGTGGCAGAACACACCCGAGCCCAGCAGTTGTGCACTCACAAACACACATCCTCATTCGCTTTCCTTTCTTTCTGCCAGGCTCTGCTGGTTTCTGCTGGAGTACCAGCCTTCCCAAGAGCCAGGGGGAGAGCAGTCTCTTGGCTCTCTTCCAAAATGCATTTGCCAAATCACTCCTGGACTTTCCAGCAGAGAAGCCAATAGCAGGATCCAGGAACTGAGCACCAGGACCCTCCGGGTCTGCCCGCTGAGCCTCTGTGCCAAACTAAACACTCCTACAGCAAAGATCCACAGGAACCTTTGACATCTATGGATTTACAAGGAGAGAGTTTACTGGACACTAATAGCACTGATGAGAATGACAAGCTATTACAGGCCTTCTTTTACTGTTTTAAAAAAAGTTCAGTTTCCAGGCAAACATGTTATCGCTTCGCTTCAGACCCACAGAGGAGATAGATCTTCAGACAGCAGTAAAATTTGGCAAATGCTTTTCTTTTTATGATCTGAGTTAATTTTTTTATATGCTTTTACGTGGATGGAAGTTGTTTCTCCATCTGAAAGGAATGCTTAAAAACAGAGTAGTCTTTGAATTGAGGTGAATGCAGGTTTGGCCTTGTCTGCTCATTTTCAGGCACTGTAGGTAGTGTAAGGGAGAAGGACTGAAGGAACTATATGAGCATGCATGGCCAGGCACTGAACACTGCTGAGGAGTGCACACTCCTACTGAACTGAGAAGGACCTGAAAGGACTCAGAGCTTTGGGGTTTTTTATTGCAGCACTACAAAATCAACCAAATAATGGGGAAACTGAGCAAAGAAAAGCACAGTTATCATAGGAATCAAATATTTTGGGGCATTCAGAAAACAGAAAATCAGACTCATATCTGCAAAATCAGTGCTTGGGAAAAGCTCTGTTTGAAGATTTGTGAAAGGAGTCGCGATTGATCCTTGTCCTGAAAAAATTCTAACAGAGGAACCTTTAACATTTGTGTCCCCAGCTTTAGCTGGGGAAAGGATGCAGTTCCATTAAGTAATGCAACTGTCCTAATTTGCACCAGCTGAGCTTCTGCTTCTTTGTTTGTGTAGCCTTGTCGGCACCCCTTCCAAGGGAAAGCAAACATTCATTGTTCTTTCCTGGGTCAAAGAGAAGTCAGTGCAGAAGGATCCCGAAGTTTCCTTATCTCTTCTTTTTTTTTTTCATTTTGGCAACTCACGATATTCACATACAAACGACTTGAACTTACAGTGCAGAACTTAATGCATGTGCTTCTGAATGTACCTGATGGATGAGCGATTCCCACGAGTAGAATTCATGTATTGTCATTGTTTTATGCAACATAATTCATGCTACATTAATTCAAAATGTGTAAACTGCAAAAAAACAGCACAGTCTGAATCACAGTTCGTTTCTTATGAAATCTAAATCACCTTTTCCCTCAAAAGATTGGCTTCTTAACCCTTTATTTCTTTAAGAGCTGTTTTAGGTCCCTTATTATTTTGTCCTTCTGATGTCACAGCCCCTGGATGATCCATGTTCACTGTGGGTGGAGGCAGAGCAGTGTCTGGATCCAGGCAACACTGTGTGCAAACAAGCTCCTGGTGACTGAGACATGATGGCAGAGAGACACATTTGGTGCCTTCATTTGCATTCACATACGTACACTCTTATTGCACATTAACACTTATATCACTAGCTGTGATTTTATTATTTCCCATTTAAATACTTGCTCATATTCTCATAGGAAATTATGTGTTCATTAGAATAAGAGTAACTGTCTTGATTAAGTTGAAATCCATATCATGAAGGGGTTTGGAAGTTATTGCAAAAGGGTTTTGGAAGCTGTTTTCCAGGAAACAGTTAAGGGGATGATCCTTCTCAAATGTTGTTAGGTATTTCCAGTCATCCAACTTCTTTCAGAATTAATTGGGAGGTCAATACTTAGTCACCCCTTAATTAATCAATGCTAAATATAATGTAAGAAATATCACAGCCAAACTGGAGTCCTAGGATCCATCCTCTGCTGAGACACTAGAATCACTTGGAACCTGATTGAGGGTTTGGGGCTGAATGTTTCTTGTGAGTGTCTCAGAAGGGCTTGCAAATCTCATTAAAATGCTGTAACCAGAATGAAATGTGGTTTGGAGCGATTTCCTTGTCCCTGATGGAAATCACCCGTTCCCAGGATATTGCTATCTCAGTTTTGCCAGGGACAATATATCCCTAAGGCTCACAAAGCACTTGGGAGCAGGGAAAATGTTTGGCCTTTAAAATAGACAAGGTTGTGTCAAGAGTCAGTTATTTTAAAAGAGAAAAAAGCCTCTGGAGTGAGAATCTTTGCAAGTTTAAAAACTTTCCCCCTTTCCAAGTGGTGCAAGCTGAGCAGTGGGCTCTCCTTGGCTGTACATTCAGCTCTTTATCCATGAACAAAGTATAAATATTTCCAGAAAACCCATTTCTATATTTATTTTCAGAGTGATGTCACTTCCCCTCTGTGGAGCTGGTGAGGGACTGTTCAGTCCAAGGCAAGCTCTATTTTCAGAGCATGCAGAGAAGCACAGGCAGGGTGCTCGCCTGGAACTGCAGCGCTTTGCACTGCAAATCAAACATTGGGCCTTTCCAGTTCCTCACCCGAATTCTCTGTATTCTTTTGGTTTAGCACAGGCTAAAGAGCACATTTTTTTGCAGGGAGTCTCATGTGAAAATATTGACTGCCAATCACCAGACAGACTCCGGTAGCAATTACTGTAAACTGTGCTGCTCCATCCAATAACATTAATACTTTTGACAATTCGCTTTCCAAAAATAACTACACTTTGTGAAGATCAAAAATGAACAGAACCATAGAGTTCTCTGCTGTCTTCAGAGTATTTTCCAAAGCAAACTATTATTTAAATGTATTCTTCAGTGCACAGGTACTATTATAATTGATGCAGTGAGTTTTTCTGAACCTTTGATCACACTGAGTATCAAAATATATTTTATTGCATTTTATGGGAATGTGTTACATTTATATACCTTTTTGTTTACTCTCACCATTTTACCCTGAGAAGAGTCCCTCATGAGGCAGAGTGTTCAGCAGCATCCTCCTCATGTTCCAGCTTAGGGGTGTGCTCCCCTCAAGGAAAAGAAGGTTGCTTAGTTTATAAATATCTTTCTGTTTGAAAGGCCAGTGCTGCTGGGGCTCAGTCACTGGTGGATAGGCAACCTTTCCTGTCTGGCAACAGTAAACAATCATCAACTTTTACCTTCTCCTGCAGGAGTCTGACAGGATTAGCTGCACCACAGACCTGTGCTCGGGACAGAAGGGATCTATCACTGCTCTTATATCTGCAGAGTGCAATTAGCTGCATTTCCTGAGTGCTGGCTGCCTCATTATCAATGTTCTTTGGAAACATTTAATTTAAAAAGAAAAGACATTTGTTTCCTCTTCATTTACTTGCATGTAATGTTTAACTTGGGCATGGTTTTTGGAGCAGGGCTTCTTACCCAGCCCAGTAGGCTGGAGGGTGCTTTAAAGAAGCCAAGCAGTTCCTCAGTCACACATTCCTCCAGGGGCTCAATCAGGATGAAAATCAGGGTGCTCTTACACCTTCCTGCCTCCCTCACTGCTGAATTCCCCTGGCTGGGAAGGCTGCAGCAGGCAGAAAGCAAACAGTCTATCCCACCTCCACAGCCCTGGGACCTGGGGCAGGTCAAGGCAGGGGGAGCAGCTGCTTACAGGTAATGCATCTTTCCACCGGGAAAGGTCAATTTAATGTGAGATCCCTATCAGAAATGCTAACTCAGTGCCTTGAAAATGTTTCGAGCCCCTAAAGAAGGATTTCAGTAGCTAGATCCTCCATCTTTAACATTTGAGTGTTTGGAAATTGATTTCCTGGAGGTTTAGATAAGGCACCAGGTATCTTGGCTCCCATACAGGTTTTCAGAACTTGAGTTGATATGGGAATTCTTGTGTTGTGCTTTCCTTATTTTGTGTATTGTTAAATTATCCACTTTGAGGTGCTCTCATGATTAGTGTCATTTACCCTCAAATTGTTATTAATGTTATTTTGAAGCACTTGAGATATTTTCATTTTAATGACACCTAATGATAACTACAATTATTATAAAAGTTATTCCTATGCAAACCTAGTGATGTCTTAAGAATCCTGGAGTTCCTTAGAAATGCAATAAGACAATAAATCAAAACAACATCTAGGGCAATTGTGAGTCAATTTAAAAACTAGCCTTTTGGTTTGCTGATCAAAAGCAAGTGTTTTCATAGTGTGATGTCTAGAGGAAAATAATTCCATTGATACAGCAATTTTATAGCACAGAGGGCAGAAAGACACAATTTTTAGTAAACCTTTGGAACAGTTAGCAACAGCAGTGCCACAAGAGGGAAAAAGAAGATGTAATGACTTCCATAATGCAGAGTGCTAAGATCATGTGCTAGCAGTTCCCTGAATGCTAATTACAGAATCTTGAAGCCTTTTCAGTATTATATAAGAATCAATTCAATGACCTGAGATCAGATGAAATATAAAAAGGCTTCTTAGTCTGCCTTTTACCTTGATGGAGGCACTTTCAATCAGCAGAAAGCAGTACATTCATTTACTTATGAGGAAGTTATTAAAAAAGAGAACTCCATTGTGAACCATCTATAGAACAAACTAATCTGGTGTCTTTCCAGGAGAGATGACCATCTAACATCTGAATTTCACAAGATAAAAGGGAATTTTTGCTAATGTATAGATACATGCTGATGCTGAATGATTATTAAAAGCTAGGAAGGATAAAAAAAAATTCACCAGAAGCTTTGCCTGATAGGATTGTAATGTCAGTTTTGGGGAAGGAAAGGGGATTCAGGGGAAACAGGGCAAGTCAAAAAAGCACCATTGGATTTTCATGGATATCAACTGAGATATACAATATTAGAGGAAACAACCCAGAATACAGCAAACTTGCTAAACATTCCTCCAAACTTCAGAAAATAAACAATCCTCCAAACTTCAGAAAATCAATAAAGCATTGGCATTAGCAGTGAATTTACTGTAATATGATGTTCACAG
This sequence comes from Platyrinchus mystaceus, assembly GCA_035041135.1. NCBI lineage: Eukaryota > Metazoa > Chordata > Aves > Passeriformes > Tyrannidae > Platyrinchus > Platyrinchus mystaceus. The sequence goes on from JAWWLV010000005.1 coordinate 13,150,466, forward strand.
AGTAGAATCTCAGATTGACAGTGATACCATGACTTTAGGCAGATGTTTCACAACAGAATTTTGAGTAACCTTCAGTTCTAAGAGCCCTCCCAAGCACCTTAATTCAGCTTTATCTGCAAGTTTTCTAGATTGGCTTATTCTGTGGAAGAGTCCAAAGGAAGCTGAGATAACCATAAAGTTGTAGAAATCAGAAGTAATTGAGGGACTTGTTCCATTCAGCTCCCACATTCACCCAGGTGTTCCCTGTTGAGTCCCAAACTCAAACAGCTTCACTGTGCACTTGAGAAGACCTTCAATATGCCACTTGGATATTCACTGTACAGCACAGCCCAGATTCCCTCTTGTCTCTCTCACTGACTCTCCTCAGCAATTCACCTAAGAAAGCAAAGCCAGGAAGGAGATGATGGTGCTGCCAAGCAGATCCAGCAGCAAAGTGCTGCAGATTCAGGGTTTGTGCCTGGTTTGATGGCTGAGCATCATTTTACCTTTCCATGGTGCCATTTCTATGACATTTCAGTTACCCAGTTTCTTCAGTTAATCGTGCTTTGTGATCTACACGTGGAATACACTATGAGAGACAGATAGTATTTATTATTGCAGATATGTCTTCTCAGAAATTAAATATTTTCATTGAAAATGTAAGTTTTAATTGTTCAAAAATGTTTTCAATCCCTTTTTTTGATGTTCTTGCCTTGATCTCCAAGTGGCTGGTTTTAATTTGGCTTAAATTGATTAAAAACAAGTTAAGGAACTAAACCAAAATAGAATGTTCTTTAACCCACTTTGTACCTTTTTAATCAAAGCAGTTCACTTTTTCTCAGTCTATTGAGTCAGTTGGTGAACACGAAGCAAAAAGAAAGCAGGCAGAGTACAGAACAGTATAGAGGTTAATCACAGGAGAGTTTGAAAGGCTAATTATGGAAGAACAATTTAAGTATGGAGAGAAGTTGGACACATTAAGACACTAAGAAGTTTTCTGTTTAGAAATACAATCTTCTTCTGTCTTTCTTTTTGCACGTGTGTGAATGATAAAGGGGAAATATAATCCTCAAGTCTGAGGTGTTGAAAGCTCAAAGTATGAAAAACAACAGCAGTAGAAATGATGTCCAAAAAAAAAAAAAAAAGAAAGATTGTAAAGATGAGATGAAAGAAGGTATTAAACTCAAAGATATTATATGCAGGTATGTTTGTGTTTGGAAAACCGGGTAGAAAACAGCAAAACAGAAACAAAAAGAGTATGATCAGGAAAAACTCTTCTTAGTTGTTAAAAGAGAGTAAATTTTCATTGATATTTTCTGATATAAGCTGAGTAAACTAGTTCAAAAGGAGCAAGAATTTTTTAGGAGCAAGAACTTTTCACAATCTTTTTTTCCTGTTTGTTTTTCTTGTTTAGTTTTGTTTTGTTTTGTTTTGTTTTTCTGATCTAGTATTTTTTAACCCTTTAGCTTGTGTAGATTGAGAACAAATGCTTGCCATTTCTCTGCTTTGAAAGTCTATCTAGCTACATTTTAATAGGAGATTTTCATGATATATAGGATTAATGAATTTAGAATTATTTTTATATATATATAGGCATAGAATTGTGAAGGGATATAACTGATGGAAAGTCATTCTGTATTAGATGAGGGTTATACTTATTTTTGAATGGAAACCTGCTGCTAGCATTTCCTAACCAAGTTATTGCATGGCAAACTAGTGAGAGACTGTTGTGGGCACAACCTTCCAGGAGCTCCCTGGAAACATCTCAGCTGATTGCTGCTCTTCAGCGTGAGGTTTGCAGCTCTGCTTCTGCTCTGTGGGCCTGGATTTGTACCTGATGGATGCAGCAAATGGACACTGCTTCAGTTGGGTTTTTAAAAGTTCTTTTCCTGCTTGAGATTTTGCATGGAGTTAGCAAATAACTAAAGCAGTGCCTTTTATGTATCACATAAACCAATCTCAAACCACATGTCATATATCAAATTTTTTCAGCTTTTCATAATGCCCACATGCACACTGTGCCTGCAATATGTCTTTGCACTGATACCTTTGTCATCAGGAGGGGCTGTTTGATTCACGTTTCCTAAAGAGGGTGAGATTTTAATTTTAGTGGATTCTTCATAATAAAAGGTTTTCTATGACAAGAAGTTATTGTATAGCTACAGCATTACATATAAACATCCATCACTGTGTTATACCAATGTTATATTCACTGTGAGGGTGATGACACACTGGCACAGGTTGCCCAGAGAAGCTGTGGCTGCCCCTGGATCCCTGGAAGTGTCCAAGGCCAGGTTGGACAGGGCTTGGAGCAGCCTGGGATAGTGGGAGGTGTCCCTGCCCGTGGCAGGGGCTGGAATGAGATGGGCTTTGAGGTCCCTTCCAACCCAAACCATCCTGTGATCCCATGATTCTATGCCATGATAGGCACAGTGGATAAAACCCACCTGTCCACATTTGAACTGAAAAGGTAACAGTGAGATGGGTGTAACTGTGAACATTTAGCCATAAGGACAACTTTCTTTCACAAAGGAGAAACCTGGGGAAATGTGCACAGCTGTTGAGCACAGAGATTTCAGGAAGCCTTTGCTGGAGCCAACTCGAGGTCCCACCCTGCAGGGACAGCAAGTGGGGAAATAGCAGATATATACTATCTGTATAACTGATTGAAAAGTAAGAAATTTAGGCTAACATGGCATTTTTTTAAAGGAAGATTGCAATTTCTTGTTTATAGTATGCATATTTACAACATTACTGAATGCTGCCCCTGTAACATAAACCACAGCCCAGGTGAACAGTACACACTGTGCAGTAGTTTGGGTGTCATTCATGCTTCCATTTCGTGATTTCTTGGTGGCTGTGTGTAAGTTTGTTTTGAATTATTATTTGATTAAGGCAGGGCTTGCCTTCTCAGCTCTGAAGAGCTTCCACACCTTGCAGTTTCCTCTAACGTATTCCAGTGTTTGTGTGTGTTTGTAGCTATGACATCTGGTTCTCTGCCAGACATTTTGGGTGGCATTGCTGTGCACTTCATGCTCAAAGCGATACGGTCATGAAAAATGCCTCCTCTTGGCCCGTTAAAAAAATCCCAATCAGATCAGAGCAGTTAAAATTTATGCTAAGTCTATTCAGTGAAACATAAATAGTCATCACTTGGAGAACTTGTTGTGCAAGGCATGATCCTGCAATATGCCAAGATATTCTCAGCACCCTCCACTTGCAGTGAGTTGCCTGATGCTCAGCACCTTGTCAGATCTGGCCTCTGAGAAGAAGCACAGAAAGACACAAAGCAAACTGGCAAACATTCAGCTGTTTGTTGTACAACTTTTTTTTTCTCTCTCAAAAGTAACAGTTCAAACAAAGGATTAATTTAGAAAGAAAAAAAAAAAAATTAAAATTGAAAGAGGAGAAACGAGGACGTGTGAAAAAGAATGTTAATAACAGTATTTGAAGAGGCAAAGAAAGTAGAGAGATGGAAAACCTGATTTTTCTTTAAATAACGGTGGGAAGGTTGTAGATGTTGTTTAATATTGTCCTTGAATATTTTGCAAGTGGCACAACCACTTCATGAGATGCCAATTGCTGAAATACCGAGTTGTGATTTAAAGTGACAATGTCACCTTAGTTTTAGTCCAAGTGATGGATTTTGTTTTGAAATGGGTTATACCAAACCTAACAAGGAAAGAAGTGTTTAAATTTGGTTTAATTTCAATTAAAATTATTCTGGTTCAAAATATCACTCTCATAACTTTCTATTAAAATTTTATCTTCTCTAATGTGAACACAAATGTGCCTTACAAGACACTAAACACTCAGGAACAGAGCTGATGCATCCAGACAGCCAAGACAGACACCAAAGATCCAAAACTATACAGATCAGCTCTGAATATTTCTTTCCTTTTTAACTGAATGGCTATAAAAACAAAGAGCTTTTAAAAAAATACAAGAAGCATATTCTTAATCACTTGCACCTGGTTCATGCAAAAAGCTGACATGGAATCCTGTAATATTGACTGATATCACTTGCTTTTCATTTTTATTATGATGAAGTATAAAAATGGCAAGATGGAGGAATAGGAAGCCTTAAGTCTATTTAATTGGCTTTTAAATTGCAGTTTGCATAGTAAATCAACTTAATATATGTACCATGTTTATTGGTAAATTCTCTGGATTCATTAAAGCCCATAACAGAATATGGCCTCTTTTCCTGGCTGTTTAATCTGTTTTCAAGCTGCATAGACCTCTTTCAATATGTGTTAAAATAGTAGCTTCATTTAACAGGGAGATTTCATGAAGCTTTGAAGGTTTATCATTAAAAGGGACACTGTCAATTTGAATTTTTTCAAGATGACCAACTGACAAAAAATCATTTGAATGATGTTGAAGGGTTTTTTTCCTAATTCCTAGAAAATGTCTAGAATTCTTCTCTTTTTTTTTTTTTTTTTTTTTTTCCCTCTGTGGATGTGTGGAAGCATCATTTAGAAGAGAATATTACTATCATAGCCATCATTATTAATCATGAACACTTTCATATTCCCCCCCAGCATCCTTTTCTCTCGCAGAGCAAAAGGGGTCAGCTACACTGCAGGACAAGTTTTTAGATGGGAAAGTGGCACTGAAGCTCACAGGGTCCTTTCAATGGCTTGGTGAAAGATATTTTCTTTTCCCAGTACAGTTGCTAAACTGTAAATATTTTATCCAAGCGATTAAAGTTACTTTTTATTCTTACAAATTAGGCACAGAATATTTAAATGTAAGTGAGAAAAGGTGTGATAACATTTGACAACGTGTTTCAAATTACAAGCAAAGCATGTGCATGCACATATGAATACAGCTGTGGTTTCTCTTCAGTATTAGGTAATGTTCTTTCAGAAGAGAAAGGAGTGAAGGCTCCTGCTATTCTGTTCAAAGGAAGGGCATTTATATAGTTTATGTAGCACTCTTTATACTGCTGTGTTCTGGTATGTAATATATTGGAACTTCTCAGTCTGTGCTAGACCCCCAAAGGGTAGACATGTAGGTCTAAGAGATGAAAAAATCAAAGCCATGATCTCTTGACAGGATGATCTAACCTTCTCACAGTGCCTCAGGACTCCATGGGATCCTGGAGGTGACGGGGAGCTGGCAGGCTGAGCAGGACCAGCTGCTTGGGATGGCAGGGTGAGACACAGGGATGATTCAGGGGGATCAGGGAACGCTCACCCAGCCCGGCCCTGCAGCTCCAGCACCACCACAGCTCCTGCCCAGCCCTTCAGGCTGCTGGGGGGGCTTCAAAAGGGAGAGAGTGGAGGATGGAAAGCAGGACATGAGCAGCAAAGGGAGGGGAAAGGCAGAGGAACGAGCCCTCCTCGTAAAAGCTATTCAGGAAATTGCAAAGCCCATTAATGTGTGTGTGGGGGGGACTTGGTCACACTGAAGTTTTGCTTTAAGCTGCATACCTGAATAAATGCAGAAAAATCCTGTTGCACACATAGCCTGGCACTGCCATGGGATCCTGCCTTCCACGGAGTTCCACTCAGGGCTGGGGGTCTCGTTTCTCCAGGCACCTTTGGCGGTCTCAGCTATAACGGGCACATGCATGTGCACCTTAGTTTTTATATCCTTCTCTCAAATGTTCTTTAAAATATTGCATGTAATAAATAAAATGTCAGCACACAGTATAGGCTAAATTTTGCCAAAGAAAGCAATGGCATAAAAAGGGTATAAGTGGGTTTTACTAAACACGTTCTACTCATCCACAAAAATACTTTAACAATCGCATTATTTCACGAAAGGAAAAATTTCAGTGCAGTTGCATCATGAAAAATTACTTTGTTAGAATGGCAGAATAGATTTCTGCATGCTTTAAGTCTCATAGGATTTATCTAATTTTCTCAGTTCACTAATAAAAATATATTTTACAGCTTTTAAATGCAAAACTTGGAAAACTCAAATGATCTGCTAAAGGCCAGGCTGGATTGCTTCTATCTCATGCATTCTGTTATTACTAAAGATGCTCCCAGTTAAACTTCGGGAGTTTTTCTGCTACCCTTCATTTTGATAGTGCAGTTTTAGTACAGTACAGAATTTAAATGCACCGAGACTGCATAAATTTCATTGTTGATACAGTAAGTAATGCCAAAAGAGAATTCAGTTCACTCCATCATAAGTGGGAATAAAACCACTTTTTCCACTAAAGTAATCATACATGAATGTGAATATACACAAGGGGCCCAATCCAGAAGTAAGAGTCTCTCCCAATAACTTGGAATGTGGATTTAGTCCAAGGAGCAGATCTGTTGAGCAAAACCAGTACATTTTACATTGGTGCTTTCAAGCATGGAAGTGCCCTACAAAGGTGAAAGTCTTTGATGCTATTTTTTTAATTTAAGGTTAGATTTATTTCACAGAGCTCTACTCTGAAGGGAAAATAGTCTCATCTATACAAATTGTTTGGTTTCATATAACAAACTATTATACAAATCTCAGCTACTTGCATTTAGCACTCACAAAGTGGTGACAGTGCTGACCAAGCCCCTTTCTGTCCTTTCCCAGCAGTCCTGGCTAAGCCAGGAGAGCTTAGCAAATGTGACAGATTAGCAAATGTGACACCCACCTACACCCGTGGCCAGAAGGAGAGAATGCAGGGAATGCAGGTCTGTGAGTGTGCCCTGGGTGCTGGGGACAGTCGTGGAGCAGATCACATGGAGTGCCATCACAGGGTGCAGGACAGGGCATCGTGAGCCAACACAGCAGGTCCTTGCTGACACTCATCTCCTCCTGTGACAGGCTCACCTGGAGGAGGGAAAGGCTGGGAAAGTTGTCTGCTGCACTCCAGTAAAGCCTTTGAGAGTGTTTCCCAGCAGCAGATTAGATTGCACGTTCTCCCTCACTGCCAGGGGCACTGGAACAGGCTGCCCAGGGCACTGACCATCCCAGGGGCAGCTAAAAAACATGTAGGTGTGGTGCCAAGGGACAGGTGGTGGGCTTGGCAGCACTGGGTGGATGGTTTGACTCAATGATCTTGAAGGTCTTTTCCAATGTAAACATCATATGATTCTATAACACCAATTGGATTATAAGAGTTGCACTTGGAGTCAAAGTGCTCAAAGCAGGAGAGAAGGTTAATTTCTGTTTTCACCAGTAGAAAGACAAATCCTATCTGTTGTGTTATCCTGATGCATGCATTAGTACTTCTTTTGTTTTCATTTTCACATATTTCCTTTCATTATATAGCAGTTGGACTATAAATATAGCTGTTAGTGAGATACAGTTTCCCAGGACGTAGGATCAGAGGAATACACGTTTTCTTTTGTCCTGGTGCAAATTGGGAGCACTTCCAGTGGCACCACTGGGATTACAGTATTGTAAAAATGAGACAGAATTACATTTTTAATCTTCCTTCCTACCTTGTCTTCATATCCTTGTCTCCACATCCAAATGCTCTTTCATTTTTGAGTACTTCTAAGTCAACAAAGATGCATTGTCATGGTGATAACTGTGGGATAACACTGTCATGAAAATAACTGAATTAACTGGTTGGAGTACAGTTCCTTATTTCATTATGTGACTGGGATATTGAGCCATGTCATTTCTTTTCTCAGTGCATAACATGTAGTAATTTACACAGCAAATTCTTTTGCTGTGAGATACATTGTTTTGTGGTTTGAATGAAGGGAAATAGTAAACCCAACAGTTTTATGCACAAAAGTAAATAATCTATTCAGTTTGTTCACCTTCACATCCATTTGCATCCATTTGCACTTGCATAAAATATAATTTGGAAATCTAAATTTAGTATATATTTAACACAGGCTACGACTACTACCACTGGTTTTTATAAATGTATATGGTTTATTATTTTTAATGATTTTTTTTCTAGGTTGATCTCAGCATTCAGACCTTTGGCCATGTCACTTCACATCTCAGATATTCTTTATAAGGTTTCATTGCATCCCCCCGGTACAAAAAAAAACCCCTCTTTTGTATTTATCATTAGAAATACTCTGTGGAGAGATTTTTTTTTTTTAGAAACGTTCTCAAAGTTGATCTCACCTACTCCACTAATTCCAGATGTTATTAGATGTGCTTGGCAGCAAACCTACCTGCTATCACATTTCTGATGTCTCTCACTCTTTTTCTGGGCTCTTCTGCTATGTGTTCCCACCATCCCTCTTCATTCAGTCCTGTACCTTGATGAGTTTCACAGAAATTATCTTAATTTTTATCTTAAAGGCCGAAAAAAAAAAATATTGATGTCATTTTGCTTGGAATTCGCACCAACTTTATGATTTTATTTTGAAATTGCACTTCCTGCGGTAGAAATGGGAGCACAGACTGTTGGCCCACAGGAACTCCCAGTCACCCACAGCTGCAGAAACTCCTGCTGTTCACTTTTGTCTTGCCTGTAGGCATCTTTTAACAGTTTTCAGTTCAAGTGCACTTTTCCCTCTTGTTTAATTCTAATTTGTCAGGCAACACAGTAATACCTTTAGGGGGTTTGGTGCTCCAGTAAGAGCACACGAGTTCTGTGTAGAGGGATGTGCCTGTGAACATTTCCTGTCGTGTTACCCCTCCCTTCTTTGGCAACCCCGTGAAAATGGACCTGCAGCAGCCAGAGGTGCCACACTCTGTGTCCTCTTCTCAGGGCAAGATGTTGAGGCTGCAGAGAGCCCAGGGCAGGGGAAACAGGCAGCTCTCCCCAGGAAACCTTTGCTTTGGTTGATCAGGAGGAGGCTGTGTGATGAATACCTGCCCATCATCCTTTCCCAAATGTTTGACTGTAATCCAAACAAATTCAATCCTTCTAATGCATTTCTGTGTTTTTCACCCTAGACTTTAGGCACCATTAGGAACTTATCTCTCTTCACCATTTACCGTGCTGGTGACATGTTTTCAAACCAGACAATTTGCTATGTCGGAAATATCAAGACTTCCCATAAGCTGAATTTAGTAATCCCCACGTACTTTTAGCTTCCTGACTCCTTTCACTGTCTGCATTTCAATAAGGAGTCCCCAGTATCTGCTCATCACTCCTAATTACTTTTATTTTAGCCTATGTTCCTGGTTTCTGGGCCAAGAAGTTTAAAGAACGATGATGTACTCTGATGAAGCATTTAATCAGGGCTGAGTAATCCAACAAAAAGCTTTTCAGGGCAGGGTGGAATACGGGAGGAACCATATTGTCTGCCCAGTTATTGTGTTTCCTGTTCTCAGGCCTGAAAGAGTTCCTGCAGGGACCAGCAGACCTGCCCACTGCTCGATGGGAAGAGTTCCCGAGTCAGTAGAAGACACATAAAGAGGGAGTGGTGGCAAAAAACAACGTAAAGTCAGTGAAACAGGGAAGATATAAAGTACACACACTTTTCACCTCCTAAAGCCTTTGTCATCAGAGGGCAAAACTCCCTAGAAATACTTGTGGCTATGGGTGAGGGGCAGAGGAAACCTGGCCATTAATTCCCAAGAGGTGTTATCAGATGCATCAGGGTTTGGCTGTAAATTTGACTACATTGCTGTGGTGCACAGAGAAATGAGTGAGGAAATATCTGATTAAAGTGTACATTGCTGCTGAGGCAACTGAATGTTGCCATAGCAATTGAGATGAAATGTGCAAAGAAGTGAGATAATTAAATCTAACCCCTTTAGTAGCTTTGATAGTCAATGCACTGCCAATAGGAAAAGTTATCTACAGTGTTCAAGATAAAACATACTCCTCACGGAAGAACTCCTTGCTGGTATTTTGTTGCTCTCTGTCTAAATGCATTGCTTCAGGTAGCTGTTTTGAATGTTCTCTTTAATAATCAGATACAGTTGTGACCTTGGTCAGAAGCCCTTGGACTTTTGCTGACTTACTGGATCGTGGGAACCATGTACACAAACTATCCAGAAAGTTTGATTCCCCCTTCCTGTGCGTGCAGTAGAGCAAAGCCCAGGCTGTCACCTCAAAGCTCACAGTTCAATAATATCTAGAACGTGCTGCCCTCTTCAGGAGCCAGTGATCAGAAATGGGCAGTTCTGTTTAATGCTCCAGAAACCACAGTGAGCAAACAGGAATTGCAGGGCTGCTTTTTTTTTTTCCCTTTTTTTTTTTTTTGACATTTGTAATGCCAGTGCCAGAGGCACTGAAAATAATTGTGACCTGAATAGACAAATCTGGTTTTTTTCAAAAAGGAAATCAAAAACTTGTTAACATTTCTTTAAATTTGAAATCTGGGTGGTCACACCCCCCACATCCCCCCCGGATTATTTATTTCAGTCAGTGAAAGCAAATGCTATAGGAGAAGCCTTGACTCACTTCTTCTAAAGCAATAATTCCATATTCTAGATACCAGCAAATAACCTGTTATTAAAAATTACTTGTGTCCAAATAGAGTTCATGCATTAGCTGTCACACCAAACTCAGTTAACTTTCAGCAGCTCTGCTCATCTGAAACTATATAGGGACTCAAACCATGATTTAGTAGAACATTAAAACATATACTTAACTTTAAGCACAACCATTGCTGCAATGCCTTCAGGAGGACACTCATGTGAAAGTACTGGAGTACTTGTGCATCAGGCTGGTGGTTTGCACACCTGACTGAGCTGGGGACAGACCCACAGTTGTCACTTCATGTCTTACCACATCGTAACCCACCGTGCAGATCTTAATAATCAAGCAGGTGAGAACTAGAGGCAAAATCTTTGGTGAATGCAATTCCTTTTGAAGTCAATGAGAGCTTTTGTTCATTTATGAAGCAGTGACATTTTATTGGTTTACAAATAGCTTTGGAAAAGAAAAAAAATCACGGCTTTGTGGCAGAGGGACTCAAAAGCTGCGTGCGGGAAAGGCAACTATTACTTTGCTGAAATGAATGGATTTTTATTAGTAACAGTCCCAAACAGGCAGTTGATTAATGATTACCTCACTCAAACAGTGTGTTTGCAGGCTCAGAGGGCTGAGGAGCAAGGATCCCTGGGAAGGGCACAGAAGCCAGTGCTCTGTGGGAACTTGGTCCACTGGGACAGACGTTCGAGGGGTTCCTTCTGAGCTCACCTGAAATATTGTTTCTTTGGCTGAGGGGGACCCTGTTCCCCTGGATTTTACAAATGAAAAAAAAGAAATATTCTGTGCTGCATCTGACATGAGGCACCGTGAGGAAGGTGTAGCCCATGAAGGATGGAGCAGAAGTGGCTTTGAGCCACGTCTGTAGATGCTGAGATTCAAAGCCGATACAGGCCAATGAATCCTCACGTAAAACAGAGCAGCCCTCAGGGACTGTTCTAATTCCCACTGCCTTTATCCAGGCTCCCTATTTCTTGTGCTGTGCTGCAACCTAGATTAAGTCTGAATTTCTGCAGAGCTGCACACCCTGGAAACTCCCTTTTTGCCCAAGGTAAACTCCTTGAACGGAAATAACTCCTCTACTAAACTGGGGAATTCTTCTTTATCTGGACAATCCCTTACCTGTAAATATTTATATTTTATCCAGTGGTATATGTGGTCATGGTGAGAACCTGGAACTGATTTTTCATTTGTTTGAGTTTGTAGTTTTCCTCTTTAAAGGCGATAGCCCTACTCAGGCATCAACATTTTTTTTCTAAGTGGCCTGTGACTGTGTCTCTTGGTTATAGCAACCTTTTCTAAACATAACTTTTACTTGAATTCCTTATTTCTCTCCCTTGCATGTTTACTTAAAGAAGTTTTCTCAAAGAGTGAAAACATTTAAGAATAACAAGAGAGTTTTAAGTGTTCTTCCTTCTTTAGCATGAAACTGTTTCACCTCAGAAAACTACAGATGAGGCAGATCCTGTACCTAACCCTGGCCACTTCAGCAGGAGTAAAGCTGTTTTTTGTGTGAGAAATGAGCACAGAATTAAGCCTATTGTCCTGAAAACTTTTAATTCTCAAACTGCACAGCGTGTCCCTATAGCCCCTGGAGTTCCAGCAGGGTTCAGGTCCTCTCTGGGCAGGGAAGGGCTCAGTCTCTGCTCAGCCTTTAGCACAGGGAACTGGAAGCAGCGATTCAGTCCTTTCAAAGCAGAGTATCCATGATGTAAAACAGCCTGGAAGGGATCACAGGGAAGAGGGAGGTAAAAGGGGTAACTGGTGCCAGTTTTTCCTCTGCACAGCCCAGTCCCAGCTCGCTGGGAGGTGTGGGCTGCACCCTGCAGAGCTCCCTCAGTATCCCAGTCTGACCGCTGCAAACTTACAACTCACGAGCAATATTTGTCTGAAGCAAAACGTGGGGGCTGATTAATTGTTTTAATAATAATGGAGAGGTTTTTTAATACTAATACGAATTTCCTCATGAGTTAAGAAGAAAGCCTTTACCGTGTCACTGAGAATTGTCTCTTCTGGTCACAACCCTTTATGTTCATGTTTTCTCCCGCTCCATAGCAGAGTGACAGCAAGCCCATGGCTTTATTTTCAAAAATACATTCAAATTGGATGCCAAGATCCCATGTCTGTATTTTGTGAACACTATGCAGATAAATTCCAGCTGGCATGCAGTTCTAAATACAGATATGAACAATAGCCAGTGCTTTTTTCTAATCCGGTGCCTGCTAAGTACATGTAATATATATTCAGAACTGCATTAAACTATTGATCTATGATTTGAACATGTATTTTCATTTTTTGTTTTGATGCTGATGCATTGTTTGGCAGTTGGAATCCCTGCAGATAAGAATATAATAACTAATAACATTTTCTTTGCTTTCTAGGGTCTTTATGGCAGAATGATGAATTCCATCTTTTCCAGAATGGTAAGCAGAAAGCTTTTTCTGTTTCTGATAACAAAGAACAGAAGGTAAATTCTTGTAAGAAAGGATTGCCAAATTGCTTGAGAAATAACTGTACTGTACAATTTCATAATTATGTGGCTTATACAACTGAAAATATTTGAATATTCAAATCCTGTAAGCTACACAGAAAAGATTTGCAGAACATTATGCTAATTATTCAAAAGAAAATATGTGAGGATTTAACATCCTTGCTAGAAATGCTGCTGACCACAGAATGCTCAACTATTTATTTTTCTTAACAATTTATTATAATGTATGAATTCCCTTAAACATAAATACATTGTTCTACCAGTGAAGAACATAAATATCTCTCTTCTTTAGGCTGAGAAAGGGTGAGTTCCATGGCATGTGTTACTATTTGAACTGTATAAAATTGATCTCTATTTATGTTTCACTTGGGCTTTGCTGTATGTGTGAATGTAAAAATATGTAGTTTCCAAACTCAGACATCATTTCTGCATGCTATCATGTTGTTTTAAAAAGATGGTTTCATCTTTCATTCTCTTTTTTTATGGCTGAAAAAGGCAATATTTATTTTGCCCCTTGATCATAACATCTTTACAATCAAATAAAAAGAAAAATTCATCATACTGTATGTGTAAAGGTCATCCTAAAATAACACTTCTGAGCAAAGTATACTGAATCCAATGAGTACATTGCTAAGGAGAAATGTTTTCCAACAGGTCTTGGGCATTCACTTTACAAAAAATATCCTTTCCCACTACATAAAAATGTAGTCTGAAATCAACATAAAACCGTCACGAAGTGAAACTACCGTTAAAGTGAAAAGAAATACTACTTGAAAAATATCCCATCAGAGCACATATTCTGACCAAAAATGTGCTTCCTAGTGTTACACTTGAAAGATCTTCCATCTAATCCCTAAAGGAACTCAGGACTCTTGAAAACAAAATTAATTCACAAACTTTAACGCGTAAGAGCTTAAAACAATGACAGATTTAAAACACGTGGCACCGATTTTTTGTTGTCTCCAGATAAAAGAAGTACCAAAATCACCAGTGCCCAAGAAAAGCAACAGCACAACACAGGGTTTGTGATGAGCTTTAGGAATGATGGCTTTATTAATGATCAACACCGAGGGTTGGTTGTTCTTTGAGACTTCTTTTCTAGGAAAGCAGAACCTGCAGGTGAAGCTGCATCGACAGACTTGGGTTTGACCCTCTGCTAATGGCAGCAGGGGCTGCTTTGGCAGAGCTGTAAATGTGTTTTTACCTGCTGCTAGGAGGGGAAAGAATGGGGTTGTTTCAGAAGCATCGTGCTTGCAGAGCCTTCAGGGGCACATCTATGATTAAAGAGAGGGAAAAGTCATGTTGAACCAAGGGGGGGTGGGGAGGGCAAGTATGGGGGAAAAACAAAAAGAACAGTCTAAACAGGCATGAGAGCTACATTTAACCACATTTAACCTCCTTCATCCACAAACATAAAAATGTTCAAGAAGAACTCAAGAGTCATTTTTAATCAAAAAGATTAACTAGGTGACAGTTAAGTATGTTTGGGATTAAACCATCAAAGGGCCTGTCTCTTTTGTGTATATTCCCCTATTAGCAGTAGGTACTTGGCACAAGGGCTGTGTGGAGGTTGCAGCCACAGCCACACTTGCACTGCATCCACCCTGCTCTGCAATGTTCATTAGGCAATAATATTGTCAAAGGTAAGTGTTTACCACCAGCTTCACTCTACTTAAAACCATTTCAGCCTGGGGCTGATCTTGTGAAGAAGGCTTGGGGGAAGGGAAGGAGAGAGACCCAACATTTCATTTTTCATGAAAACAAATGTATTCAGTATCCTGATCTGAGCTAATTTATAACTCTAAATTTGCATTTTAAATGAAATTATAATTATTTTTATTTTGAGGCCAACTGTGTGATTTACACTATAAGAGAAGAAGATAGGGCAAAAGCTTGGACCATAAGGGATACTACAACAAAGACAGTAGAAGATTATTTTGGCTACAATTAATTTTTATATGCATAACCATGTACACCTCAATTTTCCCCGACTTGCTCAGGAATACAAGGTTACTCAGTTGATTAGGGATTTCCATTATGTAAATATTACTTAAAATATAAATATATTTTAATTGTAAATATAATATATAAATATAAATATATTTTTGAAGTTGGGTGTCTTTTGTTTAAGGAACGGGAAACCGAGCTTCCTCATATTACTCCCTTTCAACATTGCAAGGCTTTTTCTAATCCTAAAACCAAGATAAATATGACAGAATAAAACAAATTGTTGAGTATAATTAATATCACTTTAAGAAAATACACTTTCCTTCTCATTTTTAACTCTACCTCTGCTTAATGAACAAAGATTAAATGCACATTACTATGAACAGTCATAACACCTAGATTTTAATCTAAAAGTGGGCTTTTTTCTAGATATGTTAATAAATTATCTGTTACCTTGAATTATTCCTAAACATGCACCATTTAGTGGTAGCATTTCATTAAATATATGAATATTTTGTCATGAATTTTTAATTCCTCAAGTTTTAATATATGGAAAATCATGTTAGATAAACTGAGAACATAAAAGACCCACTAACACACACAGACTAAAAACGCAGCTGAAAACTGAAGGCAAAAAATTAGTTCTCACTTTCCTCTCAATTAAAACCCTGTGCAATTGTTCCTTGAGATTATAGAGCTCTATTGGGATTCTGAACTTACACAGAACTTTTTGGTTCATTTCACAGGAATAATATTCATCTTAATTAGCAAAAACAATTGATGGGCTTTCCTCCTTCCTACAAGAGGGAGTTCACTCGGTGTACAGATTACGATTTCACCCTGATAAATGAAAAGTTCTTGTCTCTCTGAACAGCAGCTGAATATGTTATCTGTCTGCAGCCTTGTAGCTTCTTTGTTAGACATCACCTTGTTGAGACAGAATGACTTCCTTGGTAAGTGGCTGACCCGATTTTTTGTCTGGCACCCGAACATTGCCGGGCATTGCGCCAAGGCAGATTCTGTAGCTATTTCTGACTACATTCAAGGTTCAACTATGCAAATCACAACTATTAGCCAAAAAAGCAGAGCAGATTTGTTTTTTAAATATTTCCGTAGCTCACAAGGTCAAGGCATTTGTTTTCACAATTTTAAAATATAGTTTTATAAGTAATGATCAGTAACGTTTAAAGAGATTGTCACCTCTAACATTTTATTTAGACTGATTTAGGCAGAACATAAACATTTTTCCTCATGTGCTACAACATAATTGTACGGAGCACAGGAAGAAGAGACATGAGCTGAAGTGAAAAAATACATCTCATTTTGTCTGTCTGAGACCAGCTTATCCACAGCACACAGAATCATACAGAATCAGAGTCATCCTGCAGACTGGCTGTTGTTTTGTCTCAGTTCTTCAAAGCAACAGTGAAAACATGTTTACAAAACTAGCAACGGGATGTGTTATATAGTAAGAACTGTGTCTACACAGAAAATTGAAATGTGATTTAAACACATATAAAAATGATTACTCATAAGCAGCATTTGAAAAGAAATTGTGTGCACAAGATGTTATAAGATAGAATTTAAAAAGACATATATCTCTACCATATCCTAATTTCCTGACAAACCTAATGAATGTATTAATAAAACCTACACACATATCAACAAACTTATCTATCAAAAATACACAATTACAAAATAATAATTCCATTCATCCAACACCTGAAGATTCTTCAACAATATAATACAAACAGGCAATAGATAATAAAGAATATAGAAAGATGGGTATGATGATAATATAGATTATATATAGCAGTACAGTAAATTGAGACATTCCCTCATAGAGAAAAGGGAAGCAGATTTAGAAACAAGAAGGGCAGAGTCTGTTTTCTAACACAGGTTTGGCCATACTTTGGATCAGGTCTCAGTTTTGTGACAGAATCTGAGGTGGGAGCACATGTTCCTTCACCAGACAAGCATCCTTCATGAACAAAGGCTGCTTCATTTATTGATTGGAACATAAAATAATTAACAACCTCTGGTTCAGAGTATTTACTTGTCTAAAATAATGGATTAACACAAACCCCTAAACTGGTTATTTTTAGCAGTTTGCCTTAGCAGTCAACAGTTTTCTTTATAGTTGTAAAACAAAAAGCATTTTTTAAAGATTCTGTTGACTGAGAAAATCTGAGTGTGAGTTAATAGTGGCTGAGGGTTTTCATTTGTGAGAGACTTTTCATTCCTCACCTGAGTTTTGTGGGTTGCAGTAAAATAATGTGTTCCAGCAGTAGGGAAAAAATTACGGGAGAAATTATGTGAGTGAGTGAAGAATAAAGCCAATTAATTAAGATAAACTAATTGGTCAAAGTCCAATTTCTCTGTTTCAGTAACCGTCCCCTAAGAGCAGGGCCACTGGCCTTAGGGGGGTTTCTTCCCTTACAAACTGCAGGACTGAGAGTGTAGGGCTTCCCTGAATCATCTGTAACTGTATATATCTATATCTATATCTATATAAAACAAGGTGTGAAAGAGGCTTCCAACAAAGCAGGGGAAATATTTTAAAGTGGGACAGAAGGAAAAAAGGTCGAATTGGGAATATGTAGATTTTCCTACCAGATTCATAGGATTTGTACAAAGAAGTAGAATTTGAGCCTTATTAATACAATACAAAGCCTTGGAATTTATTCATGGTTAAACTTCTGTGCTTTAGCCAATCCTTTGTTAAAGAGTCCCTTCTCCACCGAAGGCACAGAGCACTGTGTTAAGGTAAACACCAGCAACTCTGTCCACAGCCAAATCTAAATAATACTCAAGAAACTAAATCCAAGACATTAGCAATAAAAATACTTAGCATGTATTTCTTTCCTGGGAGCCTACATGGAAATTGAATTCCACTGAGCTGCACTTACACAGAACAGAATTCAATTAAAAAAAAAAAAATCCGCTTGAATTCCATGCTGTGAAAAGCCCTTGCAAATTTATTTCAGGGACTTTGGGTGTGGAGCCTGGACACAGTTTTATTTTATTTTTTTAATGGAATCAGTCTTAATGTCTAAGGTTATTCTTTACTTGCCTCTGCTGAACAGTTTTCACATATAAGCCAACTGAGGACAACTCGTTATTAAAGAAGTCAGCAGGTGTCCTGTGCTCTGAAACATATTAAATAAAGAACTCAACGGGATCGTGTTGACTGTGAGCTCCACAAAGAAATTAAATAATGAAGGCAGCGGCTCTTCAACAAAGACCAGCTCTGCATAAGTAAAAAGTATCTTGTCACCAGGCGGAAAGTTCCACGTATTTTTACTGGAATCTCTGTGCTGGTATTTCCTGAAAACAGGCAGCCTATGGATTTCAGACACTTCAACTTTCTGACCTGAGTCTTGTGCAATAGAGAGGGATCAGCATGGCAGGAACTGCACTGTCCAGATCTGCCCCTCTCTGCACAGTTTCATTGTCAACACAAGAGCCATTGCAAAATGGCCTTGTTATCACTGCATTTGGTTGTCTTATCCATGTCAGTATTAATAGGAAATACTCCTGCAAAATACAAAGAAAAGAGTAGAAAAGGGTCCATTGTATTTTTAGTTAATATTTTTCCAGTGTATGAAGCTTTCCAGCCACAAAAAACATTTAAAACACAGTCTCCTTTTGATTTAAAAGTATTTTGGGATAGGGTAGCTTTAAATCACAATAAGAAGGCTCAGAACCTATATAAAGACAGTTTTTAACTTCCCACTTACTCTGAGTGGTTGAATAATTGCACCAGACAAATGTTTTTAGAGTGGGCTTTAATATAAGGAATCACAAAATTTATTAGGTGTTAATTTATTCAAAATTAACAGTAATTGTTCAAAGAAAATTGACAATTAAGAACTCTAAATAAGTCTCTTTTTGAAGAAAAATTAAACTTGATTTAATTCTCTTTGGAAAAATAAAAGTTGACTTCAATAGAAGTAGGTCTGGGCAACTCAGAGTCAATTGGAAAATAAATTATCCTAAGTGCATCCAGACTCACTGAGCATCTTTAAGAAACAGAGTGTTGGTAATGAACCAAAGTCTTCTGACAGCTTAATATGACTTTAAAATAACTAATATGAAAAAATATTACAAAACTTTGTTGACCAGGTGTTTTCCCTTTTTATCAATACAATATATTCCTATAATGGCCATCCCATGCTCTGTCATTAAAATGTGAGTTTTCCTTTCAGGTGCTTTGCCTCAGACATATGGAATTCTCATCTGCAGTTTTTACCTCCAGCCTCCCAAGTTAATCACACGGGGCTTCCTGAGCCACAGTTTGCTGCAAACACAGTTCCACACTCTGGGCCTCAGTGAGTTACTGTGAATTTACCAGAAAAATGAAAAAACTCCTTCTCCAAAGCTCACTGCTCGTTTTAATACAAGATGACACGTTGCCCAATATTTGTGATTTCTAGATTAATATTGTTGATGAGATTGAACAGGGATCAGTGTTTGTAGGACTGGGATATGGTCTTGGTCCAGCACAGATTTTTGCTCCCCTAGACCTGTGTGTTCGCAGTGGGGGCCTTAGTTTATGTTGAGGTACTTAGTTTATGTTGAGGTACTTAGTTTATGTTGAGGTACTTAGTTTATGTTGAGGTACTGGTGATGCCTCTCATTCCTGTCAATCCCATAGTCCACATCCATATTCATTTTTTCAAGAAGGAAACAAACAATTCTCAAATATTAATTCCTGCCTAGACACAACCTAAAGTTGTAATAGTTACAGAGTTTGCCAGTCTCTTGTCAGCCTGATGCCTCCTGTGTGGGTCATTGTGTGCTTAATAGAAAACCTTCCCAGAAGGTTCAGATGACACCACAAAAGCAGTCCAGCTTTAAGACATCTCATCCCCGTGTAGCATTTTGATCCCGTGCCTGAGTAAATGTATGATTAAATTTTTATTAAAAGGTAATGCTCCTGTTTTAATGACAGTTAATTATATATAATTAAAATGAAAGGATTAATAATACTAAACATTTCATCAGAGGTAAAGATAAATATAAATACATATATTGTAGTATGATTTAATATGAATATATAACATTGAGCCTATATTATCTTCAATGCATTATGTAAAATAGCAAATGAATAATATAATATATGAAATAATATTATATTCCAGGTACTACATAAAAGTCTGGTTCATTACTTTTAAGTTGATAAAATCTGTTTGATTTTTGAGATGCAATATGCAAAGAATAGTTGAGGTAGCTTTAAAAACTATTATAAATAGTCCCTATTATAACAGCTGTGGACACTTCCTCACTACGTCACCTTTCCCTGTGAAAAGAGAATTACAGTGTCAAAGGACCTACATTTTTGACCACAGAGAGTCATAGGTTAGAATTGGGAAACACCTCATTCCTAACTAACCCTGGATCCATACATCTTTATAGGCCCTATATTCAGGTTTTCAGAGTCTTTGAAACAGGCCTTAAATATTCACACACAGGGTATTCTTCTCCCATGCCACTTGCTCATATCTGGCATATCTAATTTCATTTTGCCTCTCTTTAAAGAAATTCACTGTTTGGTGTCACAACAACACAGCTTGGTCCCTGCCCTTAGGTACACCACGTTTTAAATGATAACATTCATTCCAGTTGTGATTTCTGCCATTAAATCCAGTGAATCTGTGTCTCCACAAGTAAAATGTTATGAATGCTCTGAAACTTTGTCCTGTAAAATTTCGTGCATTAACATAGTACAATAAGCTGAGAAATGTGTTGGCTTTTTCAATAAATCTTTAAATTGTGTAGTTTTACAGCACAGAGATGCTTTGGACTCTGCAAACTCTAAGGAACTGGTATTTTTCTAACAAGATCTTAAGGCCCTCAGAAGAATTTTAAGGATTTTTATGAACCTCTGTATGCATTTTTTAGCTAGATTTTGGCCTTGTTTCAGTGTAACTCCAGTACGACTGAATCAGTTTATTTTATAATTAAAAACAAGGAAATAGTAACAAAAATACATAATATATGGTACTCGTGTTTATAATAGAAACATCCATAAAGAAAGAAACATGTTCTAACTCTTCTCATTACCCCAAAGAGAATTGCATCTTTAATCACACAAAGCACAACGGCTTTCTAATTTTGTTTAAAGTGTTTCAGTACTTACAAAAACCAGATCAGGTTATTGTAAATCTAGAGCAAATTAGAATCATTGGCCTCTGCTCAGCTGTATTCAAGAATACTATGTAAATCATAAATTTAATGGCATACAGAGACACACATCTGTTTCTATTTTGTACAAGTTAATAATCTAAGTTTAGAGTATTTAAACATTACTTTCATTAACTGGAAAATTGTGAAAAATAGAGACTGCTGTAAGTCATGTGTTGCAGCACTAAGCTGAGGGAAATATAAAAACTGCAAGTCTACCCAGTGAAGGCTAATTTTGTGAGAGATATGTGCCATTGTCTGTTTAATGACCTTGCAGCTCCTCTGTTTACTGGGAAAACTCACACAAACAGAGCTGCAGTGCTCAGGAGAATCTGCACCTGCACACAGGAGATTTCAGGTCATATTTTTAGTAGCAAATGCCTGTCACTACAAGGAATAGATGGTGCCTTAATTCCCTAAACTTATACAGATAATCACCTAATGACTTCTCCTATAGTTAGCATTCCATAATCCAAGTAAATAATCTGCAGATCAATATAGGTATTGCAACTGATTTTAAAGATATTTTTGTCACTAGAACTGATAAAAATGCTGTGCTGAATAAATCAATTCCCAGTATATACTTTTTTTTATAAAAGTTCCCTTGTGGTCTAATGTGTACTCTGTTTATAAGTTGCTTCATAACATAGTTGTTACTGAAAAGTTTATTAAGATATTAACACACCATCTTACACTGTATCACAAATGAGGCATCACGCCCAATTTATGTAAATTGTGATTTGTTACGTATAAAAATTATGTCCAAAATGTAATTTCTTATAGAATTTTTTCTCTCCAAATTATCTATTTATTAAGAGACGCCCAATCTTTGGGAAGTCAGATGTCACTTATGTGCTGTTTTGCTTGTGCTAAAATTACCTGCCATAGTAGATACTTTGCATGGAAGCTCAGGGTGCAGAAAGCTGAATGGGATTTATGTAAATAACTGTATGAATATGTATCTCACCTTTTACCAGTGCTAATTTCAATGAGCTGTATTTGAGAGGGGAATTATATTAATGTATACAACCGATGGGGAATTTGCACATTAATTTTACTGTCAACAAAAATTCTAAAGGAAGCAAATTAAACTGACATAGCCATATAGAGAGGCAGAAGGAAGAGAAAAGAGGCAAAACTGGGCACCTATATGGTGCAATGCAAATTTGTGGCTTATTCTTCAGTAACATTCAGTGCTTGCATTAGCAGAAAATCCTCCCATTCCTGTGCAAATGCATACCGAGTTATCACTTTGCTTTCTGAGTGTGTCATAAAAGTTTGTGCCTTGTCTTAATGATATATTAAATGTAGTACTATGATTTACCAGATATAATACAAAAAGATCATATTTTGATACTGATTATTCAACAAACAGCAGCCAGTGCTCACAGTGAAGTGGAGAATAGCATCTTAATTAATTATTGAATACATTTTAGTATTTATAATTAGCAGTAGTGCTGAGCAGTCAATCCATGTTCCTCAAAACAGGAGCACAGCACTAATATCATTCTTTGACTGCAGTGTTTTTAGAAGGGCGTAACCATACCTTC
This sequence comes from Platyrinchus mystaceus, assembly GCA_035041135.1. NCBI lineage: Eukaryota > Metazoa > Chordata > Aves > Passeriformes > Tyrannidae > Platyrinchus > Platyrinchus mystaceus. Next base: position 13,172,922 of record JAWWLV010000005.1, read on the forward strand.
AATCAGATTCAAATAGCATTTGTCAAAAACACTGAGGTCTGTCAAAAGTAAATGATCATTTAATTAAAGGAAAAAAAAGGTGGAATATCTTTGATCCCTATACTTTAGTGATATTAATTCCCTGTGCTGCAGGTGTTTGTAATATATAACAAATCATTACTGAAACAGAGGCTTTTATAGGCAGTTTTGGTGAAGGAAAATGCCTGTTCTTTACAGCTGCCAGAGTTACACCTGGCAGTGCAGCACGGGCTCGAATGTGAACTAGAAGATGTAAGCCTGAAACAAGTCTGGGACCCTCTCCATGCTCTGCTCACGTCAGCTCAGATGGATTGCAAAGCAGTGCTGCTGTACAGAGCTGATGGGCAGCAGGGAGAGGCTGGATTTGCTGCTGTGTCTGGGCTCTCTGGCCGGTGATCCATGATCCATCTGTGGTTTCTGCTCCAGAGGGAGCCAATCACAGAACTTCCACCACTTCAATGGCAATCAGTACCACGAGGAAAAAACATATCCCTCTAAAAAATATAAGGCACCAAGTGCTTGTGTTAAACCAGATAACAGAATCAAAGCAAGTCCAACCAATCAACTGAGGTTATGAGCACTTCCAGAATGGCACGAGGAAGTGAGAGGCAGAACCAGAGGAGCTGGACCTAAAGGATGACTTACACATTGTCTTGATTAAAGCCAACAATTGAACATTCTAATTTAAAAAAGAAACACTTGTTCTGACACAGTAACTCCTAAGTGGCACATTGGGAAAACAGCAGAAGTGAAGTGAAATATGCAAGTTTGGAAGTAAATATGGTTCTCATGCCCCATCTTTTGAGAAGGGAAATTTGAAAGTTGCAATCATGAGGTGAGGAAGTCCCAGCGGGAGGTTCCTTTCTGTTCCTGATTGATTGTGAGCACCCTGTTCTTTCCTGTTCATAACCTATTACCACATCTCTCAACTTGATTATTATGACTATGGACCAGATTTTCATGTAGGCAGCATATAGAATTTCTGCAACTTGACTCCTAAAGAGAAACATGGAAAGAATTTAAGCTGTTAAGTTTAAAAACTCCTCTGCTTCAACGCTGTCTACCTGGAGAAGATGTCTCTATTTCATAGGCACTTGCATGCTTTTATATCAAATTTTCCTGCAGCTGTAATGCTCATCATGGCAAATATTCCTTCAGTCCAGATAAACCAGACTAAGGAGCTCTGCACCCATGTTATTGCTGAGGCTCTCTGTAAAACAAAGCCGAGCAGTTAAAGGTGACAGTCATACTGCAAGAGCAGCTGACACTCACCAAAGCAGTGAGGCTGCCACTGAACCCTGAGGCAATCATCCCTCTCTTCTAGAGGTGTGGCTTTATTCCACAACCAGCAGTTAGAGACTTGTCCAAAGTGTACGAAACAGGCTCAGTTCTCTCCTCTGCCCAAGGTGTTTCGAACGCTTATACAGCTAAACAGTTCCCTAACCCACAGCCTGATAGGACATGGGAATGTTCTCCACTTCTGTTAAAGTCATGCACCAGGCAGAGAATGATTCAGGATTCACTGGGCTGGAAAGTGAGAGCACCAGAGGGAACACGACTTAATGATTCGGACAATCAGTTGGACTGGGGAGTCCTGAGTTCTGGTTGGTGGTCCAAGATCTTGATGTATTTTATCCCATAACTTCTCCAGAAAGTAAATGTAACCTTACCCCCAGTGTAGGCATCTAAATCCTTATGGTTTTGTAGACCTGTGCAGATCTCCTCAAATCTTGGCCTATGCCTTCAAAAACATGGATGATTACATTAGGTGCTTGGGAAGAAGTGAAAGGGCTTTGTGGATTCATACTTGCAAATACAATGGGTTGCCTTTGAATTCTTCATCTCTTTTGTATCACCTTTCATTTTGGGAACAGAGGAATGGCCAGAAACCTGGGCAAAATGATACTTAAAAGCACTCTGTAATAAACAGAACTTTGAGATTGGAATCTAGATGCAACTGGAATTTCATAAAGCAATCATAAGAGTTATAGGGGCTCAGCACAGGCATCCATTCCTTCTCTCATTCCATTTCCAATACTCCTATTCTGTTATAACAAGCAGGAGGGTTGGAAGAGGTAAGGAGAGGTGGTGAGAATACACAGTGACCTCCACAAGTGCCAGTCTGAGCTATGGGGTACTTCCCTGGCTTCAAATTACAGAGATTGGGCAAAGTCATGGCAAATTGTATAATATAGTTGTGAAAGGGGAAGGAGGAGAGAGAGCTCCCTACCTGCCAGGCAAAATTACATTTATTTTAAATAGAAAAATCTATTTAATTTCTTAGTATTCTCTTGGGCTTCTCTCCTTAAAAAACAAACAAACAAAAAAACCCAAACATTGCTTTGCTGCCAAAATGCACAAGTCATGCCTATGCAGATACAGCAGTTGGAGAAAAGGGAACCTAGAAATGTGGAAAACTATTTGGAGAATTGGGATCTCTTGACATATCTCTTTCCCCAAAAGCTCAGCACTGCAATTCCTTTCCTGGGATGATCGTTTAAGCTTCTGTGCTGAGCTTTTCATATGAAAGCAGGGAATTGTACTGGTTCTCTTTTTAACTGTGTTCTGCTACGTGACTCCCAACAGCTCAGTGCTGGAAACCCTCTGGCCTTTGGAAATGCCTGCAGCATTTAACTGTAAACCTTTCCCCACCAACACACATCCAAAATACCTGCAGTCCAAAGTGAGGAAGGTACTTCTCCAATAACAGTGAGCTTCACCACTCCCCCAAATTTACTTCAGAGAGTGGAGAGGCAACTGCAAAGTCTTAGCATGAGCATAAAAAAACTGTGTCTCAATTCACTGGTAAAAAATCCTATTGATCTCTTGTAATTTATTAATGGGATACAAAAAGTCTGTTTCAGAATACCCAGTTAATATGGCATACACATGCTTTTCTTTCATAGCTGCATTTTCTCTGAACGAGCTTTTTCCTAATATTACTTAATTAAACAAAATTAAATTAATTTCCAAGAAACAAGAAACAACAGCTTTGTTGGATAAAATGATCTTCATTTTCTTGAAGCTATTTAAATTAAAAACATGCGTTTCTACAGTTGGAAAAAAACCATTCATGGTTAAAATGTTTGAAGCCCATCAATCTCTTTAACCACACAGCTAATGTGTTCCTTCTGTTTTCTTTGAATGAAATCACCATGAGTGGTTAGATGTTGATTTAACATAAAGCAAGTGGAAATGGGTGTTTCCTTAGTCATGTATAGAATTTATTTTTAAAAACAATTAGCAAGTGTTATGAGTAAGTCAATGATTTTGTCATTTCTTGAATAATGATATAGATTATGAGTCATTAAAATTGATTACTGAAGTAAACTATGCAAAATGCAAATTCATATTACATTTATTTGTTAGGAACAGCTGCAGAATTCTCTTTTTTTATTGATGGGTTTCATTTTTTTCCCCAAGTGACACTAAAATCAATTACTTAGTTTAAAAGACCGGTAATTGTCAAGATATATTTCCAAACTTTTAAGGCAATACATTGGATATTTCCTATTATGGGTTGCATCATTCACAGTTTATTTATATAAATTTGCCTGCAAAAATTAATGGGGATTTTCCTAAATAAGACAAGCAAAATTTTCCCTTTTCTCTTTCATGTTGAAATGGTAAAACCATGTAATGGTTTGTTACATTTCCACGTGCCATGGAAAAAAACCTGAAGTCTTTACACTACACCAATTAAACTCTGTCTTTATATTAGTACACCAATTTTAGCTGATGCTACTGCACTACATATATTTACTACCTCTTCCATCAGTCTTTGCTAACATTACATCTAATTATAAGTTCATTGATAAGTTATTCGCAGGAGTACAGACAGATAGGAGGAAATGTCAGTCGCCAGTATCTAAAGTTCAGTCATAAAACTCCAGTAATAATAAAATAGGCTGCATAAAATCTGTGTAAATCATTTCTCCTGGGGCAACTGACACTCAGGGCAATACAAAATATTATTTATCAAGATATTGAAACATTTTAAATTAACCTTTTTAAGAATAGGCAGATATAAGATGCAATTCTTTCACAAAAAAAAAAAATTAAAAAAAAAAGGTAGTGGAGTCTATAAGATCATATTATAGACATCATAATTTGGCCAATTTTTGCCACAAGATAAATCATCTTTCTCAGATGCATCTCCAAGTACACAGCTGACAGTTATATCTTTTCCAGTTGTTACTGTCCTACACATAGTCCCTAGAAATGCTAATTGATACACAATTTATTTTAAAAATTACTAAGAATTTGCTTTTAGTTTTTTTCAAAGACATGATCCAGCAGATTAATCAGAGCAAGTGGAGATCAATACACACAGAATATACAGCTGAACATGATACATTACAAATTTAACATTAGTAAAAAGGGGGATAAAATATCATTGAATTACTCTGATAGGACGATAACATTTCTTGTAGTGCTTTCAAGCTCCATATTTTGCACTATTGCAGCAAAGCAAGACTTCAAGGAAAATTCACTTGTCTGGACTTATTTGTGGAGTCTGTATGGAATAAGATTCGTATTTTACGGGGATATGGCAAAAAGCAAAGAGTAGGCAGCCATAATGGTGGAAAGAGACTTGATTTGTTATAATTCCTTCTTACATATTAATATTCAAATCTGGCAATAACTGTGGCTCAGGAAAAAACTAAAGGATCAGATTCAAGTATGCCATGGGTACATGTGTGTACAATTTTTCTGTTTTAAAGAAACAGATGCTGATTCATGTGAAGTAAAATTAATCATTTGAATAATAGTATTTTACTTGCCAAAACAATATACACCTCTGCCAGGTATTCTTATATCTTAATGCAGTTTTAATGAGGATTAATGGAAACATGTGTTTTTGAAACAAATGCTAAAAGGTCTCTGCATTTTTACCAATTGTTTAAAACTCAGTTTTACAGCTTAGAGTTGTAAAACT
>JAWWLV010000005.1:13177978-13208644 GCA_035041135.1 Platyrinchus mystaceus
TGAAACAAATGCTAAAAGGTCTCTGCATTTTTACCAATTGTTTAAAACTCAGTTTTACAGCTTAGAGTTGTAAAACTTAGAGTTGTAAAACTCCATCTCTGCATGGAGAAAGAAATATGATTCCAGAGGTTTTTGATGAAAAGAGGGAAAATGAACTTCAGTCCTGCAGTTGAATCCACAGAGGTGAATTCACGTTGACTTCTGCAAATATTAACACAAGGCCTAGTTCTGCAGTTCTTTTCAATTTTTTCCTGGGTAAAAAAAAACTTTAGAGAACCCAACAGACTTTTTTTGCTGCAAACAGAAGAATTCCTCTCTCTTGTATCCTCTCGAAGGAAAACCATCAACCTCAACTAATTCTTGTATTATCGACAGTTTTCTGGCTAAATCCTGTTCTCATCAACTAAGCACAAGTCTGTTAGCTCAGGACTATCACCACTTACCTGCAATTATGTTTATTAAAAAAAAAAAGAAGAAAAAAAAAGTAGGATTTGTTAATGATATATTTTGAAACTCTGGTAAAATCATCACAGATCAATATTTACGTCTTTATATTTCTGTGGCCCTCTTTTCAAGCATGTTTCCATAACAGATGTAACCAACCCCTTCAATGAAAACTAGTTTCTAATAAAACACATTAAAACGCCTGTATAATTTAATTCCATTAGAAATGCATAAGAGGTTAGCTAGGGTTTATACAGGTATTTATAAGGATATTCAGCAAAAAAGGGCTGTTGGCTATACTAGGAATACACAAAGGACTTCACTGCTCTTTTGCTGTATTTTGCTCTCACAGGAACCCATACTCTCAACTATACATTGAAGGCACAAAACTCTTACACAGACAGACGATCTCCTGTCCTCCCGTGCTGAGTTTGGTTTTGAGGGAGTTTGCAGGTTTAATACAGCTGAAATCAGCCTCAGGAAGATGCACTGAACTCCTCCTTTGGTCCTAAAAGCCTGGGATTGTTTTTCCCCTCCCCAGTCCCCTTGACAGATACCCTGAACTGAAGAAGGTCTGCATGGCTGTGGGATGCCCATATTTCAGTGACTATTACATGTTCCTCCCCAGGATTATTGCTAGCAGTGTTGAAAGTCTAATGTGGTTTTGAAGAACCCTGGACCAGCTCTGTGGTTCTCACCACTTCACATTGCAAGATCTTCAAGATCCAGTTTCCTTCTAACGTGTTCATGTTTCTCTTAAGACACGCTACAATTTCTAAAGAAGAGCACTAACTGCACAGGTATGCAGAGACGTCAAAATGCTTAAATCAAAAAATAAATCATTACCATCAACAAAGGTAATGATCCTGATTCCCTGGCGTGGTGTGGGTGTTTTAAGCTGAATTGTCAATGTGCTTTGGACCTCAAAACAGTTGATCAAGCCCCAAGCGCTCATGCCTTCCATGCCTAGTCCATGCGATGCCGTGGGTAGGTGCAGCCGAGAGGATTTCATTTCAGCGCTGCAGCTGGCAGAGGGAGGGGATGGCTGAACCCCCAGACCGGGGGGAGGGGGCAGCAATCGGGGCAGGTCTGCGCGGCTCTGACCGCGCTGTCCCCGCGCTCGCCGGCCCTCGCTGATGCCCAGCTGCTTCTCCCTGACCTTGAGAGCCGGGAACTGCCCGCGCTGCACATCCCGAAAGGTCAGAGCGGATCCTCGGTGCTTTGCATCAATACGGAGGGAAAACCCAAGCCCTACCGGCAATGCCAGACCTGGTTTCCAAGAGCACATTTTTTTGGGAGAACGCAACAGCGCTGCTAGACTGCCTTTTGTATCCGAGCGCAGCAGTGAGTCAACCGGGTATCCTTTCAATCGCTTCCAAGCGCTGTCTCCCCTGCCCTGACATGCCTTCCCCGACGCGTGGCTGTGCCTCGGCGGGCAGGACGGGCCACGGCCGTGCGGGGAGCGGAGCACAGGGCCGGCATTGCCGAGCGAGCGCCGGGCTGCGGGGACCGGGCTGCGGGGACCGGGCTGCGGGGACCGGGGTCCTCCCGCCCCGCCGCCGAGGGTTTCGGGGTGCGGCGGGTCGGGGGGCACAGGAGCGGGCACGGGCGGTGCGGGGAGAGCGGCCGGGCGGCTCCGCTCGGCCCCGGCTCCCATCGGCACCGGCTCCGCTCGGCCCCGGCCGCGCTGCGCGGGCAGGGCGAGGGAGAAGGAGAAGGGGAAGGAGAAGGCGAAGGCGAAGGCGGGGACGCCTCCGGCCGGCCGGGCTGGCGCCTGCAGCCGCCGGGGGGGCCGGGGAGGGGGCGGCTCAGCCCCCGGGGCCGCGCTCGCCCCTCGGCCGGGGTGGGGAGCGGCCAGCGCGGCCTCCGCCGCCGAGAGACCGCTGCTCGGCCGTCAGCACCCCCTTCCTCGCCCTTCCTTCAGATGCAGGAGGGGGGGTGTCTGAAAAACGCAGGAAGGGAGAGATTTTTGTCTTTCGCCGGTGCCGCTCTACGTGATAATATGTTTATATGATTAGCTGAGCCCAGGGGTGGGAGCGCGGGGAGAGGGGGTGGAGATTGGAGGGGGAGGAGGCTGGAGGTGACTCCAGTTCAGAGCCGGCGGAAAGTCCGTGTCAGGACTTGGCGCTCCCCAGCCGCAGACGGAGCGGTGCACAGCGCGGAGAGGCTGCCATACATTCACTGGGATTTTTTTTTTTTTTTTTTTTGGTGTGTATGTATTGCGTTTTTCCCATTGCCGCGCGCGGTGCTCGCTCAGCGCTCGGTCTCCAGTCGCTGGCGGGGCAGCAGCACCGGGAGGAAGAGGAGAAAATCCGAGGAGGGGCCGGCGCCGCACTCCGCCGGAGGCCAGAATGTCATCCCGGGAGATGTGAATCCAGTCGGTGCGAGCGACAGAGACACGGAGGAGGGGGGTCCATCGTAACGTTCGAGTTGTTCCCCGCTACCCCAGCTGCGGGCATCGCCTCCTGATCGCTGCTCAGAAGGGACTGCCGAGGCTGGGCGCACACGCTGCGCTGCGCCCGTCCTCCCCTCCATTTCGGCTTTTTTTTTTTAATTTTTTTTTTTTTAATTGAATCTGTTCCTCGTGTGCGTGCGGGCGGGAGCCTGGCTGCATCGCGCGTTCGGTGCGGAGCGGCGCGTGGGGAACCGCAGGAAGATGTTGACTTAGCCCCGGCAGAGCCTCCCGGCCGGCCGCGCCGAGCACAAGCCGCCCGTGCCGAGCGCTGCCCCAGCCCGCCGAGCCGCAGCGCCGGCTGCCGCCCGCCCCAGCCCGGCCGCTGACTGCGCCGCGCTGCCCGCCGCTCTGCGGGGCCGCCCGGACCGCGGGGACACTCACACTCACACACACTCACACACACTCACACAGACAGACAGACAGACAGACAGACACCCCGGCCCGCCTTCGGCTCGCAGACAGAGGTAAGCGGAGCCGCGCGTCCCTGCCGCCCGTGCCTTCCCCCGGCCGTGCCCGCCCGGGGAGCGCTGACTGCGGGCGCGCCTCGCCCGCGGGGCCGCCGGCGGCGGGGAACGAGCCCCGCGGTGGGCACAGAGCCCTGCGGTGGGCGCGGAGCCCCGCGGTGGGCGCGGAGCCCCGCGGTGGGCACAGAACCCCGCGGTGGGCGCGGAGCCCCGCGGTGGGCACAGAGCCCCGCGGTGGGCACGGAACCCCGCGGTGGGTACAGAACCCAGCGGTGGGTACAGAACCCCGCGGTGGGTGCAGAACCCCGCGGTGGGTGCAGAACCCCGCGGTGGGTGCAGAGCCCCGCGGTGGGCGCAGGGCCCCGCACCGCCCGTGGCCCCGCTCCGCTCCGCCCGCCGCCCCGCACCGCCGGCCGCCCCCCCGCGCCCTGCGGAGGGACCTGCGGCAGCCGCGCCGAGCAGGCCCCGCAGCCCCGCAGCCAAGTTGCATCCCGGTCGGTAAATAATTACCTGTTGCGGGTTTATTTGTGTAACTCTGACGACCGCCCGTCCCCCCCCATCCCCTGCGAGGGGGGGGGTGGCTGTGGGAAGAGGAATAAATTACCCTTTGTCGGCGGTGGGGTGAGAGCAACTTTTTTTTTTTATTTCTATTTATTTTCACATGTAGAAATCTGGGGCCATCTGGAGACAGAAAACAGTGTGTCATGAGGCACCGTTGCTGTGTCTGGCTCTAAAAATAACATCTTGTTGTTAGTCTGCGCCGGCCCTGCTGGGATTTGAGCGCGGTTTGTCAGAAAGTAAAGAGCTCTGCTGGTGCTCAGGTGTGTTTTCCTTGCCCAGAAATGCCCCTGTGCGCGTCCTGCCGAACAAATGTTCTGCTGTTCGGCTGCCTCAGACGCCCCGGCTCCCTCCTTTTGTTGCCTGCCACGAAAAGAGGTGCCATTTCGCATCATTCTGCAGAAATTGTTTGAATTAATGCAAGTGTGAATTCTTACCGTTTGAAGGAGGGTATTAGCATATCAAAGGTTTCTTAGCTCCGGCTCAATTGAGAAAACTTCAGCTTGTCTTCCATTTGCTTCCAAGGAGAGGCCCAAAGGGCAGTGGGAATTGTAAAGGGGTAAAATGGGGAGGTGGATTTGGGTTGTGTTTCTGAACTTTCGCTGTTTTGCAATTATGCGAGTTAAAAACAAGGTCCCTCCGCGGCGGAGCTCTTGCGAACGCTCGGACAATTACACTCCATTGATTAATGGTTTGTTCCGAGGAGAAAAAGTGACCTTTTATGACAGGCACTGTGGCGAGGTTTCTGATGTCCCTGGGAGGGGGATTTAGAAGCCCTTTCTGCCGCTCATGCTCTGGGTATGGCCTACACGGGGCTGCGTGCAGGGCTCAATGGGGAAGACCTTCTAATTACTTCAGAAAACAAATGAAATCTTGCAATAAAAGACCTCTCGATTCCAGGCCTTTGAAACAAATATGCTTCCCACCTTAATGGGTGGGTAGGCTGGAATAATAGATATTTTTATGGAGAGTTTTAAAAGAAGTTTTGATCACCATCGGCCATATGCTTCCATTTCCTTTTCATTCCAGAAAAAGTGAAAATGAGTAATTCTCGTAATCTCATTTAATCAGTGATACTGTGTTTACTAAGATAACCTAATTTGCGGTTAGTATTACCCTATAATAAATAATTCGAAACCGGCTATGGCAGGAGTGCTGTTTTGGTGGCTTTGTAGAACAGTTATTGCATTGCAAGTTGTTTTACGTGACTACGTATTTGTAGTTTTTTATTCTTTTGTTACCGTTTCTTTGAGTCTGGAAGGGGATGTGGCCTGGCCTACCCTTTGTTTTTATCTTTGCAAATCAGTATTCATAATCCAACAACCCGAAAGCCAAGCAAAATCCAGTTATCCATCAATAAGTTGGGACCTTTTCCAGGGACCAGATGTTTCTTGGGAACTATATTCTGGTTTATATCTCTGGCAGAAAAGAACTTCCTATGCTTTCCTTGCCTATTGCTTCTTTCCGAATGTTTTGCTTAAACGATACACATATTATAAACATACAATTTGTGTTTTAAAAATATTTAAGTGCTTGATGTGTAGTATTTGGGCTGTTGTTTGGCCTTTGTTTGTTTGTTTGTTTGGTCATGTTTTTTCCTCCTGGCTCACCATTCGAGGGGTGTTTTTTCTAAGCCATGAAAGTGATGTGCCTTTAGAGTAGGGTGTCTTCACTCAGGCATCAGCGTCCTTTCATTTCGTGAAGGAACTGAGTATATCTGGTGTGTCTTGGGGAAAACCACTGCCCTTAATGAAATGATTTATATAGACTTCGGTTATTCCTAGATGGAGACGACCACTTGGGCATTTTGTAAATAGATGTATTTAGTGGTCCTAAAATGACATAATTACTTTCAGGTGATTTCCAGCAGCTTATTTACCTAATGTCTTCAGCTGTCTGAAGTAGTACCTTTTGGTGGTGTAAAAGGAACATATTGATGTAATTGCCATTATCACACTTAAGTTGCTGTTAACTAGTCTGCTTTGAATGCAGAGTGCTATAAAGAAAGCACATTATCCTTTCAGCTATTAGGGATAATCTAAAAATTGTCTTGAAAATGTTGCACTTCGGTTTATGCGACGCCAACCCCAAACTCGACAAACCTCCGAAGGTAAAAAAAAAAATAAAAAAGTAGTGGAAAGAAGATTTTCAACATTCAGATGACAAAATTGGACCACTTAGAGAAAAATTAATGTGCTGCAGCAGCACTTCAGCTGCCATTTTCAATCACTGTGGGTTACTATGTGTTGGCAACAGTAAAAAAGCATAGACGTTCAGATAGCTCGGGGAGCTCGGAGTTGGGGGAATCAGGATGTTGAATCATGTGGGGTAGAACAAACCAATTACTTCAGGTTTTGACTTGAGAATTTCCAGTAAACATTTTTTTTTTTTTCTGGCTTTTGGCTCCCCTGCTCATTAATAGACCAACATCAAAGCAGGCAACTAAACTTCCAAATGTTATAAAAACTAATGTAAAGATACAGATCTCACATGTAGTCTTGCAAGTCTTAATTTAAAACAAGCAGTTGGAGTTTTTATTGCTGCAATTTTCACAATCAGCAGAGACATTAACACCAGGCTTCTGGGTGTTTCCCTTCTTAAAATGAGCAAGAGGAGAGCTTTAAAAAAACCAAAGTTTGCTTAGTTAGTTCTTATTTGATCACTTCAGAAGCTTTCTCAATGTTTTATTTATCTCTTATTGCTTTTAATGCATAAAGTCAGGAAAGGGGGTTACTCAGGAATTCCAGTCTCTAGTAAGGAAGCACCTTATTAAAATTTAAATAAGCAAGTCTTAGGCATTTGTAGTCTTTATGGTTAATAGTGTGTAATAATACGATTGGTTTTCTGAAAATGTGATATGTAGGTAGGACACTTTGATTAAGAGATATTTTTTTAAATGAGAATAGTTATAATGAAGATAAAATGCTGCAGTTTTGAATGACAGCTTTTTAGAAAGGTCCACAATTTTCACTTAAGGATTTTGGAGAGGGAAGTTTCTACTTAGGCGAAGTACTTATCAAAGTTATATTTGAAATTCATTTCTAGATAGTGTCATAAATTCACATAAATCATAATAACCATACAGGAGAAAGAACTGTTTGATGTTTGGAGAGCACAGAAACAGAATCATAAGTTTTAACTGAAATTTGAACTAGAAGTTTTTGTATATCCAAGTCCTTACTCATCCTGTGCCCACCTAGGATGTTGACATAAATGTAAGAAAATAATGGTAAATGATAGTGTGGCTCTTGCAGAGAGCACCATGCTTAGTAATAGTAATATTACTACTAGTACTACTAATGAATATATTTTATATAAAAAACTGCTCTGTCTGCTCTGCGTATCCACTGAGCAGTATCTGTGGATGACTGATTGTACAGGAACCGGAGTTAACAAGTAGTGATTTTTACCTGGTCAGCTGCAAGTGAAGAAGTTAAACTATGTCTGCTGTATAGTGGAACTCATATTCATGCATAGGCAGACAAGCAGTCAGTTATAAAGCAATATCCTTCAGAGCACAGGCCAGGCAAATTTACAGTCATCATCTTACTTGGAGATGTCACATTAAACACACCCTTTTCGAAGCATTTTTTTAGCATTGATGTTCGTGACGTACAAAAGAGATTTGAAATTGCAAGAATTTCACCTTTTTAAGTATTTATGTGCCGCTTTTAAACTTAAAGGCTGTCTGTTATTTTTTAAAACCCTCAGTTTGAAACGGGTAAAAGATTTAAACCATCACGGTTGTAATTGGATGTCAAGAAAACTGGAAGAACAACAAGCTATTTTAAGGCCATTCTCAGTAATCCTAACAGTCGTGTTTAATATTTAAATAGTTTTCAAAGATAGCTGCATTTTGTTTCCAACACTTTTTAAAATAAAAGTAGCACGTGGCTCTGGAATACTGGTAACTTGCAATTTAATGTGAATATATACCTGGTGTAGAAAATACTTCTGGTCTTTATTTACCAAGTGTGATTGTTTGTAACATTCTTCACTTGAAAGGTGAAAGATGACAGGTTTAAAGCCCTCTTCAGTGGCTGATTTTCTCGGAGTTGATGTTTTTTTCAGCCTGTAATGTTCGAGGTGTGTTCCCACAGCACAGAGTGGGAAGGTTGTGTCGCTCCATCCCCGCGGTTTGGTCACAGCAATGCTCAGGGAGTGCTCCGGTCCTGCAGCGTTCTCGAGGTGCACACTGATAGTTAACCACAAATTGAGTCCCTAGAAGAGGGAAGTCTTCACATTGAGAATCGTAGCATCTCCAGGTTATGGATTGTTACATCAAATGGAGTATTTGATGGGTTTTAGAAGAATATGTAGTAGGCATATGTCATGAATTCTTTTTGATTATCATAAGGTACTGTAATGATTCAACCAGCTCTAGCTTGCCATTATCCAAATTATTTAGAAAGGCACAGCAGTAAAAAGCATTGCAGCCTGACTGAAGCAAGCACAGTTTAACACCTGCAGGTGGAGTGCAGGCTGGCAAAATGCTGTTGATTGTTACCCTGGCACAAAGCAAGCTTAGGTACAGTTTGCCTGATTACAACAAAAATACGTTTTTATGAGCAGAGTACTTCATGTTTGGGGAATGTTTTGTGTGTTGTCTGCTAAGTAAAATCCCATCACACTTGTATACATTTGTTCAATTATCAGAGCAGCTAAGAGGAGGAAAAAAAATCAATTTACCCTGAAAAGCACCAGAAATAAGATTACTTTGGCGAGTAGGAACTTGCCAGCGCTGTCTAAATTGCTTAATATTATCAAATGCTGCCATGTTTCATGTTCAGTAAGAAGGATATTGACTATTCTACATGTCCAGGTCTGCTATTTGTCCATTTCTTTATAAGGTATAAGCATGTCTTATTTTTATTCCTTCAATAGCAGTTACAGATAAATCGGAGGATCTAACAATAACTTTATAAAATTGATGGAATACCACCATTCACTGGAGAAATAGTATTTACTTGAGATAAGCGATAACAACTAGTTTTTTCTGTTGTTGTTCTTGTAACAGACAAATGTAAATACCTCAGCAGACATTTCAGAGTGAAAGGCAGGAGATAAAATATAATTACTTTTCAGGGTGGCTCTGACGATTCCCATGTTCCTGTCTGTAATACAAAAGAGATATCTTTGCTCATCACCTCAGAATAGGAAGGCCATTGTTACTTCTGAATATAAAAATATTTTCTGATTTTTAATGTTGACCTCAGTATTCATCTTTAGGTCTTCTGTGTAAGCTGGAGTCCTTATAGCCATAAACTCTAGTCGCTGTTATCCCACGGAGCATTTGATAGAGCACCTAATGGACTCTGCTCCTGGATTTTTCTTGAATGCAGAACATCTTGCTTCATTCAGGCACCAAAACTAACTTTGCTACAAGGACAGGCAACGCGACAAGTTAGAATCAATGGACCATTTGTAGGTCACAAAGTCAGTTTACTGGAATTTCAGAGGAAACTGGTTGAAAAGAGAGGACAAATGTCACTTTGAATAGAGATGTTTAAATCAGACTTCTGCCTTAGGGTAAAATTTAGGTCTCTTGTAGCCTAGATGTAATGTCTCCCTCTACAGAGCACAGCATTAATCATGGCTTGACAAGTGATCATGGGCTGAGAAAAATAGGGCCTGTCTTGGTTGTGTGGTTATTTTTTTTTCTAATCTTAATCTCTTAGGAGCACATTATAAACACTAACATTTACACAAAAAGGTTTAAGTTTCCATGTCTGTTTCGGTGGGGAGTGTAGCTATCTTCAGAGAAAATCTGGTTAGAGCTGGTAAGAAGCTACTTGTGTTTCTTTTGGAGACGCAATATTAGGAATATTTTCCTTTTAACGTAATGCAGTTTTTGATTTATCTTATGCCATTTCCTCCTACAAATACAGTAGAGTCTGGGTCTGGCTGTTTTGTCCCTTGGTGTAATAACTAACTCTGAAATTACTGTCTCTTTGCTTTAACAGTGTTTTACAATGTGTTTATCAGCCAAGAAAGGTACTTCCTTTTTCAAAACTGGCAATATAGGGGAAAATGGGGAAGGGATTTTAAACTGTAACACAGATTGACTTGACACTGATCAATGTATATCAGTGTTTTTATACTATGCTAATGATGTGTTTCTTGGCCACAGTGAGCTACAAAAGCTGGAATGAAGTAAGAGGAATGAAGAGTGCTGTTTAAGATCCCGAGTTCTGATACTGCACAAATAAAAGTGTGTTTAATATGTTAATACTTAAACTAGGGGTGTCTTGATGCATAGGTATGTTGTGGGAGTGTCCATCCCTTTTATGGCAGAGGGGAATTTTGCGATATCTTGGGGTTTTTCGCAGCTTCCTGTGGTGGGGACAGTGTGGGAGCAGCACTCGGTGTGTGCTGTGTCAGATGTGCAGCGTGAGATTCGTGTCTGCAGCTGCTGCAAAAACAGGTGATACCAGCAAAGGAGCAGCAAACCCACTTGTCACTGGATAATTACGCTTTAAAAATCAGACTGCTCCTGTTTATTCGGTTGCCTCTGGATGTGATAAAACCCCCGGTCTCTCGTTTGGGTTTGGCCGCTGCTTTTTCCTCTGTGCCCTGTGTTGGTGTTTTGCGATGAGCCGACAGCTCACCCCGATCGCTGCTGTGAATGCCGGTGTCAGTTAATAATGCCGATTACTGGTGGAGTTGTTCCTGCCGGCTGGGGAGGGGTGACCGACCTTGTTCCTGCCCGTCAGATGTGCTGCTGGTGCTGCTGGTGTGCTCAGAGCTGTGAGAGCAGTGCTGGAACCATCGCATAGCAGGACACTTCAGTTCACTTTACTGGGTGTTCCCTCACAGGATCGTGTTTTTAATTTTTTACGGTCTGTGCTGGTGTGAGGAGTGCTCAGAAACAATCCCCTTGCAGGAGGCAGCGTTGCTTCTAAATAAAGTGCCATTTTAAGAAAATATTTCTGAGAACAAGTTGTGCTGTTGACTCTGCATTTCTCTGGCAAATTCCAGATGCCTGTGTTGATGGTAGGCAGAATTCTTTCCCATCTGATCCAGGCATCCTTTCATTAGACTATTGGACTATTTTGCAGACTTTTTCTATGTGAAGTGACCGATTGGAAAACCTTGTTTTTTTCAGAATGAATAAAGATTGCATTTTCATTTTGAGCAAAATGACTGTTCTGCAGAAGACCAATTCATGACTATTTTGTTGGTAAATTTGTCACTTAAACGTCGAAGGGCAGTTTCTCCAGCAGTTTTTATTTACTTCAGCCTAGTAGGTATTTCTTCAATGCAGACTGTCAGTCAGTGAGGCTGATGCTTGTGTAAATCAGTATAAAGTGCTTAAAGGAGAGAAGGTGCCTCAGCAGTGGTGTATTTCTGTCTAAGCTGCTGTGCCAGGAAAATGGGCTGAGGCTGGAGTTGTTTTGAAGAGGGAGGGGAGATGCTGGCTGACATAATTTGAAAGTGAGAAGAAATCCTTTTGCCCTTCAGGCAGTCATCTTACCCGTGCTTGATTAGAGCATCACATCTCCAAAATGTAATTTTTTTCCTGCTTTCTTTACTTCATTTTTCTTCTCCTCAGCTGAGGACGTGTGTAATAGTACCTGATAGTAACCAGTTGTAGATCCAACTGTTAAAGATATTCCAGCAGCAGAGAAGAGCTCTGTATGCAGCAGTTTCATCGTCTTGGACACCCAAAATTTGTCCTACATTTATGCCATGGAATGGCTGTAGCCATACTGGAATATCATGGATGTGTTTGGTTTTTTTTCTGAAACCTCGAAAGGCTGTATTTTCGAATTTATTTTTCCAGAGAAAATTCCAGTGACCCAGTGCATCTGTGACTTTATGCTCTGTGCATGTGCATCTTTTGTGGGTGTTGGTGGCTCTGATGGCACTCCTTGCAGAAAGGGAGATTTGGCTCTGCAGGAGAAACAAACCCACAGGCAGTTCGTTCTTCCCACGTTAGAAGAGGAATTAAAGCTGCCTGGTGGCTCCCCAGTATTTTCTGTGTGTGAAAGGTTAGATAGGATGAAGGCTTAATTATGAGATGTACTTAATATTTATAGCTTCCCTCATTGAAGCCTTTTCCCATTTGCTTTGAAGGGATTTTTGTCTATAAAGCTTATGCTATTATAGTGAAAAAAATCAGACATTCTAAGGGTAATGTCTTTTGAAGAAAAACATTTGTCTCCAATTGGGTGAAAACCATATTGTTACTTCATGATTGCATATAAGTAGGGACTTTTTATTTATTTATTTATTTATTTATTTATTTATTTTAAATTTTCAAGGTAACTTACCATTCATTTTATTTGCATTTTAAACTTTGGTGGAGTGCATGTGTAACTGTATCCCAAAGTGGCATTGGGTTTTATCTCCCAGCAGTAAATGCAATGAGGGATGCTGCTGTTTGTTTGATTTCGGGTTAGGGAGATGCATCAGATAGGATGAATTTGTTTTCTTTGGAGTGATTTTTCATTTCTGTTCAGTTCTGCATAAGCAGAGCAATTTTTTTTTCCTTTTGATTTCTTTCTTTTCCTCTCTTTTTTCTTCTTTTTTTTTTTTTTTCTCTCCAAACTGAGAGCATTTAGTTTAACATTTAGGTAGAAAAAAATTATGTGTTTTGATATAGGAAAACTAAAGCTGAATGTTTATCTTTTCCAAGGGGACAAGAAGAGACACAGAGCTGGGGAAAAAAAAAAAAAGGAAGAATGTTTTCTGTGTAAACTCCTTATATTGGATAACATTGGAGAAGGATTTCTGGGGGAGTTTCTGTAAAATGATGACTGATTATTTGGTTTCCTGTGCCGGCTGTTACCCACATTTTTCACATATTTTTGCTCATTCTTATTATTACCTGCAGAGGGAGCTTGTATATGAGATAATCAGAGTAATCAAGGCATTGTGAGCTGAATTGTTGCCAGTAAGTACAGTTCATTTCACAGTGCCTTCTCTGTCAGGCAGAGCAGAGGGGCTCAGCTTTGAAAAACACTGTCCATCAGTAACAGTAAATAACAGTGGGCAAAAACTGTAAAGCATTAGTAAGCAAAGGCTGACTTTAACAATACTTCGTATTTCGAAGTGTCTTTTTATAAAAAAAATGGAGAAGCAACTGAGGAGAGCAGTTCTTGCCTGTCGAGGTGCCAGAGGACAGCTTTGGTACTCGTTGTGACGGGAAGCAGATTTTTGGTTGCATAAAGTGCCTTCTCAGGTCCTAAAAATGTCGTGTCAGCAGGAGAGAGGCAGCACAGCCCTCTCAGTGCTCGGCACCTCCCGGGCAGGGCACTGTGTGCTGGCAAAAAGCAGTAGGTAAGTCTTTTCTCTTCATGCAAGTGTTATGGATCATAATCAAGGTGACTGCAGATGCAAGGCCGGCTCTTAATTTGGCTTTTTCTCTATTTAAAGTATAAAAAGGTGAGTGAGTTTCATCCAAATATTGTTGATCAATCGATAAACCAAACAAAGAGTCGTCAGGATTTCTCTCTTAAGCTTTGGTAAATACAACAGAGAGCAAGTAATGCCATAACCTCAGTTTATTTGTAAATTGTAACTTAAAAACTAGCTTGAAGAATCAGAAATGCGTATTTCAAATGGTGGTATTTCCTTCATCTCGCACAGTGAAACAAATGGTGTGGTGTATTGAATGCCTTATAATTTGTATTGGAGTTCTCTGGATGATGAAAGTGTGTTGTCCTTCAAAAAGTTAAAACTTTAGAGAAGAAAATAATTCATTTATAATACTGTTTAGCTTGCTGAGCAAGAAGCAGAATAGATGGTACTTAGATGAATTCTGTGCTATTTATCTCTGGAAAATGGTGGCAATCCTTTTACTTTAAAATATTTCAGTAAGTTTAAGGATGATTTGTTATGATGTTAGGAAGTGAAGCAGTGTGCATGCACATTCCATAAAACAGGAACAGCTCTCTGTAACGTGCTCTCCTGTAATAAATCTGTGGCATAAATTGCTTTGAGTTGATGTTTGGGGGGGGGGGTTGTTAGTTTAAACTAACAGAGAACTTCAGAGTTAACATATGTTCAGCCTGACGTGGTCTGGGGGATTTAGTTTGGATTCTCTTTTTAAACACCGGGAAAGGTTTCCCATATCTAAAAGAGCAGCAACTCTGTGTCGATTTATTATTTATACTGGCTAATCCTTGCTAATGTGAAAAGTCAGCTTGTTATTGTAACACCAAATGGCCCTCTAAGTAGGGAAACAGTTAAGTAGATCTCCTGTAATAGGTTGTTGTCCAATAAAGAGATTTATGGTATTGGCAAGGGCTATTGTATAGGTATTACCCTCTCACAGCATGATCATGTATTATCTTAACAACTCAGTGCCACATTTATGTTGAGCATTTTCATAACAGGGTAAGAATATTAGCCACAGCAATTACACTCCAATAGGATTATGATGGTAAGAGTTACAGAAAATACAGAAGTGATGTCTTTCATAGCCATGTTGATAGGTCCTAGGAGTTGAAAAGTTGTATCATCCTTTCTGCACGGGCAAATGCTGATGTATTAGTCATGATGAAGAGAGAGAGGTTTGCTAATTTAATCTTGTTGAGGCATTACGGGGAGGTGATGGACATAATCTCTCTTCACACAGTGTGTTCTTTCTTTCCCGGTGAGGTGAGGGTGTTGCTCAAGTTCCACTCGGTGCAGATTGTCGTACAGTGTGAAAATCAGCCTGTGCACGTCACTTCAGTAGTGCTGGGAGGATAATGGAGCTGGGATTAAGATACAGTTTTTAACACCCTTGCAGTTTGGAGGTGGAACAATGGTAATTTAGCTGCTACGCTGGAAGAGCCTTCTTCACTAAAATCACATTCCTTTTTTTCAGCCATAGTGTAACACATTTTCTTTCATTAGCACCAGGTTTTTGTGGTGATAAGTAACTTAGATACTTTTAAAAATTACTGCAAGCAACAAAAGTGACAATAATGTCATACTTGTACAATTTTCATGTAAGTGACATTCAAGCTGTTCCTTAATTCTTAAAATTTTCCATCTGTTTTTTAAAGAAACAAAAAAGTGAGACATTAATACTCACTTATTTGGCAGAAGCAATATACCAGTCACATTTAATAAAAGTAAAATAGGTTTTGTCAATAAAAAACACTTATGGGGTTTAATTGAACAAAATACATGAGGTTATGTAGTCATTTATGAATAACTGCACTGCGTAGTGCAGCAGTCTGCGTGGCAGAGTGTGACGAAACAGCCACATATTTTAAGGTATCTTGAGCTGTAATTAGTAAATACTGAAATAATGAGTGTTTAAACAAAGAAAAATAGCTTTCTTCCCCCGTACAATATGATAAGGTCATTACAAATTAAGCAATTATATAGATGGCAATTCTTATTTCCAGTACATGTTCCATATATTGTACACATCCATTGGTAGTATTGGCTAGGTTTGTAAGACATGACGTTTTCTGGATGTTTGGGATTAATTCAGTGTGTAAGGCTTTATACAGAAAGATCCTGTACCCACCTGTTTTAAATTGTTATTGATTGCCAGAAGCCAAAGGAAAGGTATATATGTTTCTTTTAATACGAAATATTCCACTTCTGAAAATGTGCAGTAGAAGTTGCACCCAGGCTTAAATGTTTGGGGTTTTTTTTCATTATTTTTGTAATCGTGATGGCAGCGTGTGGCTTTATCTGTGACCCGTAGCTCATACATGTCGTATCTGCTGCAAAACTGGGGAACTTTGTCTTTACTTCTGTGTTCAGCAGGAGAATTATGACCTGAAGAATAACACTTTCTATTTTAGACAGGCTCCTGTGGGTTCTTAGATTGGCTTCACTTTTCATTCATTTTGAGCTGTGGAAAACGATGGTGTCTTTTGTCTGGGAGTAGAAAGCAAACACAAAAGGATGAATGTTCCCCCCCGTGAATGTGGAGCTCCAGCCGATGGCAGAGCGTGAACTGTGACTGCATTGTTGAGGGCAGCGCTTGGCTTGTTACACCCTGGCTGAGAAGAACTTAAAATAAATGGTGAATAATGCAGAAAAACTCACTAAGAAGTAAAGCATCTTATCCAGGCTTTAATACTACAATTATTTATAATTAATTTTCAGAGTTCTTAAATAGAGTGCAGTGGATTTGTTTTACACCTATATATAATATAAAAAGTTGTCTAATATTTTAGAAGACAGTTTCTACATTTGAAAGAGGAAAATATATGCAGAAATATTCTTACCAAATTGTTAGCCTTATGTGCTCTCCTGAAGTATTTTTGCAATATGTATATGTAACTAAGATAAAGATTGATCAGTTTTCTTTTTGTACAAATGCCACAATGAATGGCTTCCTAAAATCAGTATTCTTCTGTTTGCAAGACAACAAATCAAAACACAGATCCACACTGCAGTCATTTTACTTGTAGTGTGCATTAAAATTGAAGCCACACTAAGTCATACTTAACTGCCCACAGACACCTAACCCTGAAGAAGGGGCAAGTCTTTTTCTCCTTTTCTCGTTTTTATTATTATTTGTATCTGTCTGTTTGGAACAGCAGTGCTGTTATGACTAATAAAGCTTTTGTATTTGGCAAATGGGATGCAAGTAAAACTCAGCAGTTCTTGGCTCCCGACTGACAAATCTGCCGATCGGAGCGCGTGAAACCAGCGCGATCCTTCAGGTGTACCCGAGAATAAAACTGTTCCTTACGTCTGCCACTGGACAGAATTCATTTATCCTTACTACATCTTCACTTCTAATGATATTATTTCTGATTACAGTGATGTTTACAGCAGTGTTTAGACAATGGCATGATAAGTACTGCTTTCAGCCTGTTTATGAACATATGGTCCTCAGATTTTAATTAAAAAAACCCAAACCACAATATAGTGATTTACAGCAAAATCAGTGTCTTTCTATTATCCACCTAATTAATGGCCAATTGAAAAGCTTAGATTATTTTAATTATATTTAGCTTACCTTTTTCTCTCCAACATTGACTGATCTTTGCATGTGATATATTGCTAAGATTCTGTAACCAGTAAATTTCTTAGTTCTTACATATTTTCCACAGAAATCACTCAATATATGAAAAATTATTTAAAATTATTCTTTTTGTTCAATACAATTTTATATATTTAAAAAAAAAAAAGTTACCAAAGTCCTAATGTTAATTGAATTGAAGTCAAATGAATGAAAATTTTATTGTAGGTCTAATGGAAGCTATCCAGTAAACTATTTCTGTGTGTATTTTAAATAGATACATAACCAATACACCAAATAAAGCTGCAAATAAAACTAATTGATTAGGATTTATGAAAAACGTGTGGGGGCAGTGGGAGAACTTGCTGCTGTTCCAGTGCTGTGGGTGAGCAGTTTGCACGACTGCTCCCAACCTCTGCACAGGTGAGAGATGGGGTTAATCCATCCTTGCTCTCATCATTTAATTACAGCCCTTATTTAAGTTACCTAAAAGAGAGCTGTGCATAGAGGAAATATTGGCTGCTGCTAAACAACGAGCAAGTGTGCTTGGTGCAATTTTATTGGGGCTCATAAAGGGTATAAAGAAGTAGCTCCTGGTATTGTGCTCCAAAATTCACTCAGGTCCATCTGACTATTGAACAAGTTGTGTTCTAACTGTGGTGTTGGTGAAACCCTGTGAATGCCAACGCATACAGGACATTTCCACACTGCCCTGCTCTCCACAGGAGAAAAAAACAGGGGTAACACCTTTTTCCCTGTAGGTTTGAGACTTGCAGCTCTCTGGTGGCTGATCCGTAGCTGTCTGTCACAGCCTGTGTGCAGTGGTGTTCTGCCCCTCTGGGAAGCTATGAGCCCCAGCCTGCAGGTCCACATTCTTACTGTATTCTTTCAGTTCCTTCATGGTAAAACAAAGGTGTGATTAGGACTAATTTAGCTAATCATCACGAGCTGGAGGTGGTCCCATCTGCCCTTCACCCTGAAAAACTGCCTGTGATACATAAGTGTGATGGTTGTGAGAGTGAAGGGGGAGCGCTGTGTGTGCTGTCTGCAGATGAAGATCCTTGGAAACCAGGTTTGTCCTTTTTCTGTTATTCACAGTCAAAAAGTCAAAATCTCCATTTTAATGAAGACATTTCAAAGAACAGACGGGCTGAGAAAGATATTGTATTTCTTTACCTGCTCCTTCCCCTTAAACATGGAAGAGCCCCTAGGCTATAAATTAAAGTGTTTCACCCTGTGTAGTTGATCTCAGGCTGCCCAGTCGCTGTGAGGAGTTAAAGTTTAAGAAAAAAAAAAGCATTGTAAATGGGTTGGTGTTTTCAGGGCTTTCAGTCTGTGGTTATCTTTTGTCCCCTTCCTGTCCTGTTTTTGTCAATATTTTCCTTTCACCTAAGAACTACAGCAAGTGGGAGGAAAAGTAACTTGAAAGAATGTAATTACGCCAGAGATGCATTTTCATGTGGGAACCTTTATAATGCCTTCATGTAAATGACATTCCCTATGGAAACCCCAAGAGCCCTTGGGAGCAGAAGGGTTCATCATGGGAAGCAGTGCCAAGGCTGGGGGGGCACCCTGGGAGCCAGTGGAGTGTCTGATCCAGGGGTTCCCGGGCTCGTAGGAGATGCTGCCATGGGGAGGACGGGTGTATCTCCCGGGCTGGGCTCCTGCCTGGTACGTTGTGTTCTTTCTTTCCTTTCATTTTTTGTGTTCTTGGGTGTGCTCGCTGGCAGTCAGTTCTGCTGAATGCTGATTTCTGGAGGGGGAGCCTCTCCTGCAGCAGCAGAGCTGGGGTGACAAGGAACGCTTGTCGAGGCTGGCTGGATTCCAGGGTGTTTCCTAGAGTCCATTTCTCTGTAACCTGGAACAAGAAGAGATTTTTTTTTGTTTTTGTTTTTTTAATTTCAAAAGCTCCATATTTTTAAGCTTTGTTGGTGAGTCTTCTAAAATTTAAAATTGGTTTTAGCGTTTGTTACTATCCCTACCGCATTCTTAAAAATTAATTGTCCTGTTGAATAGTGTTTCCCAATCAGCTTGAATTATTGATGTTTTGGTCCTTAGTGGAAGAGCAGTGGTACTTTTCCTCCCATACCACAGCCTGTTCAACCTCAGCTTAATGAGTTCTACTCCAGTACCTGAAGTAGAGTAACAGCACAAAAAAGAAATCATAATTATGACTTACTGAATGAGGCTCAAATTGAAAAGTGGGAAACGGACTTTTGTGTAAGTTCAGGCTTTAAGAAATTGGTGCTTTGTGGATGTTGAAGCAATCAGTACTTGCTGTTTGGAAGTAAGAGCTGTTAGTGGTCGTTTCAAGATAAATACCTTCCTAGAGAGGAATGCAATTTAAATTTAGCATATTTAAATATCTGAAAGTATTAGATGAATGTATTTTTGGTTTCAGCTATCATAAGCTCTTCTTACAGACTGTGTTTTTAGTAAATATTTTTGAAAGTGAATGAAATAATAACAAAGTTTGACCAGTAGTAAATATCTGCTCGTGAACGTGTATATAGTTGAGTACGTGTATGTCTGTGTCTTTATTAAAATGGTACTTATTTAAAAATAAAAAGTTTCCACTTCATCATGTGGTAAAATTGTGAGGCAGATCGGGAGGAGAAATGCCTGTTGCTGGTAGCCAGGAAGAGCCTGTTTTCCTTCCCTCTGCCCTTGGTCAGTGCTGACTGGAATGTCAAATCACCTTTTGACTGAAGAGATATTAAAATAAAACTGAGTAACTTTTGGAGAGTATGTTGATAACCAGGCAGTGTCAGGTGAAGAGTTCTGTCGTGCCTCTGTTACTTCTTACATATCTGAGAAGATGGACCTTTAGTTTGACTTTTTTTTTTCTTCCTTTCCATTTTTGTCAGTATTATTTGTCATCCTGTCTTTCTCCTTCTCTTCTTCCAGAAATAAATTCTTAGTTAGCCCAATAGTGACCCATAAATAAACTGTATGCTCATTACTTTCACCACCTCTTCTGGATTTGATGTTTAAACAAAAAACCACCAGCAACAAAACACAAACAAATGAAACAAAACAAACAAAAAAGCGCAAAACAGGCAATAGATGTGTTGAAATTGTCAGCTTTTTATAAAACTAATATTATTATGGCGGCATTATGAAATCATCAGTCCTTTATAGAATATTGTTATGGCACTGTAAATCATCATTTATAGAATGTGGTTTCTTGCAGGATAGCAGATGTTTCTGAATAATTCTGTGCCTCTCACTGCTGGTGTGTGCTGGCCCCTCTTGCAGCATCGAGTGCCCGTGGCCTCTTTCTCTGTCTCCTTCTTTATTACTGACTCCTTCACCAGACAGTTCCGTGGATTCTGATGTGGTTGGAGGGCCTTTCTTTGGGATTAAAAAGCGAATAATTGCACTCCGTGTGTCTTGTGTGTCCCGGAGAGGAGTCAGTTCTGTCCCTTGGGTTGTGAGAGGGTGGCAGGTGATCCTAAATGCTGGCAGCCTTAAGGAAATCCCACTGCACTCAGGTATTTCATGCTAGCAGGTCTCCCCTTCTCTGTGCGGTGCCACCCGTTTCCTGATCCCTGTTGACCTGCATTCCTGCACTGTCAGTCCTGCTCTGCTCCTTCAGCTGTCTCTATTTTGCTGGGGCTCCCCCTGTCCCCCCAGGCCGGGCAGGGTGACTGTCTGTCCCCAGGCCTTCCCTTTTCCATCTCCTGCTCTCCCCCTTCGCCCTTCCCAAGGGCTTTCCTGCTTTCCCTGCGCCCCAAACTGGCCGGGGAACAGCGTCTAACACCGACTTCCCGCTCTGCCTGCTCTCCTAGCTTCATTTCTCTCCTCTTTCTTTTCTTTTTGATTCTTTTTTGATTTTTTTTTTTAGTCCCTGGCCCCATGGTGTGACTCTCACTGATTTCTGGTGAGTAACCAGCAGCACAGGGGACTCTGCCTGATGATGATTTCATTGTGCATCTGATTTGTAATCTATTGCAGAAGTGCCTGGAATGCTGAAGGCTGATAGTGTTATTTAGGGTTAGAAATTTAAAATATTAAAGCACATAAAGGACCAGTTAAATCCAGGTGGCTTGCTGAGGGTGTGTACAACTTGCATGGTTTTGTTAGCTGAAGGTTTGGCACAATGCAGTATCTTTGGACAAGGTGTGAAATACGGTGATCAAGATTAAATTTAGAGATATTCAGACTGCTGAATGAGAAGCTGCATTTTCTTAACAGGGACAGCTTCTCTTAAATTTGCCTTCTATCTGTTGAGCTGTCAGCGACTCTGTCACTGAAGGCTTAAAGCTGTATTCATGAAAACAAGAGTTTGCTGGATTTCACAGAAAATGCTATTTTTGTTAAAAGTAGCAATCAGACCAAAAGGTTAGACTATCATCAAAGTGTCTGTAAAAATATGCTTAAGACCCCGTTCTGTTCTTGGCTGTCGCAAGAGAAGATGACTTGTAAATTGCCTTTCATAAAAGTGAGTTTGATTTAAGGTATTAATAAAATCTAAATTTGTGCATTCTGGCTGTGGGGACTGAAGATTTTAATTTAGTGAAATGCCAGAACAATTTTTTTGTGCTCAGTTTGATGAGTGTTATGTGAGAATTCCATCTTGCTAAATTAGGGCAGACATATATATTACAGTGTTTACAAACTGTTATGATTACAACCTGTTAAATTTCATATTTAATATTCAGTCATCTTTGAGAAATAAAGTCACCTCGTTTTTGTCTCGGCGCTGTTGAATTCTTGTGTTAAAATAGATTAAATTGCAAATGTTAATCTAAGTAACTGTGGAGAGTTGTGACCTGGATTTGAAATAGCCATGAGACTATCAGAGCAGCAGTAAATCTGCCAGAACATTTAAGGCAGGGATATGTCTGATGTGAGAATCGGAGTGCAGGCGGAGGAAGAGCCTGAAAAGAAAGTCCTGTGCCAATGTCATTTTATTCTAAAACAAAACAAGTAAGAACCTGTCACTTGTAGCTGTGTTTTTACAGGCAGCACACAGTAACTTAATAGAAACTTCCTTTAAAAGGGTAATCTGAAATTCAAGGTGCATTAAGACACTGTGGCACTGAGGCACTTGGGTTCCTCATCCTCTGTGCTTCCTCTGGCAGCAGCGATTCCATCTGGGAAATATGGATGGGAACTTCAGGTGGAGGATCCAGCCTAAAGGAACCAGCAGGTTGAGGAGAAGGCAGATACTAAATGTGCTTACCCTTTGTTTTCAGCTTTCTCCTTCTGCCATTACATGACTGGGTTTTTTCTCAGCTAAACCTGACTTCAGCCCTGGTTCTGGGTGCTTTTAAAGCCTGATATCATCAAAAGGTCCTCAGGGTTAGTTGTCAAGCACTGGCATTGCTGGAATCTTTTATTATCTTATTGCTTTGATTTTCTTCAGCTCTTTTAAAACGTGTCAAATAAGAATGTGAGGGATGTCAGGTGAACACGATTATAATAATAATTTTTAAAGCGCTGTTTTGACTCTAAAAATAATGTTAAAACAATCAGGTTCAAGCAAATCATAATGGAAAAATTGGGGGAATTAAATGATTAAAAATGTATATTAAATATTGTCTACCTACGTATCTGATCCAATTTGCCGCTCTTTTATGTATATGGATATTTTTAATACAAATTTCTTATTTCATAAAAGAAAGAAATGACCTTGCAGGTGCTGGCCCACATGTGTCCACACAACAAAATTATCTTGCAAAAGTATTCTAAGTGTTCCAGCATCTATTATTGTGGAGCTGACTATTGATTCCTTTCAGTTCCTAAAAAAATACTGAGACTGTAGGGCTTGCACAGTAAGAGCCTGTGAAATGCTTCACCTTTTTTTTTTTTTTTTTTTTTTTTTAAAGCATTTTAAAACCTGCTTTCTAATAAGCTGGTGGCAGCAGCTGGAGCGTGACTGTGTTCTTTGGGGGCTGCAGGAGGGGTGGTTGGCAGGCTCTGCCATCTCCTGTCCGCGGCTGAACCTTCAGCGGGGCTGGAGCTGCCTTGGCACAGCCGCCTCCCAAAGTTGGTGCCGCTCCTGCCAACTGTGTTCTTGGCTCAGGCTGATGTTACACGGCTCTCGACTCCAGAGCGGGCTCACTTGCCAAATTCTACCTAAAAATGTATGCTGGAATTCCCAATTAAATAACCCCCCTGGTATTTGGTTTGTCCCTTGGAAAGGCACGCGTTCTTTTTGCGGGAGATGCTGCTTTTGGGAGAAATACAAATAAAAAAGCCCAAGGTGAACTAGGAAGTTATAACTGGTATAAGGAGAGAAATTGTCTCTTGCAAGCAGATTTTTCCAGGTACTGAAATTATGTGACTTTACCAGGTTCTTCACTGAAATTCTTTGCATACATACATTTTTTTGTTTGTTTATTTTTTAAGTACTTTGAAGATTGTTCCAGTACATGCAATAATTGCAGTCAGTGTATAATTTTGTTGGGTTTTGCTGCTAGATAGCATGACTGTAGTGAGTATAAGTGTTGTATAAGCCACCTTGTTGTAGCCATAAGCTAAAGTTACCACTGGAACGATACAGGTATAATTTATGCCAAACCAGTCTGGAAGCTTTTTGAGAAG
This sequence comes from Platyrinchus mystaceus, assembly GCA_035041135.1. Classification (NCBI taxonomy): domain Eukaryota; kingdom Metazoa; phylum Chordata; class Aves; order Passeriformes; family Tyrannidae; genus Platyrinchus; species Platyrinchus mystaceus. Next base: position 13,201,377 of record JAWWLV010000005.1, read on the forward strand.
ACTGATAGCAACTGCTTTTATACATATTGCTATGTAAAATGCTTATTAATGTTAGCAGATGTTGCACTTTAATCCCCCAGAATGATTGTTTGGTAGCAGCAGGAGATTTATTAAGCTTGAGTTGTGTGAAATTGTGTGTGCATAAGCTGCTATTTAGATTGTAAAAATGCCATTGAAAACTGTTAAAAAGTTCTAACTGTAATTGGCAGAGAGGTATTAGCTGTTCTAAAAGAAGTATATGTGTACCACTGGCCCTTTTGCTGTAACCTCTTTATCATTTATCTCCTTGTATTAATGTCACTGAATTATTAATTCATGAGCAGGGTTGGATAGGGTGAAGGCACTATTTAAATGTGTGGCACATGTATCCTTATCGCTGGAGACATGAAAAGAGTCATTTTGTGTTATCTCTAAAATGGAAAGGACATTTAAAATTTCATTTACGGTAATCCACTTCACTTCCCAGTAAAACACCTAGATTATTGCTACTATAATGTAATGTTCTTATTAAAATTTTGTAATCTTTCCACTTTCTCACTTATAAATACTGTTGATAGACAAATGGAGACTTATTTTTTTCTTTAGTTGCACATGCAGTTCATGAACTGCAGCAGAATGTCTGAAGAGCAGGGTTTTAATGAAATACCAATTTCACTTTAATTTCTAGTAGAAGAATACAAAATAAAAGCCAGTGAGTATTTGTAACCATGAAAGGCTAAATAAATTTTCATCTAAAATCATAACGTAACCTAATTAAAGAAAAATACGAGTTTTTTTCAAAAGTAGCAGTGTCATTGTCACATTGAGCCACCAAGACCTATATTACTTAAAAGAAATTGTAAATGTGTGACACAGAGTTCTTGGTCTGCTTGATGAAACAGCAGAATATCAGAGGTCACATTGCTGCTGAAAAACGTGTTAAAAATGTATCTTGAATTTCATCTGTTCTGTATGGATGGTTTTAAAAAAAATTAAAATGTATGGCAAATATAACGTTTTCAGTTGTTCCAATGGAAAGAGTTCATTCTCTTGAATATTTTAAAAAGTATTCATTCTCTTTAAAAATTCCTCTCATGAAAGCGGTTTCAGGATACTCTGTCCCCAAGTGCTCGCGGTGGCTGTCGTGGCAGTGCTGGAGATAACCCATATTCCATTTGGTTTAATATTTAAAAGATATCACTTCACACTTCCCTTTTCACCAGGCATGGAAAAAAACCTCCACTGTTTCCACAATACATATTGCTTTTCTTTCTGCCTCCCTGCAGAGGAGAAAATGTTGTGTAGGCTGCTGGGGAGAGGAGTTTCAAACAGGGGCAGCGCGAGGAGAGCAAACCTTTCTCTGGAACTGTAATTTGGAGCTCTTCTTGCTCGTGGCTTCTCCAAATGTAATCTTTTTAGTTTCCTGGCTTAGACTGTCTGCAAAAGGAATAAAAAATGAACTGAAATGATTTCTATCTTTCTGTTATAGTTTAAATAGATAAGAAGGGCCCCAGTTTACCTCAGCTGAAGGAACGTTACAGCTCTGGTGAGTGACTGGCAGTCATTCAGCTGCCTTGCACAGTTAAGGAGAGTCACCCGAATGTTCATTGCTTATTAAATTGTACAAGAAAATACTCTTAACTGCAGTTGCACCATTAGATGCCGAGGCAGCTCTGTCTTTACAGAGCCCATCATCCAGTAACAGAATTGAATCCTTTGTTTCATTGCAGAAACAGGCCCTTTCTGAATAGATCCTGGAGATTCATTTGCCATATTTGTTGCATGTGTTTCTCACATGGTTGGTGACGTGCAAGCAGCAGTAATGTAATTCAGTAGTGTATTTGTGTGTAGGTGCAAAGAAGAGAGTTAGTGCAGTCTGGGCAGTAATGTCATATATGGCTTCCCACCCTCGAGTTCTTGTTATGAGAGGAGAAAAACAGGGAGTTGGTTGATTTTTATTTCATGATATTAGAGTTTTCAGCCTTCTAAGTGCTACTGGTATGTAAAAGTGGTGAACCTGAAAGATGTGTCTTCTGTCACCTGCTTCTGTCTGCTGCTTTTTTTGTGTGTCTGAAGTACACACAAATCCTCCAAAGGCTCATGTAAATTCAGTGGAATTTCTTCCTGTAGGTCACACTTGCCTGGAAAATCTCTTGTGTGCTTAGAAAGTTGTTAAAGATTTCTTCCCTTCTTCTGCTGTCCAAATTACAAGTTTTGTTGTGGCTCTTGGCCAGGTAGGGGATGGCACACACAGAACTTGTCAGGTTTAATAACGGAATGGTTTGGAAAATGCAGCTTTACAGAATTACTCTTAGAAGTTTGTTTGGTGGTGGTTTTTAGTGGAACTAAAATGTGGTCTTCAGAATGTTCTGACTATCAGGCTGCTGGTAAGAAACACAACTCTGGTCATTGTAATATTAATGGTGCTTCAGAGAAAAGAAGCAAAGCTAGGAATGACTTAAGGGGTTCTTTGAAAGAAGAAAAAGAAAAATGCTTAAGTGCTGCATGTTTTAAAGCATAATTAAAAGCATGCATCATTGAAATGGTCTTTCATAAAATGCATTATTGTGATGCCATGATAAATTTTAATACTTAAGGATATGGTGGAAGAAGAGATATTTAAAAATAACTTTCTCCTGCCGCCTATATATAGTCACAGTTTTATCACATTTCTGTGCATGCTCATCTGATGTATTTTATCCTAGATTACCTCATTGCTCCCAAGAAATCCCTTTTGGTAATATTGATAACCTAATATATGACAGATTTTGGTCATTATTATTTCATTTAGTGGTCATATGTATAGACCAAGAGGGAATCTGAATATTGATTTCACTGAATGGCTAGTAACAATGATTTATGAGCCAAGGATTCAGTGCAGTGAGCCAAACACAGCAGAGATTGCATCTTAGGTGCCACCATTGATTTTGTTTCATATTTCACTGCACAATGATTAGGCCATGGTCTCACAGATTTTAATGTTAGAACCATATTCCTCTCTAAGCAAAGATCTGCCACAAGCTGAGCCCAGTGCATGGTGAGTGTATCTGTGTGCCTACTGCTTCTGACTTTTTAAAATAATAAATATTTTTTCAGTTGTGTTTACATACTTGGTATTTCTCTGGTAACAACAAAGGGTCTTGATGGATTTTTTAAAAATAATCAAAAGTGCTTTTGCTGCACACTCAGGCTTGGTCTTGAAACTTGAACCACATAATTTATATTGAATAGAGACCACTTAATATCATAAGTACAACTGATAGAAAATGATTGCTTTAAAATGGATGCTAAACCAGCACCTTCATGAATCTTTTGGATAATATTCCTTGGCACATGCCTAGAAAAGAAGTTTTCAGTGCAGTAGTTTCTGGGGAGTTGGTGCTGCCAGGCTGAGGTTTGTGCATGAGTAGCCGGTGCTGAGGCTGCAGCACTGCCGTGCCCCGGCAGGTCCGGTGTGCTGGGGCTGTACAGTCCCCATTCACCTGGTTATAGCATGGTAGGAGTGCTGGAAATACATGGATAAAAACGTGTTCTAGTCTGCTCCTGCCTACAACTTGATTTTATTTTGGGAGTCAGTAACTCGGGGGTGTTTGCTGGCTCTGTGCTGGTCTGTGGAGTTGTCTCTCTTCAGTGTGTCAGCTGTGAAAAACATATCATCATGGAACAGTCTGGGTTGGGAGGGACCTTGAATTATCATCTAGTTCCAAACCCCTTCCATGTGCAGGGATACCTGCTGCTAGGCCAGGTTGCTGGAAGCCCCATCCAACCTGGCTTTGAGCACTCCCAGGGATGCAGCATTGGCAGCCCTGTTCCAGTGCCTCACCACTCACATGGGGAACAAATTCTGCCAGACATCTCATCTGTATTTACCCTCGTTCAGTTTAAAGCCACTGTGCCTTGTCCTTTCACTACACCTTGTGAGAAGTCCCTCTCCAGCTCTTGTGGGTCCCTTTAGGTACTAGAAAGCTACTCGAAGATCTCCCCAGACCGTCCTCCAGCCGAACAGCCCCGTCTCTCCCAGCCTGTCTGCATCGGAAAGCTGCTCCATCCCTCTGAGGATCTTTGTGGCCTCCTCTGGACCTGCTCCAACAGGTCCACGTACTTCTTATCTTGGGGACCCCAGAGCTGGATTGAGAATCAATACCAGAACTCTCCCTGCTTAAGCCCAGTGATGAGCAGCCATAAAGCAGATCGGGTGTGTTGAAATCCTTGCAGTCACTTAGAGAAACACCACGTCGCTTCACAGGTACCGACACGTCTGACCACAGTCCCAAGGACTTAGTTCTGTTTGTGTTGTTTTTCTGTCTACTTCCACTTCAAACAAGTTCTCAGCTGTGAAAAACAGTGGATGGGAAGGGGGGAAAAAAAAAAAAAGAGATCAGCTAAGTGGCATAACAGCTTTGAGAAATACGGGCCTTTGCAAAGCCTTGTCAAGGCTGTCAGCAAACAGTTTCCTGTCTTACAAGACTGCTGTCTTTGGTTGATGTTAGTCTAGTGACTTCTTTTTTTTTTTTGCCAAGGGAGAGAAATGAGATCTTTAATATAAATAGATTATTTTCAGGATTTCTCTTCTCTGAGAAGTTTGAAAAGCCTTTGAATTTTCTTCAGCTGTTACAATTGCTTCTTTTGGTTTGTCATACCTTTCTCAATGTTCTTTACAGATGCTCATTATTTTCTTGTTTATTTTTGATGTTCGTAAAATCCATCCTACATAGGTTTGAAAATGAGAGCTATTTGTTTTGCAGTTTAATGAAGAGAATGGCAAACAGCCTCAGACTGTGCCTCTGGTGTCCACAGTGATCAGCATGTTTAACATGCTCAGCGTGACACTAAGATATTACAGCCGATAACGGTGTTAATTGACTCAGAGCATCCCCTTCCCTCCCCCTTTGGCTGATGGGGATTTATCTCTGAGTCCCCAGGACGCTGCAGTGACACAGAGGGCAGAAGTGGTAGAAGGGTTTTACCTGCACTGCCTGAGTGCTGGTGGTCTCGGGTAGCAGCACGGTGTCGATTCCGGTGAAATACAGGGAATTTGTGATGGGGATTGAGTGACACCCTCTTGATTCTGAGCACTTATCAAAGGCAAAAAGAGAAATTCAGGCTTGGCAAAAGGAGAGTGCCTGAAGCCAAAAAAAGCCATTCTTATTAGTGCTAGCAAAGGTTTACTTTGGTGGCTTATTGCATGAAAGCTCCCTGGAGTGTCCAGGCTTTGTCCTGTGTTAACAAGAAGGGGCAAAGCTGGCTCGTTGGGCATGGACCGCCGTGTGCCGTGCCTGGAGAACAGAGTGAGGCTGAGCTGCACAGAGTGCTCATGAGAAGAGAAAATCTCTCTCTTTTCCTCTCCAATCCTGTGTATTTTCCCTGTGAATGACTGCAGTGGACCACGGAGGTGCCGGGGACCGATGGACTAAACTGTGGTGTTGCACTGTTCAAATAGTGTCACTGCACTGCTCAGTGGCACATCTGGCATAGGTAGATTGGGTATTTTGGGTGATCTGTTGCACTGCTGAGCTGGGAACTCGGGCTGGTGAGGGGTGGGTGTTGCTGTGGTCTGTCCCAGTGTAGGATACACGTTTATTGTGCCCTGTTTCAGGTATTCCTCATGGGCATGTTGCTCCAGAGCACAGCACAGCTCAGTGCATTGAAGTGATTTCTTTTGTTGCAAGATTGGCTGACCTTGGTCAACTCTTGTTCTTAGTGTATTATTCCCTTCCCTGATACTGTATTCTTTCTATGCAACTTGGGAAGAGATGTTTTGGGTTAGAAATCCAGTGTTCAAGGTGACAGTTAATAGGGACTGTTGAATACAGAATTGTAAATAAGACTTCCTGCTACCTTTTGAGCATCGAATTGGTTTTAATGGAAACCAAGTCTTTGTTAAACATTTTAGACAGAGCAGGGTTAGCCTTTCCTTTCTCCTTGCAATATGCAGTTTGTTTAATTGGAGCAGATCAGGCATTGATTGTTTCCCATAGGTAGTACAAAAAGGCTAACTAGATCAGCATGGAGTCTTGCTTGTCTTCAGGGTTTTTTTGTAAGGTCTCATAACCAGAACACATAACCAGATTTTCTACAATCTGATACTGCAGCACTAAGGTAGAGTTATTAGTGTAAATCAATTTTTGAATAAGCATGTTGAAAACTTAGGGAATAACTCATACTGAATGCATCGAAGATACGTTCAATGTTTAAAAGTAGAGCTGGATCTCTTTGCAGATATGTAGAAAACTGCAGCCCTTGGATCATAAACAGTATTAGTCTCGTTCTAGTATTTTACTAATGCAGCTTAGTTTTGCTAATCACACTGCACTAATTAAATTCTTATGTTACAGATTATAGGAAGTTTAACTTTTTTTTTTTTTTTAAATTGGGAAAGCCTCATGATGGGAAAGCACGTGGACACATGATTTCTCAGGAGACTAAGTAGTCTATTATGTTGTATGAATATATATCTACTCACCCTTGCCTCCTCTTCCCCCTCCTTTCCTCTGCAGAGTGTCTCAGATATATTACAGAATTACTTCGTTTCATAAACTGGGTTATGAAAGGCAGTGGGGGTGCTGCATGTGTGGCAAGGTAGGTCACGCAGGATTTATAAGCAGGACTGCCTGGGTCCTGCTGGTTCCCTGGCACGTAGGAGCTGTGCAGCTATGGCTGATGTTCCTTACCTTTCTGTGCCTCATCATCTGTAAAGCCTGGTGTAAATTTTATTTCTCTAATGGGGATGTTAAAGCCTGACTGAGGTTGCAAGTGCTCTGCAGTGTTTCGAAGATGATTCGGAAAATTAAGCAGTATACCCTAAAATACATCAGCATTAGTCTGAGAGACTTCTAGCGAAAGAAAAACATCCTTGCTTAGCTGGAAAGATCTCTCTGTTCCCCTTTGTCTTAACTGCCTGCAAAGCTGGATAGAACAGGAGGGAAAAGGCAGCTTTTGAGCATGCTGTGTCAGTTGTCCGGAAGCTCTTAAAAGGCCCTTTTTTGGCTTTTGAAAATAAAACCTTGGGAAGGTTAAACAGAGTCGAGTTGGGACGCGGCAGTCCTTTAGAGGTCTTTCTCTTCAAAGATAAAAGTATTTCAAGGAGCATGCTTGGAGCAGGTTTCTCTTATCTCTGGGGTGCTCCTGAGCAGTGCTGTGGGGACAGGGATGGCCAGCAGTGGTGTGTGTGTTCCGTCTGGAAGGAGTGTCAGGAGCACAGAAGAACAAGGAGGCGAGGCAGGGGCACTGAGATATTCAGGACTTGGAGCACAGCTGATGAATACAGTGTGAAGAGATGCCCAGCACCT
>JAWWLV010000005.1:13208744-13264121 GCA_035041135.1 Platyrinchus mystaceus
GCTCTGAAATTCAAGCAGCCTTTTGCTGGAGGGAGTTTCTCTCTGCCCCACCCACAAACCGAAGCAGTCAGCGATCCGGAGAAAAGGTTTATTAAGGTCTGAGGGGAAATAACTTATTTGCTCAGGACAGCCACTCGCTGTGGTCTCCTTTTTCTGTTTGCACAGAAGTAACTTAACACATCTCTTCCTGGTCCTACTTGTTTGGTTTGGGATTTGTTGTTGTTTCGAGGTGCCAGTGCCTGTGTGGCTGAGGGATGGATGGTTGGAAGGACGTGGCTGACAGCAGTGTCTGCAGTCCCAGTGCTCTCTGGCTCCAGCTCATGTCTGGGTGCCTTTTTCACGTTCAGCTTTTGTTACACTGATGAATGGTTGGTTCAGAACTGCACTGCTCTTTTACTTGGAGCCACGCAGAGTTTCTCAAATACAGAGGTTGCATTAAAATTGTTTGCTGTGAATGTGTTAATTTTTATTCAAAAGAAAAGAGGCAAAACCAAACCCTGTTGCATCAGTTTTCAAACACTGTTTCCTTTTTTCTTGGGTTTTTAGAAAAACATGTGTTACTGATAATTTGGTAGGGGCTGGTTAGTTTATTTTGAATTCTATTTGCAGCGGCATGGTGAGTTAAATTCTATGTCTGTAGGCTACAGCAATCTAAAGAGAACAATATATTGCACTAAACACTTAAATTTGTCCTTTAAAATATTCTGCATTTATTCTTAATAGTTTTTGTGGTTTTGGTATCACAAAGACATCAATATCCTTTCAGAAACTGTAGTTTCTTATTAAAATAGGTAACTCAGTTTAAAGGTCAGGAACTCTTACTCAATTGAAAAAGAAAAGAAAAAAAAGTATTTGGCATACATTTTGCAGCTGTTTTCTAGGGAGATGTTGGGTCTCACCTCGAGTGGTGCTTTGATTATTGTTTTTGCTTTTAACATAACTCTTTCCTTCCCCCCCTCCACCCAATTTAAAAAAGGCCCACAAGAAAGGGATGAGTTTGAAGATGATAAGGGACAGGTATGTCACTATCCAATTGAAGTTGATGGAAGATGTCTCAAAATCTGGGAGTGCAGGGATATGTTATGGTAATAACAATAAAAAGAGTCTCAGGAAGTCAAAATCTTCTGGACAGACTGGGAGCAATCAGAAGGCTGACTTAATTTCACTTTTAGCCATTATTGTTTGTCATCTGTTCTCTTGGATTATTCTGACTGCATACTGAAATTATGCTGATTAGTCTGTAGTGTGTGTGAAATAGTTTTATGATTTTTCCTTTGGGTGCTACAGGTGAAAAATTAATCCAAACTCTTCCCAAGCTTTTAGCTGAACTATCTCCAGGGTTTTTTTCAGAGAGACCATGGTGGCAATTTTTTCTTCTTTACTCAGCGGGAGCTCCTTTGCAATTGTAATTTCTGCTGAATGCAGTGCATCCTTTGTGGATTTTTAGATTTATTTGCTTTTGGTTGCAAAGCACTCTCAGCCCAGTGCAGGAGATGTGGAGATGCGATGTGACTGTCTCTCCTGGGTCGCCCTGTGTGGTGTGTCAGGGTGTCACTGAGGTCCCGCTGCCAGCTCTGGGCACAGGGTGTGCCAGGCCACGCTCTGGCCGTCCTGTGCCCAAATGCTTTGTTTGCTGTTCCCTGTTCCTTGTTGAAATGTGTGTGGTTGAGAGTGCCTGCCATTGGAAGGCACCTGTCTGTAGCTGGAACTGAAAGCAGTGCTCGTTTTTGTGTATAAATAAACATGAAATCACTCGGCCTCGGGTGTCAGTTTTCCTTCGTTTCCCTGTATGAGGAATCACCAGCACGTCTGTGTTGTGAGGGGGATTCCTCCACTTCTCTTAAAGAGGGGCCAAGTAAAGAAGCCTACTTGCCTGTTTAATAATCTCCACAGCTACACTGCCTTCATTCAGAGCTGGAGAAATTGTTCTGTAATGTTTGCTGTTAATTCCCATCTCTTTCTCCTACTGGAAAATAGCGAGTGTCAGTCTTAGTGCGGTTTGTGTGCTCAAGGAACAAATTTATCATCAATTAACATTGACTGTTACAATAAAAAGTGCTGCACTTTCTACTTCTGAAAATGGTCTACAGTTCATAACATTTCTTTATCTGGCGTTTTGTGCGCTTCATCCTTTCCAGTTCTCCTTGCCAAAAGGGTAAATGTATTTTTAAAGCCCTTAACGTGCTCCAGTACTCGTGAGAATCATAAGTGGCCCTTGGATCCTGCCACTTAAATTTTTACATAGTCATTGTTACATGGTTTTAAAGTAACATTAATTTCAGATATCTCAGTGATGTCGGGCTCAGCTCTTTGCCGCAATGTTCAGAAAGTTATTCTCCAGGGTTGTTGCACATATCTGTAATAAGGAGAGCCAGCTTTCTACTTAAAAATAATTTGTTTTTCCATGGATGTTAATTTTCTCTAGCTTCCCAGACTCTAATAGGCAGGGCTGAAGCATGACCTGGCTTCACACAGTGGGATATGGAAGAGGATGTTCGTAGTTACTCCTTTGGCTGGTGAGAGAATGGAGTCATTAGAGAAAGGGAGCACTCTGCTGTCAAATCTTCTATCACAGCTACTGCACTCTATCACTGCAGTTATATTTTTCAAATGCAAATGATAGCTCTAAGAATTCTTCCTTTGGTACATTGTTTACAGGAGCAGTTCAGTTCCTGTTTCTCAGTAGGAGACAAATGTTGCTCCAGACCAAGGACAGGAGAGTCTGATCCGTGCTGTTTGCTCCCTTTTCTCTGAAGGTGTTCATTGGGTAGAAATACAGATAACTTAAAGGTGTGTGAAGAAGGTTCCTCACAATCAGGGTCCTGTGTCAGCAGAGTTGCTGTTCCTGCCTCTCTCACCCAGGGAGGGCAGGCTGTGTGTGGCATCAGGGAATGCTGGAGCCGTGGCAGGGAGCAGAGCCAGGCAGGTTTCCAGGTTTTGAATCCCTAAGAAATATGGCAGTGCCCTAGATTTAATGTTACTGTGGTTCTTTGAGGTAGGGGAATGCAGGTTGTGTCAGATCTGGGCAGTGGGAAAAGCTGAGCTTACTCATCTGCAGATCCAATTTCTTATATTCAGAGGAAACGTTCTCCTGTTGGGGTTTTTTCATATGTCTTAACTGCAAGTACACCAATAACATTCATCTTTCAACTTTACCTGTATCATTATTTGGCCTTCTGTTTATTGTTCACTGACCTTGAGAGACTGCATCCCACAAACCTGCTGAATTCCCAGCTTCAGTACAGGAGTACTGTCAGTTTTACTAAAAATTTCCAGTTTGTGTCAGTAAAATTTGGTGTTCTGAATTACTGGTGTTCAGTTAGTGATAGAATTTTTTTTCTCTTTTTCTTCCAAATGCTCTGCTGCTCCAGGTATGAAGATGAATAATGCAGACCACTGGTTTCGATGATGCTGGGCTTTTATAACTGGATTCATTAAGGAATACAAAGAAAATTCTTACAGGGATCAATAATGGTGTCTTCTGGCTGCAGAATGCGAAGTTTTGGGTTTCTGCTCATTGTCAGCTTCCTGCAGTGTACTGAAGGTAAGCTTTAGTTTATTTTTTACTTGAGTTTGCAGATGAGTTAAATGGACTGTGCATTAATTTCTGTTAGATCACTTGAAGTTTGAGGATGTCAAACTAAATGGATCTGTAGCATATTTTAGGCTTAATTTATAAGACTTAAACTGTCCCTTTCTAATAAAAAAAAAAAAAAGAAAATATATTTTTTGGTTTTGATAGTGTCCTATGTTTAAACTGAAGTGACAGTATTAATATCCTTGATTGGTAGGTGCCTTATTTTTGGATTCTTCCTGTTTATTCTTCCTTTTTCTATTTTCATTGCACAACAATTTAGTAGGAATGTATAGATATGTTAAATGTGATATAAAACACCTAAACAGTGAAAATGAAATACCTGTTTTACTTTTCTAATTTGGCTTGATGAAAATGAAATGGCAAACACTTCATTAATATTAGAACTATGCAAGTTAAATTTCAGGAAATAAAACTCAAAGTTCATACAAAAATAACATCTACTTGAAAATATTCTTGCTTTTTTTAGAAAAGGGAAAAATACTTCACTACTATCAAGTGTTTAAAATAGCTCTTAAACCAAAGAGATGAAGAAGCAAAAGGATTTTTTAAACAAGTTGCCTTATCTATTCTTTGTCTGTTTTTCTTCATAAACTTTATGCAGTTAGTCTTTCTCCCCAGCTGTTCTAGTGGCCCTTTTAATAAACAGAGAAACACAAATGAATGGGCAGAAAAAACATGGTTTATGAATTCTTAATTACAAATATTCATCTAGAACTTGAGGGTATTTCTGGGTGTAAGCATTTTGATTGGCTAGATTGCAGGTGAAAAGATTGTTTCAGTAATAAAATAGCATCTCACATTATTCAGGAATTGGTATGTAATATATAGGCTTCCTTGGTGCATCTGTGCTGTGATCTCACCAGCTTTTAAAGCAGATACATACCTTACCCTATCAAAATTCTTTGCATTTTAAGGCTAGATTCTCAGAAATACTTCAGGAAAGCTACTCTGCCTCCCCCTCTCTTCTTTCTGAAATCTATATAAATAACCAGTCCCCAAAAATGGCAAAACTCGGGATTAAAAATTGAAATACACGGTATTCCATGTGTGATCTGCTGAGCCTTCATTCCAGACTGACGTGGCTGGGGTTGTGTGTTGGTTGTACTGACAGACGAGCTCTGCTGAAATGAGTTGTTCACGTGCACGTGTAGCAGAGACATCTGTGGTCTTTTATTTTTCTGAAGTTTTAAAATACTAAGGAATTTTTTTCATTACTGCAGTTGTTTAAAATCGATATATTTAGTGCATTTTACAAAGATTCAGGCACTTGCAGTTTGGTGCTTTGTGGTGGTTGAAAACATTTGAAAGCAGAAAGGAAAAGCGGACAAACAACCTCCTGTGACTCGGTTAAAGTTGCAAACAGCACGCTGCAAAAGAGCTTGGAAAGGAAAAAATCAACTGAGAACTTCTGCAGATTGAATTTTTGCTATTTGCAGAAAGTTAATTTTCATTGTCATCTGTAATATTTCAAGTTCATTCTGTTCTGTCCCTGTTTTCCTTGCTTGTAGTAGCCAGTAGCAATCTTTTGATGCTTCAGTTGTGAATTTACTTTTTTAAAAAGTCTATACAAGAGCTGCTTTTTCAGCTAAAAGAAACAGGGAAGGAAATTGGGAGCAGATAACAGAATCATACCAAATTAATTGTAAATTCTTAAAATAAATGAAATACTGTGGCTCTGTATACTGGAAATGAATATTAATATAGAGTTGGCTTCCAGCCACAGAAGCAAAATGAATACTGCATTATTACACTTTCTCACAAGATTACATTGCCTTCTGCTTCAGTAATAAGAGATGCCAAGTATAACATGCTTTAGTAGCACTTCATGCCTGGAACTACGAACGTGAACAAAGGTTAAAATAAGAGCATCTAACTTTTGGTAGAAATAAGAAAATCTTTAATTCTCTTGCTTGGAACTGAAGTTTTTTATAGAATCTCGTGTGTACGTGGGGGTTGTTGCAGTTAGTGGGGAGACAAAACCTGGCTGAATGCCCTGCTGTTACATTTTAGTGTTTCTGTACAGCTAAAGGGAGAGAAGGGGGGGAAGATCCTGGGTGTGGACAAGTGATTCATTTGTTCATATAATGAAACATTTTCCAATCAAGAAAAGGCTTCATTACTCTCACAGCGCCCTAACTTTAACTCACCAGGGAATTAGCAAGCAGACACAGTTATACGAAGGCTGTAATTTTATTTCAGTGCTGCCTATCCAGACAGGAGTCATATCTGCAGTTAAAAAGGTCTTGGTTTTGCTTTGTTTTTCCTGGCTGTGCAGTCCAGATGGGATTGCTTTTGAAGCAGTCCCTTCCTTCAGTTAAAATGCACCTGGAACAGACAAGTGCCGGCAGCTGGACGGGAAAACCACACGGAGTTATTGTACACTGCTGATAGATCTGATCAACAACAGGTCAATATTGCTGTGCAGAGCTTTGAAAAATGTTGGTACTGCCATCAACAGCGAGCATTGCAGCCCTAAATAAGGGAAAGATGAGAGGGAAAAGGAATGAAGAGCTGAAGTCATGAGCCTGAATATTAATGTCATTTCTGAAAGTGTTTTTCTGCCCCTTTTTCTTGGACTGTTCTATAGGCTACATGTAGCATGTTCTGCTACAGTTCTGGTAAAAAGGGCAGAACGAAAGGACTGCCTTGGGAAGTGGTTTGGTCTGGATGTGGGCAGTGGCTGTGTGAGTCCTGCCCTGTCCCTCGGGGCAGAGGGAGCTCCCGTGGGAGCCCCAATGTCCCTGGGAGCCCCAATGTCCATGGGATCCCATGTCCATCTGAGCCCCTGTCCATGGGATCCCATGTCCATCTGAGCCCGTGTCCATGGGATCCCTGTATCCATCTGTGCCCGTGTCCATCTGAGCCCCTGTCCATGGGATCCCTGTGTCCATCTGAGCCCGTGCCCATCGTGTCTCTCTGGCCTCACAGGAGGGTTTGTGCTCCCCTCAGCCCCTTGCAGTTGAGTCCTATACCTTTACTCACCTATTTAGTACAAACTTCAGGAAATTAATTACTTTTGACACCACGTCTTTTTTTTTTCCCTCTTCCCCCCCCCCGCCTTTCCTAATTAGGTGAAATCATCCAACAAGTTAGAAATTATCTGAGAAAATACAGAAAGTCAGAGAGTGAGATCACACATGCCTTGTTTCCATAGCAAAGCAGAGTAGAAAGCTTATTATACATATTATTGGTTTCTCTTCAAGCAAGTTAAGACAGATATACTAATATGCATATGAAAAAAAGATGTCAGAGCTAAATGTTCTGGTGAAGATTGGGTTTTGGGCTGTGCAGGTTTCGATATTTTCAGCTTTATCTTGCTTACAAAGCCCACCTTTCTGACCAGCTTTTGATGCCGTTCGTTTTCATTCTCTTCTGCTGCTTGAAAAGCACAAATGCTTGGGAAGCACTGAAATAATTTTCTTTGCCTACATTCTATTTTAATCCAAGGCTTAATACAATTTTAATTCATTTTCTTGTGAATTATTATCTATGCTTTGTCCAAAGGAAGAAGCATCATGCTTTCATTATCTATTTAATTCTGTTTTCCTAAATGGAATTAATGTTTTTAAAGAAATCCAGCCCGTCTTTGCCTCTGAATGTTTGTTTTAATGAACATTACACTGAGAAAGATATTTTCTTATAAATTCCAGTTATGCCAGCCAAAGAGCTGAGTGTTAAATTGGAGGCAGTTTTGAGTGCATGTTCAATGTTAGTGCATTTACTAAAGAAAAGGCATAATAATTACAGATAAAGGACGTTGGGTCACTACAAAGATATTTGCTGTTTTACTGTGTTGCTTCAGATCTTCAGCTTCCTGTCAAGCCACTCAGACATGGAGTGTCCAAGGCATGTGCCACAGGTACTGAACTACCTGTAAAAGCACACCAGTTTTCCTACACATTTACTAGGAGGTATTAGTAGGATTTTGTTCAGTATAGAAATTAAAAAAAAAACCCTGTACCCTGGACTTGAGTAGAAATCAACTTCTGTTAATTAGTGGGTTTAGGTTCTACAAGGAGTGAAATCCATTATGGAGTCACACAAGAGCAAACAGGAGCACAGATGTAATTTCCAGCCAGGGAATTTGTCTCGGTGGGAGCTCTGTGAAGCACACAGACAGTAGGAACTACTTGGTTTATGGAGTTTGCAGAGCATCCCTGAGCACACCCAGCTCAGGCCAGGCAGGTGTTGCTCACCCTTTGGAGGGTCACCCTGATGATCCTCCCAGTACCATCCTCATTTATGTCACATGCACCTAATGTGTTTTATGGTTCTTTAGCAAATGTGTTTTTCTCAGTTGGTTAATGCAGATTGTGCAGATTTAAGATCTGTGTGAAGGGAGCAATTGGGTTTCTGCAGGAAGCAACTGCTGCTCTGGGTCCTGTTTTCTGTCCTGGCAGATCATGCCATTTTTCCATGGGATATTTTGGTGCTTACTTATCTGGGACATCTCTTTTTCCTTTACTGAGGGAGATGTAGACCCAGCACATTTTATAAAGAGGAAATTGCTCCAAAGCAAGACCAAACTTCTTCTTTAAGAAGAATGTTACAGTTTTCAATTGCATTTCCAGGAAATGGAGACGGACAGACTGCCCGGAAAATCCAGAGTTACTTTAACATGCTGGCAGTGAATACCCTTTTATGTATTCCCTGAGCAGTGAGGTCTGCAGGATTCTGTGCTCTAACATTACATTTTTGAAACCAAAGCAAACCCACCACTATTTTAAAACATAGAAGAATGCATGAAGAACCATTTTAAATAGTGTACTAACATTGAAATGAGAGTTTGCTAGGAAGTGTTAATGTAAGAGTCTTAAAATTTAAGCAGAGAGTATAAATGCATAATTACTATGAGATGAGTAATAGTATTACTCTTCTGATATGCTGTCTTCACAGTTACTGGAAAACATTCTCCTTTATGAGTGGAGATTTTGCATATTCCCAGGCTCTATTCAGAAGAGGAGGAGAGCCCTGTAATGTGTAGAATGATAGAAATGAAGTGTGCTGTGCTAAAGGCAGATGCTCTATTTTCAGAGCCCTCTAAGCTGCTACTTGAGTTACTGTCTTCAGTTGCTGTAACCTTGAGGGGTCCCAGTGAGCAAGGAGAGCCATGCAGTGACCATGGCAGGGAGGGGGGACTGACTTACCCTTCAGCTGCACTCACATCGTTGCCTAAGGGGCTTTTCTTTTGTTAAATATAAATCTGAGTATATTTTAGATTAGTTTATTATGATAAGGGACCTTTCCAAGAACACAGTAGCAGAATTTGGACATACATGTCTTTTTTAAAAAAAAACACTCTTCATTAGTATTCTGTCGCCACACATGGAAAATTACAGAAACTTATTTTTTAGTAAGAGTTGTGTTTTAAAAGTGTTGAATTATTTTTCGTTCCTGCTTTTTGTTGAGTGCAAGAATACTGCTTGTCTTAGTAACAAGGTTTTTTATATAGTTTTAACAACATTGTCTTTATATTGTACTTTCAGGTCATAGTGTAAAATGGAAGTATAAGTGCCTGAAGCATCTGATATCAATGAATGCCTCAGCACTGGCTTTCTTATTGCATTTAGTGTCCTTATGATCAGATTACAAAAATTATCATAAAGTATAATGATTTTAGATTTAATATTTGTTGCCAAGTTCTGCAGGCACATAATGGTTTTTATACTTGCAAGCAGATCCACTGATGCTCATGATCTGCCTCTGTGAGTAAATGGCACAGAAGGTAATAGAGTTTGTGCTAATTGTGTGTTGTGCAGATGCCCCAATAGCAGGGAGTGTGTGTAGAATGAGAGCAGTGCAGGAAAAGGAGTCCTGCAAACACTCTGATATGTGTTTCATGTATGTGCCCACTTTTTGTTAGTGGAAGTGTTCCAGGTTGTGTTATGTGAGGAAGAGGAGATGAAACCGTTCACAGAGAGAAGTTCTTGGCTTGTCCATCCACACTCTTGTCATAAATGCATTTCATAGTATAGAAGCTCCTTAAAGTGTGGAAGAGACACTTAAAAACTCTCTGGCCTTTTGCAGTGGTTAAATAGTGTCATATTTACTCATTAATGTTGGTTGTTTGGAAGAATACAGTTGCTCCCTGTGATTGTTTTTATTTTGTTATGTTTAGATTGGCATTTTGATTGAGACTCAGAAATGGTGGATACTCTTCCAATCATAATTCAGGTTTTTTTCATGATTACTAAATTTTTTACATATTTAACAGAGGATGTATTTTGCACAGGTGACTCTGTAAATGAGCCATACCTGAAATCCACAGATTCAGGATGATAAATTGAATATGCAGTTCTTATAGGTAGGAGCTGAAAAAATCCTTTTGCTTAAGGTGTCCCAAATTTCTGCCCTTCCAGAAAGAGTCTTGAACTACTTCACTGGCTTTCAAAACCCAATCGTGCCGAAGCTCTTTGTGTTTCTGTAATCTCTGTCTCCTCACTTTCTTTTGAAGTATAAAGAAATAGAGTTGTACAAATGTTAGCTGGGTTTGTGGCTCCTGCTTTCAGTCAGGGACACAATCCATCCATGTCCCAGCACATCAAGGCACCCAGTAAATGTACCTGAGGGTGTTGGTGGTGGTACTGCAGATTCCCTGGTTCTTCCTTCTGAGCCTGGACCGGTCCAGGCGGTTGGGAACGTCTCATTCTTTTGGTTTTCTCAGTTTATACCAGCATAATAATCCCTGATGTTGTCTCGGTGTATAAAAGATGTGTGGAGCAGACTAGTTGGGAAGCAAAATGAATTTTTTTTCATCTGTTGCCTGAGCAACCCATACATGTGAGAACCCCGGGGGGACCACATAACTTCCAGTTGTTGGATACAGCACTCAGTGAGTTTTATGAGGGATCTTGAGGATGGAAGGAAAGCTGCCTTTTGTGTTCTCCCTTGTCAGGGATTGTGATCCCTCTCTCAGGAATTAGGCAGTTTTGTTCTGTTCTGGCAGAAAGTACCATTAAGGCGAGGTGCTGTTGGAGCAGTTTTCCTGTTACATTTGAATTCAGTAATTCATTTAGGAAACCTGAGAGGAAGTTGACACTGAAACCAGATTTGCCTGTGTGCTGCATTTTTACTTGTAAAAGCAATGAGGAATGTTTGCCTTTTCTAGACTTCAGTGCTATTTCATATCACTTCTGTTTTAACCATCTTTTGAATGAGCTTCAGTCAGATTTGGCTGCTGATCCTGTTTGTCTGTGCATGTGGCTTGATCTGCCTTCCACAGTATTTCACGTTAATTTCTCTTATTGAGCTGCCCCAGTTCTTTTCTCTAACTTATTGGATTGCCTGTAATATTTTGCCTTTTTTTAATAATTACAAAATGTTACTTTAAGAATTTACTTGGTGTTTATTCTGCACCGCTGCAAGTCTATTGGAAAAACGTGGGTTTGTGGCTGAGAACTGATCGTGCTTTCTAGTGGCTTAAGATAAATATGCTTTTAGTAAACAAAACCGAACAGTTTGCTGCTTATGCTTTGGCATCATTTAATTTGCAGCAGATGAAACTGCCATGCGTGAAGAGTGAGGCATGGAAAGTACTAGAGGGCAAACGGGTGGTTTGTGATGTGGATTATTACCCATAAAGATGGATGGAGTCCACAAAACATCACTTCATGTATTAATGCACCAGCTGGAAAAAACCCCCAAACATATCAGCATTGCATATCATGCATAAACTGTTTGGTTTAGGCCTTCAGTTTAAATCCTGATCAGTAATACGCTTTAAATCTTTGTGCTAGTGGAAAGATATACATATATATCTATATATATATCTCTTCATATCTATAAAAAGCATCTGTACATTTTAAAAAATTCACAATACAAAAGTCTGGAAGTTATCCATCTGTAGACTGTTTTGAAGGATTGATGATACACAGTGTTTTGTTCTGCACTGTAAACTAAGTGCCGACAAAGTTGAGAAATACATCTAACCAGCAGTCTTTCCTTTACCAGTTACACTGTAATGTAGTAATACAGCAATTATTTTATGTTTTATATGTAACAGTATAACAGTTAATTTGCTGCATAAATTATTTTGAATGTCACATTGTTAAATCAGCAGAGTCCTAACCCAGTGCTGACAACAACTCCAGTTAGGATATTTAACCTTACCTCTTTGCTGCATTATTTTCTAGCTCTTGGATTTTTCATGGATCCATTTTAACTGTATTTGTATATTGCCTTCTTTTTACAATGAGTTTTTTGAAGTATGAAGAGAGACTTTCTGAATATTTGCTATTAGAAATTTCTCACCATGTTAATGCCATTTGTAACAGAATCAATAATTCTGACTTTATTTACCTCAGAGCTTCATCTGTTTAGATTCTTTTTATTTCCTTTTCCTATAGGGCTCATTAAAAAATAAAATGCAAAAATCTAGTGACAATAACAGGGACAACCTTTAGTATAGAAAATCTTTGGTCAAAGTGTGGATGATTGTGACCTAAGCAAAATTTATTCTCTTGGTCCTTTTTCCATGTGGAGTAAGGAGTCAAATCATAACAGGGGGAGAAGGGAAAGTGCATTTAGAAGCATTTAAAGATGTTAAGCAACAATAAAACTCTGTAACCATTTAAATGACAGCAGCTGACTATTTGAATTAACTTTGTGTTTGGCTTAATTTTGGGTCCTAATTATTCCTAACTTACGTGAGTAGATTTCAATTATACAATACTGCGGGGATTTGTAGCTAAGGCAACTAAAGGAATCATTTTACATAAAGTACTTTTGTTCAACTGATTAGGCAGGTTAAAATGGAAAGATAGAAAATGGGAACTCTTGTCTGATAAGGGCCAGTGGGTTGTTACCAATAACACAAGGAAATCTCATTATTGGCGATTTTGAGAATTTTTTGCAACATGTTTCTGTCTGGATAGTGTGGTCTTAGTTAACCACTCAGGATTCTCATGAGTGTTAACAAGAGCTCCATGAAAAGACAATGCACTTTTTTTTTGTATCCTGGTTTGGTCTGCATGAAGTGGCTTTTACTAGAAGCTTGTTAACTAAAAAATTTGTTATTAGAAAGACTTTTTAATATATATTTATGCCAGTTAATCATTTAAATGTGCAAAAGATGCTGTTTACTGCATGGTATTTCATGGTTTAGACATGAAAGCATTTTTAGACATACAGCTCTCATCTGCAATATCCTGTTTATTTAGAATTGCTGTTCCATGAAAATAGTTCTAAATTGTCCTACATTCTTAAGATAACCTGGGGGAATTAGAAGCCTCTGGAATCAATTCCCGTTTGTATTACTTACACAAATATATACCCTTAATTAGGAAATAATCTTTGAAAAAAATACCTGCATAGTTTGAGCTTAAAACCAGGTATTTTTATGCATGGAGATATATATTTTGACAGTGTGTACATATATGCTCAGCTAAAAAATTCCATTTTCATTCTTTGAGCATTTGTAAAGTCATGCCTCCTAAATTAGATCTGCAGCATAGGTGGGTGTCTCCTTTTGATGACAGTGGAATAACTTCCCTAGGCTTACAATGCTTACTTTTGGTTTTCCTCTGTTTTTCAAGCTCAACTTTTTTGGTTTCCTCAACCAAAATATTGAAGGTTACACGAGTGCTTATTCTGCTGACAACACAATAGCATGTCTGCAACCTAAACTATTAAGTCTGCTTTTAGAGCTGTCAGCTCTGCCCCTGTCACTTGAATATACACCTAGACCTTATAGTCAGATACTTCAGGAGAAGCACTGCAGTTGTTTTCTGTGTTTTTTGTGTTCAGCAGATCAGAATTTGAAGTACCTCTGATGAGGGCAAGGTAAGGCTTTGATGCTGTTTAAAGGGGAAAAAAAGATTCACCTACAAAGCACATGGTTAAAATGTGCAACAGAAATTTCTAAATTAGATCCCAATTAAATGCTTAAAAAAATAAAATTACATAATAAGAAATCCACATGTATCTCTTTCCTCCCCTCTGACAAATTCCATTTTTCTATGGAAAACGCATATTTTTGATAATATGTCTGCTGTTAACATATTAGTGCTCCACACTTTGAATTAGTACTGCTGACAAGTTATTTAGGAGTGTCTCTGGAGCGTGTGGAGATGTGTACAGCTTCTCCACATCTGGTGTTTGCTTTGTATTCAGATTGAATTAGCAGAAGATGTTTGCAGAAGGCAGTGTGCCTTGGAAAGGCTGTCAGGGGCAGGAGGATGTTTGTGCCTGCCAGGGGGGCTGCCTGGCACCCCTGTTGGAATGATCCTGGCAGCAGGACTGGCAGGACACACTCCTTCTTTTTTAGGAAGGGGTTTCCCCAGTCAGGTCCCTGAGCTGTGTCACCTGGGATTGGACAAGTGGGACAGAGGCAGGAGCTCGTGGTGGAGCTGTCAGACTGCTGCACCCTTAAAGAGATGAAAGAAATAGAGATCTGTGCAGCCACTGAAGCTTGGGAAGCCACTGTGCCAGTTGAGTGGGCATTTTCTTTTCAAGAGGGAAAATGGGTCGAGAAAGTGTCATTCTTTGTCAGAATTTAGTACCAGTTCGACTCTTCATGTGATTAATGTTCCTTTGTGGGATCCTGTCACCTAAAGTCAGAGTATTTACAGCCTGAATCTCCTTGATTTAGTTATGAAGGTGGTGAAGGGTATCCCAAATTGTGTGCATGGATTTACAGGTGTGGATATGCAGACTGTCCTTGTGTCTCTGTAAGGGCGTGGCTGGGTGACTGTCAGAGTTGCATCTGATTTCTGTCCTGAAGAGAGAAACAAGATTTTTCCAAAGGGTTCAGATCCCACTACCCCTTTCAAAGGTAGTTTAGGGATTTTAGGTACTTTTACAGGAATGGATATTGCCTCATTATATCTTAATCCTTCAGATTTTTTCTCTCAGTGCCAGTCAGTACTGGAAGGTGTCAAAATACTTAAAGGCACAAAGGAGCCTGCTTACAATGGACATTTCTTAATTATCTGCTGTCACTGAGTACCAGTAGATATTTCCTGACTTATTGCTTAGGATATTAAAAAAGTAAGTTATATTTTTAGGTTTTGGAGTATAGTACTGTGGTCATGAATCTCCTTGTGTCAACTTTATTTTATCATGGAGCAATTTCTTTCTCTCTCAGTTCTCATCCCATTTCCAGATCGTTCATGGAGTATAATGAGTAATGCTGTTGGCCTGTAAACTTTGTCATTCTGTTTCTCCCCCTCCACCCTCTCCACCATCCTTTTCTGATGATCAAGGCCACCTCACAAACCTCAGCTGTGCAGAGGAAACCATTCAGCTTCTCTGCATTGTCTTTCTTAGCCTTAGTTGGTCACCTAATTCAGCAAACTCGTCACTTCTCACACAAAAGGAGCTTCCTACTTTTGTTGTACTTAAGAAATTGCTGGTTATGAAATCATTGGAAAGCATTTAGGAAGAAACACCTGTGAGTTTAAGATGTGCTCAGAACATAGGAATGGAAAAACATACTACAGGCAACAAAACCAGTTAGGTTTTGCCAGTTTGTTTAGCTTTATACAGTGGTACAAGTCATAGTGCCAGATCCTTTAATTTTGCAGCACGGTTATGAATTTTGCTATATCTAATTGCAGCAAACTTTTTCTGCTCAGCAGTTTTTTTTTCTTGCTGAGCAAGTAGTGTGCTTATATGAACACTACTCTGATATATAAACTTGGTTTATGGATGTTTAAGGGCTTATAATTTTCTCTTTAAGCTCAAACTTAATTTTTTATATTTTTTTTTTATGAAAAGATTTTATGGCCAACACATGCCCCCTGAGAAAAGGAAGAAGTTACAGATGGTCCAGAGGAGAGGGTCTGTTTCATACATAAAAACTTCATGTCAGCATTTCAACAGAGCATTTTCTTAGGGTATCTCTGTTATCACTGACACTTTCACATTGACAAGCATATGGGATGTAGTGCTGAATGTGTAAATTGAAATGATCACATCTAGCATTTCCCTGTACCAGGTGCCAGCTTGCTGCTGCAGCTCTGCACTTAATGTTGAAGGAGGAGTGCTAGGAATAGTTTCATTTGCTAATTACCCCTTATCTGCAGCACACAGTCCTTGGGCAAACAGCTTACCCACGTGTTTTTGAGAACACCTCTCTGGGCAGTGCAGGGTTGCAGGTGGTCCTGTGGTGACAGTACAGGGTGCAGAACATGCGAGAAATCTCTACCCATCTGTGTGGGTTTTTTTTTTTTCCCTCTCCTTTTTTTTTTTTTAAGTCTTCAGTGAAGAACAGAAGACAAATTTGCAAGAATTCTCCTGCCCTTACAGAATTTGTCACGGTGAAAAGCAGAAGCTTTTGCACAGCCCAGGAGAAATGTGTGTGTGTTTGTTGTGTTTGAGGTTTTTTTGATAACAAACCTGATTGTCCTGTCTGGTGATTTCAGTCGGAAGAAAAGTGCCTACATGCCAGTGAGAGTTTTGCAAGGACCTGCAAGTTAAAATAAATAAAATGTGGTGGTTTAAGGAAGCGGTAGAGTCTAAATTGCCTTTCAGTGCTCCTTTTCCAGGATCCAGTTTAACAGGATTATATCATTTTACTAATAACACTTTGATCTGTCATTTATACAAAAAGGCAGGCTTTCTGAAGCATTTGCCTTACATGTTCTTTTGGGCTAGACTTAATCACTTGCATTACTGATAGTATTTTCTCATTCTTTAAAAATTCACATTACAGTCTTGTGCTTAATAGGACTGTGGTTTGAGTACGGAATGGTAAAAAGAACCATTTAATTCATAATCCAGTAATTCAGACAGCTAAATTATGCCTCCCTT
This sequence comes from Platyrinchus mystaceus, assembly GCA_035041135.1. NCBI lineage: Eukaryota > Metazoa > Chordata > Aves > Passeriformes > Tyrannidae > Platyrinchus > Platyrinchus mystaceus. The sequence goes on from JAWWLV010000005.1 coordinate 13,225,093, forward strand.
TACCTGATATTTATTAAAATGAATCCAAGTAAACTTCAGAAGCATTGATGTCATCCAGTTGCCCTTTTAGGTTTCTTTAATGCTTACTATGAGTAAGTGCAACATCTGTTTCTTTATTTCTTCTTGCATTTTTCCACACTTCTCATAAGAGTTCTAGTTTTCATTCTCAGGCATTCTGTGCAGTCTAAAATTCATGATGTTCATTTGAGCATCTCAGATATATATATATATATATATATGTATATATATATAAATTTTCTTGGGCATGTATATGTGTATATATGTATATATATATATACACACACATACATGCCCAAGACAATTTTATTAGTAGTTGCACCTTCAGCTTGTTTTTATTTCGTGCCTCTAGTTTGCAAGTTAATATTTACCAGCACTCTGGAGGTGTAATAGAGCAATTTGTTAATTACAAAAAAAAAGCACCCCACACCTAACAAACAAAACCAAGGGAAAAAAGCCCACAAAAAACAATCCAAAGGGGAAAAAAAAAAGAGCCTGATCGATGGCAGTACCAGAGTTTGGAATTTTGGTGAAGAAGATTTAGTTACTAATGATGCTCTCTTTAAAACCAGAAATTAAGTGTTAATAAATATTTTAATACGTAGTTAATTGATAATTACAGGGTCTAGCAAATCAACAGGATTTTTTTTAATCTAGCTTGAAAATGACTCCTACTGTCTCTTGATGTACTCATGTTGAGCTCATCCTGCTGTATGATAATTTGTGTTTAAAAATAGTGGTCTTAAGTGTATTCAAAAAATACCAGTATTGATCCCAAAGCCTGTTTTAAAGGATCTTGTGTTATTTCCAAGGTTAATTCCTGTATGGTTCTGTGAAAACAAATACCTGCATATCTCTGTCTTCATCTCTTTCATTTCTTCTGTAACCTGTTTGGTTTGCAGTGTTACTGCAAGAAAACAAGGAGATTGTATTTCAACAGCCAGAAAAAATTGCCATTTCATTATCACTTTGAGTAGGAGTAAAACTGATGGGGGTAATAACTCCAGCTGATACAGGAGGCAGAGCTGACATCGTGTGTGTTTCAGAATATGTTCTGTGCCCTACAATACAGAGGGAGTAAACACTGGAGGCCTCCAATGACAGTTCACAGGTCCTTTCCTCTCAAACTAAGGGTTATGAAGGAAACCTTATTTAAAAAAATAAATTAATCCACTTACTGTCAAGTAAGTGTCCTCTGGCATTTGTTGCTTAAAATATATATTCATAGTTGGAGGGTTTTGACTAAAAACTTAGCAGGTACCAAAAGGATAGTTATAAATATATATATATATATATATACACACACCTTTTTGCATCTTACAGGTGGAAAACTATCCTACATCTGTAGTCCCAAATGGAATGAGGCTGGAAAAATAGCTGAGCATGCAGTTGCTCCATGCAGATCCATCATCAGTGGGGACAGGAGGGCCAATAAAGGGCTGCCCCTCTCTGTGGCAGTGCAGTTTTATGATGGAGCAGATGAACCCTGCAGTTATTTCCTCAATCTCTCATCAGTGTCCTAGTTTTTACAAAGCAGGTATTTTAAAGTGTTGGTATGCTTAGGGATGGAGGTTCTTAGGGGTGCAGAAGGTAAGCTGATGGATCTGTAGGCTCTGTGTTTGCACAGAGGTGTGTAAAACATGAGACTGGGACTGTGCTGTTTTCCAGCCCTTGTTTTGCTAAAGTGCATTTACCAAAGGAAATGGGGAACTAGCAAAGGCCAAATAGCATCTTGAGCCCAGGAATTTATTCCAGGCCTCTGAAGAACTCCTTTACCTTGTTCATGGGGTCAGTTCTTTAGGTGACTCCTAGACCAGGAAAAACAGGTTTTTCAGAGAATACCTCCAGGCCAGGTAAGGCCCCAAACCTTTTAACTCTGATTTTTGTTATAATGGCTGTCCCAGTCCAGGCATGAACAGACATCTGGGAAGCTGATCTGTTCATCCTGAAATAGCCTGAGCAGAAAGTCAGATCAGCCATTTCTCCTATCTTGTCTTTCTGGTATTTGTTGTAGCAGTTTCACAAGTTTTACTGTGAGATTTATGAGCTCAGCAGGGATTGATCATGTAGAAATAAACTGAATTCAGGGAAAAGTGGACACTTGCACAAAACCATGATTTTTTTCACTCCTTTCCAAAACTCATAATACAAAATAAAATGGGAGATGTTCATAGTGAAATATTTTATATTGGAAAAAAAGGAAGTGATTTTAAGAGTAGTGTTTATGACATCGTATATTAAAAAGTAGTTCTTAAGGAAAAGATTAAATAAAATTTCAATCTTACCATATTAAGCAAATTCAATTTCTATATCCTGTAATTTAAATTTACTCTTTGTCTTTAGTACTATTCTGTGTTATGTCTTCTAACCACAATATAATGACTATTTGAAGGATGGTTTTGTTTTTTCCCAATTTTTTTGCTACAACGTGTGTTTCTTTTGGCTTTATACTTTCTTTTTGGTCTTCAGCTCCATATCATTAAGACTATTTTATTAAGAATGTGTCGAGGGAGATAGAGGTTGATCTGCAGAAATCAGCTCCTCCATTGTTTCCGTCATACCGGTATTTCCTGTGCTCCACGTGTGATCTCCTTTGTTCTCTCAACAACCGAGGGGTATTTAATTTAAGGGGTATTTAATTTAAGGGGTATTTAATTTAAGCCCCGTTGTGCAGTTCAGTTCTGTTTCAGCCCGTGGTTGTCAGTGCTCTCAGGTGTTTTCCTGGGATTTCATTGTCCCTATGGCAGTTGGTGCCAGGCCATGGCACGTTCCATGGGCAGGTTGTGCTGTTGGGGCTGCAGAGCTGCACTCAGCACAAGGCAGTGGATCTGCTATTTTAGGAAACACAGACTGCATTCTTTCACCTTTTGACATGGTGTGTTTTCTGTCGTTGGAGCTGAAATGGCTCTGAATGTGAACAAAGGAATTGGTTGTTACAGCGGCAGCAGAATTGCAGATTTGTTTTGTTTACTGTTTTCACTGTGGTGTGTGGTGACAGGGCTTCCAAAGGGACGTGGAGCAGTAGTGGACAGGCACTGTAGATATTAGCCAAAGCACCAGGAAGAGGCATTCAGTAATAAGTAAATTGTGTATATGCTGGATACTTGTAAATATAGGAGATTTATAATCTGGAGTTGTACATTATAGTAAATCTTGAATCTCATTTGAATGAAACAAGATGCCCCAGTTCAAGAAGAGTGGTGTCCTACTTAATTGTGTTTATTTAAAATGAATTTTTACTCCAGAAAGCAGAAGGGAAAAATACAAATTTCCACGTCTGTGTTTGATATGAGTAGTGCTGGAAATTGTGAGAGGCAGAGATGCCTAATAGGAGAGTTTTGATGGAAGGGAGAGGAAAGTAGCCCTAAGCAAGTGCTGTGAGCAGCCCTGGGGGGACTCCATCTTTAATAAAGGAACAGAGGAAATGTAGCTGTGAATAACTCTCTGAAGGAAGTTGGCTCTGGGGAAAGGAGGAGCTCCAAAACCTGGGAGTGAACCAGGACAGTGCAGGAGCAAGGAGGGCTTTCCTTGGGAAGCGAGCTCTGTGTCTTTGCTTTCCTATTTTACTGTTTCCAGTTTTCTAATCCCACGTCTCAGTTTTAAAAACGTTCACTTCCCTGACACGTGCAGGGAGGGTGCAGTGGGACCAGGAGCAGTGGGATGTGTGTCCTGCTGAGTTGCATCAGCCTGCAGTGGGATGGGGAGTGTCAGACCGGAGGAAGATGATCCCTGGCTGATCCCCAGGGGCAGCAAGGAACAGACTGCAGCAAGGCAAGGTATTCCTGCAGGGTGGGAGGAGGAAAAGACTTCTGATGCAGGAAAAGCTGCAGCCTCTCAGTCCAGATATATTTGTAATGAGTAACATGCAGCTTCTCACACGGAACACCAAAATAATGAAAAACAAATATAGTACTGTTTTTCTAGTTAATTTTTGTGAGGTTTGGAATATTTGGAAGGTGTTTGAGGGAGAAAAGCCTTTGGTCACCCACTCCAAGTTTTCTCCACAGTGCTGTGCTTGAGTGGGGTTGATGCAAAACAGACACACACATTTAGCCATGTGAACACAATATACTTTTGAACAAAGAGTAAAACCAACTGAGTTAGTACTGCAATTAAAATATTTGTCTGTGATGTTTATTTTCTGCGTTGTTGATGCTCTGAAGGAGCAAGGTGGTATGTGTGTAAAATGCTGGCATGTTTCTTGGATCTGTCTGAACTGGGTCGTTAGCTGTAATAATCTCATGAAAGATCAGAATCCCCTCAATTCCTCGTAGTCTGCAGGAGTTTCATTTTCTCTGTAATTTCCCCTTCAGCTGTTGTTCTCTATTTCTGGCTTGTCTGCAATTAAAAGAGGAAAAAACCCAAAACCTTTTAGAACTCATGTCTTGTTAATCTGTTTCTTTCAAAGTGTTTCCCTTTGGGGCAATTCCTGATCTCCCAGAAGCATCAAAACACTCAAGTTAGCGTTGGTTTAGTGGCCAGTCCGGATAAGAGAGCATTCCTTAGCACATGTTCTTGGGCCTTTTTTTGTCCCCCTTCACCCAGTAGGATTGTGGGTTTCTGGCAAGGTTTGGAGTTCAGTCTGCAGATGTGTTCAGCTGCTTTTCTCTGCCTCCCACCATCCCTCCCCATTTCCTTGCCAATTCAAACAGCACTTTCCAGATTTTCTTAATGAAATTCAGTTCACCTTACTCAGCCTAAAGTGAGTTCTAGAGGGATGTATTAATTTAACCTAGAAACTTGATCTGTGAGTTATCTCAGTTCTATCAGCCTAGGTGCTTGTTGGGACTTGGATTAAAGTCACAGGAGTGAAAATTTCATGCCAGAAATTTTAACTGCAATTTCTAGGCATAGCTAGCTCTATTAAAATACAAAAAAAAATTAAGTTGTCTCATTACTCTTCACTTGACAGAGGTGAGAAGTGTGTCAGCACCTTTCCAAAATGAGAAGTCTTTAAGTATATTTTTTTCTTACTGCTTAAACTTAATCTGTTCCCGAGGTGCTTATTAGTTTTTACCTTCTTTGCCTGCCTAAGAGTCCCTCTGAAATAAATAAGAAGCCGTGCTGTGAATCTGGGGACAGTGCATGGCCCTTTGCAAGTGTTTTGCTGTAGGGTCTCTACTGCTGTGGTGCAAGTCTCATAATTTGAAATACATATTCTGCATTTCAAGCCTTAAGAGAATGGGGGGGGGGGGAAGAAAAAGGTGACATAACTATGAAGGGTTTTTTTGTCTGTGTGGAAAATGTGGTTCTCTCGTTAACATTGTTAATGCAGTTAGTGAGGAAAGAACCTGGCTGAAACAAAGATATGTATCACTAAAATTCAAAATAATTGGCATCAAGGTAGTAAAAGAAAATAGTCACTGAGATGTAGCTTATTTTTGAAATTAAGGCTCTGAAGTTTTTTTAAAAACTGTGGTTTTTATTTTGACATAATCATATACATGTTAGCAGCGTTTCAGTGGAGACGACATTTCCTGAAACAAAACACATCATTTATAAGGGCTGTTGAAAACTCAGCTCTCAAATTATTCTGACTTCAGTGGTATGAATTACACATATAAGCAGAGCCTTTAACATAAAATGACTGCGGCACCGGCATCATCTTTCATCTCCTTTCCCTCCCCTGTCTGGCACTCATTGCATCGTTTGGGAAAGGTCATACCTGTTAGTGTAGATGGTCTTGGACAGCACTGCAAGTGATAGAAGGCAAAGCAGTCTTTATTAGGGAGAATTATCAATACAATTATCAATACATGTTGCCTTGTCTATATTTCAGTAAGTATTAATTAAATGAACAAATCCTTCAAAAAAAAAAAAAAAAGGCTGAGTGGGAACACTGAGATGATTCTCATTTGCGATTGAAATAAGCCAGTGTGACCACTTCAAAAGGCATCCTACCCTTGTCCCGCCCCTGGGACCTGTTTCCAACCTCGAGTTACCCCTCCCTGCAGAAATGTGGTCTGAACCCGGATCAGATCTGCAGCATGGGTGATCCCCTTGCACTGTAAAAAAAAAAACACACCTAACCTAAACAAGGGAGGAGCAGCAAAGATGAAAGATAAGCTCTTTTTTCCCCTTTTGTTTTTTTTTTTTCGTGGTGGTGCCATTTGAAAAGATGGCCTTAGTGTTTTCACACTCAGTCTGCAGTTGGAGAATCACATTTTTCCAGGGGAACAGGAAATGAGAAGACAAATTGAAGGATAGAACCCATGATATTTTTTACTTCCACTTTTGGGAGGAAATGAGAGATTTTTATGACTCCTTTTATTTAAGGAGAAAAATAGAGCCCAGGTTGGATTTGATGCTATAAGTATTCCCTTGTTTACAGTTTTGAGGTATTATCAATTTTATGGGTGGATTTAATTTCCATGGAGTAAAATCACTGCTAATTTCAACATGTGGCAGGCTACTGGAATGTTATTTCTTTTGCTGTTTTACAGTTTCTTTTTCTGTTCTACTGCTTGATTACTTTTATTGTAAACCCACAAAACAGCTGGTGTAATGCACAGATGAAAATTACACTTTTACAAGAATGATGAAGCGTTAAACTACTTTTACTCTGACATTTTGGGCGGCTAGATTTTAATTATTTGAGTAAAGTTGTTAATTCAGCTCAATAAAAGCCATATCACATGATAGATGTAGATGTCAAAATGCCACAAAGGGTTCCCCGCCTTTGATTAGAGGTGTTACTGTGAAGTTAAACCCAGATTACAAGAGCATCTTAAATTCTATTGATTCTGTCATCCCTCTTTCTAATGTGCTGTGCAAAATCAATGTTTAAAAAAAAAAAAAAAGAAAAAGGCAAAGAATGGCACTGTATCCCCCCCAGACCTTCTGGTTTCTCTGTAAGTCAGCAAGGGACAGTCTCCACGTCTTTCAGTCGGGAAAGAACTCAATGAAACAGGGATTTACTCGCTGTCTTGCTCTAAGTTTCATTTTGTTGTACACGCTTCACCCATCTTGGGGTGTTGTACCAGAGCATGTGCTTGGGGGATGCAGCTGTCAAGCGCTGGTTCAGATAAACGGAGCCCAGGCTGCATCCTATCAGAGGAACTGTCCAGAAAATCAGATACTGCTCCTTTCAGGTTGGCTTGACTTGTGCTTACGCGCAGCACAAAAGAGCTCACAGAGAGGAAACACAGTCCTTGGCACATTTGGACTAGTTGCAAATTCATGAATACTTTGTATTCTGTCTTTGTTTAAGGCTTAGTCCTCATGACCCCAAGCGCTCAGTTCCTCCCTTCCCTTTCCATTACCTTGCGCTTCTTTTCTCAGGGAGATAACAATGGTAATTCTGCTATGCAAATGTACAGTTCTTAAAGGCAGGATTCTTTAAAACAGAATCGGTGGTATTTCAGGAATAAGAAGAGGCAATGAAAGAAAAAAGCTCTCAGTGTTTATGGGAGCAATCCTGCAGAGGACAGGTCACACAGAGTGGTTGAGTCTTTTCCTTTTAACTGTGTCTTCCAGTGTGTTTTCTTTGAACCTTAAGGGCATAACCTTCTTCGAGGCAATAGTTAAAGTCACAGCTTATAGGATAAATATACATATCAACCTTTAGCATTTGAACGTGGAAGTGCAGTTAGGAAATGGCATGTCTGCTGTACTGGGCAGAACATTTCGCTTTTATTGTGTGTGATTCTAATCTTTAAATTCTCTATCTTGTGCAGAAGAATAAAACCCAAACCTTAACTCAGCTGACACTATCCTGCTTGCAAGTAAAACTTCTACCTTGCCATTTTTTTCCTGACAGCAAATATTAAAATCAGCATGCTTAATTTATTTTAAAATTTCTCTTAGATAGGAATTCTGCAGAAACATAATGTAAATGTTATGTTCTGTGACTTGGCATTTATTGCATTTCAAATTTTATGCCTCAAATGGATGGCTTAAATAGGAATTAAGATAAAATGATTTTTTTCCCCCCATTTAAGTATTTGCTGGGAAAGAGGGAATAGTCTGAAAATATCATCTTGTAATCGTGAATTAGAATGAGTTATGCCAAGTAGCTGTGGAGGCCATTTAGTATTTCAGAAACACAGCAGGGGAGCTTTTTTAAAAGACATAATTAAAACCAACGGATGATATAGGCTGTTATGGATCTTAGGTCCCAGGGTTCCAGAATAATTGTAAGTTCCTCTAAAATACCTCTTGCTGTGGATGCCTATTAGCATTTGTGTGATATTTCACTTTAGTCCGTATGTTTGAATGGGGAGATGTCAATAAATTGCAACTGTGTTGGTCACTTCCATATTATTTCGGTTAAATATTGTTTATTTGGTTTTACATAATAGACTTTTTGAGAGAATATTTGAATAACTTTCATGAGTTTTGCTGTTTTGAAAACCTTACCTTAACTAGAGGAAAGATTGTACCTTACCAGTGTGGGTGAAGCTTCTTCTGTTGTTGTAAATGAGAAAGTTGTTCAACTGACTAAAGGTCAGTAGTTTTTTTCACTAGTTATCAAATTCTACATGAGTTGTTTACAATCAGCTCTCCACTGCTCTAGGCACAGAGAACCATGCTTTAAAACAATTCTGCACAGGGATATAAATGAAATTCCACTGGAGTATCAGCAGTTTTTCCTAGGGACTGTAGTATTTGGAGGAAAATTTCTTTGCCACTAGCAGTGAAGATTAATGTGCATCTTTAAAAACCAGAGAACATAAAAACGTGCATAACATTTTTAATGCTGTAACGGTATTCCTGAAGAATGTGAAATGGAATTTCTTATTGCAGTGTTGATCTGTAATCAGTATGTACTGTCCTCTAAATTCCACTGACATATTCACTGCTGTAGGCCTGGGTTAGCAATGCTGTGACACCAACCACTGGCATCTTTAAACAGGATATTGTCTAATACAGTTTATAGCTTCATTCCCTGTACCATTAAATAAATAAAGCATTCAGTGTGTGCATCAGTGCCATCAAGCATGAATACCCTGGTGGACTGGGAATTAAATGCCAAGTGAGGGTCAGAAGCAACAAAGGCTGAATAACACTCAGCAAATGTGTACATATTAGGTAAGGAACAGTGCCCCGATGCAGAAGGAATTGAATGAGCACCTTGCAACGTCCAGATGGAGCAGAAAGGCTGCTTTTGTTTGCCTGAGCTGCCAGCGCTGACCCAAGGAGAATATTCCATTTTTGAATGAACTGAACAATAGTTTATTATGGGTAAAAGGAAATCTTGGGATCCCAAATTGTTGTGTGGTGTTACCCAGCCAGGCCTGATCACTGTACAGCCTGCAGCCCCTCGGGCCACGTGGGCTGGGGAAATGCATTTTGCACTGTGTTCTCTTAGCAGGCAGAAAACATTATCGCTGTTCTGGCAGATTTTAGGTTTTAAAATACGCTCATAACTTTATTTTCTTACAAAGAATAACTTGGTGCTAGTTGGACTAGTTTCCTTTTATCTAGTAGTTCAGTTTTGGTTCTGTGAAATACTCTGCTTTTTCCAAATATGAAATGTGTATGTAAGTGACAGTATTGCATTCTGGTGGACCAGCTTGAAGTTACTGCTGAAGCAGCTTTTCCTTATCTAATTTAAATATTTTTTTCTGAAAATATCAATTATGTTTTATGTTCTAATATAAATGTAAAACAATGTGTCTAGCAAAAGTTCCCAGAGGCTGAATATAGTTGTTTCTTTCTGGGGTTATGTTTGAACAGTTCCCATAAAAAGACATATTTTATTAAGTACTTAAATTGGTTATTCTTCATTATTATAGTTTGGCTTGCTTCATTTTACCCTGTAGTGTACAAATATCCTAGAAATATTGTTTTTGTTATTAAGAATTAACAGGACCAAGTGCTTGAAAGAGTTACCCTCTTTGCTTTGTTTGCCTGAAGAATAATGAGCCTTTGGCAGATCCAGTGTAGATCATCTTGTTTCAGTATTCTGGTAGCTCGTGTATGAAATGGAAAGGCAAAGTTTGTATTCTGAAACCCTTGTTAAAACAGAAGGGCAGAAATTAAGTCTGTGACTTCATGGTAAGCTGAATCAAGGGGTAATGACTGCTTTGGATGAGTAGTAACCTGGAATGTTTGAGTACTGATAACTGTGCCTGTACAATTTTTTTTTCTCCAACCTTCATATGTAAAAATTAGGTTGGTTGTAATTGCTGCAGTGGGAGAACAATTGCCAGTAGGTAGCAGGAAAAAGTGTGGTTATGACAGAATTTTCCACTCGGTTATTTAAGTGTGTTCTGCACAGAGACATTCTACAGTGCAGAAAGTCTGTGAATTGCCTCAATTGATGGGAATTAAATAATGAAAATTAAATGAAATTTGTTTTGGGAATAAAAATGGGGAAAAAAAATCAATAATGCATCAAACTGTCATAAGAGGCTATTCAGTTTCTTGCATAGTTTTAGTAACTTATCTCCCGAACTGAACTGGTGGATGTGCTGATATCTGATAGGACACACTTACCAAATTCTGTAATCCAATCCACACTGTAACTCAATAGCCTTTTGCCTAAGATGTTGTAATCTCTTTAGGATGTGCTTATCCATGAAAGTAGAGCCTACCAGCCTATGTGAGACTATATGTGAGTGTGGAATTTGGTGCCCTTTCAAGTAGTCCAGTGCCCTTTTCGTTAGGTAGTTTAATAGATCTGATCCTGTAAGGTTTTGTTTCCTTAAAAAAAACAAACCAAACCAAACCAAACCTGAAATTAAATTAAGGTGAAATAATAAAATTAAAACATCATGGTAGTTGTTTTATTCCTGCAGGTGAGAGATTTCAGGGCAGATCCTCATTAAATGAGAACAAGTTGAATTGTGATGCCTTCACTAGCCCTGGGTTTAGTGCTCCCTTTCTCTTTTAAAATTTGTTTTTATGAGTTTGTGTACGTATGTTTTGTTTTCCTGAGAGTCTGAAAATATACATAGAAACCCTGGAGTTGACAAGCATGTAGTGCCTCTACTAATGTTTGTATGTTCAAAGCTAACAGAAACATAAACAGGTATAATTCTGGGTGCTTTAAGGCTTTCCTGTAATCTCTTTTAGTGCTCTGTATTTGTGAACTGGATAATGGCACAGAAAAGGTCGAGCTATTGCCTTGATTACTCATAGCACAGTGTCTTTAGCCAGAGTTACAGTAGGTTTTCATCTGGTCCGATGAAAAATCCAGTGTTCATCAGTCTCAGTAGTGGTTTTGAAAGTTTGATTTGGGTATGTAAACCCAGGTATTTGTGTGGTAGTAATGGCTGAGTGTTTAAAATTATAATAAAACAAGATTTCTGTATGATTAGGACTGTTCATTGCCTAAGCAGGAAAAAAAATCCTCTGTATTCTCCCATTTTAATGATTCTCTTACCAGTTCTATGGAATAAGTGAAATATGGACAATTATAACTGGAATAACTGCCGTACCTGGAATACAGATACTTTTGTACTGGAAAGTAAATTCAGAGGAACTACATAATGAGGTTTGACTATTTTGAATCTAGTGAATAGTTTAAAAAAATCACTTAAAAAGGTAGCAGTAGGAATAAGCAACAAATTACCACTTGGCTGGATGTAAATGAGACAGCAAAATCAGGTAATATTGGTTTTTACTCTGTATTTTACCTTGTTGGAAGAGGTAACGTGGATCTAACATGTTGTGGTAGGACAACATCAGGATGAGTTTGTGGACGTGTCCCCCGTGCAGCTCTGAGAGACTCACACAGGTGGACTCAAATATTCTTTGATGTAAAAGGAAACTGAAGAGAGACTATGAGATATATTTTTAGGCTCAACAACTCTAGGTCAGTAATATTAAAATGTGTTCTATCTTCAGTTGGGAAGACCTTTCCTTCTTCGTTTTCAGCCTCTTCAATCCAATCTGTGTATAAAAGAAGATGCCATTTTTAAAGCATTTTTGTGGAGCTAATAACTATAAATGAAAACCTAATTTGTGTGGATTCTCAACAGCATAGAATCTGACCCTATAGAGCCCTCAGACCCCTTCATCTATCCACTTCCATTTTTACCTATTTGTTAATTTGTAAAATGATAATTAAGATTTTATCAATTATTTTTTTTCCAAGTTGCATTAAGTGTATAGTACCACTATAATGAACACGTTCAATTTGTGCTCGTATGGCACAATTTCTTCTTAGGCATCCTATAATCTCTACTTCATTATCCAAATAAGATTTCAACTCCCTTTTCAAGTACGTGCTCATGATTAATTGGGCTGTTAGCTGGGAGGTGCCTCCTGTGACTGGAAGGGTAATGCAGCTCTGATGTTTTGGGATGTGTGTGTTGTCACCCAGAGACCAGAAGAGGCACCCCCAGGATTGTGTCTATAACAGAATTGAGATACCCTGTTCATACTTTAATAAGCAATTGGAGTGGCTAATCTGGTAATGCATCATTGTAAGGACTGAGTAGTGACTGCTGGAAAATAAACTGAGATCTTACAAAACAACTGCATGCCCGCACTTTCAGATTTTCCCTGTAGGTCTGGGGCCAGGAATTGAGGCAGTCCCGTTTGTAGAAGTCTGTTTCTACAGAGAAAAATAGAATAAAATAATATAAAACTTGTGACTAAGCTTTCTAAAAGTAGCGTTCTTTCAAGATTGAAAGCCTCTGGCTAAATTCACATTTCTTGTGGAAAATAATGTAGAATAACAAATTTCTCATTCATATTTCTTCCTGGTTTAGGAATACTTGGAATGTCCATACACACATTTAAAAAGAACAACAAAGAAACAAAAACAAACAAACAAAAACACAAAACAACAAAAAACACACTTGAGTGTATCAATAAGTATTTATGAATCACTGATCAGTACCTTTCAAAATACTTCTTGTGTTTTAATTACCCCCTCCTGCACACAACGTGGGGGCCTCAGAACTGAACGGGTTCCCAGCAGAGGACACCCCTGAAACTCTGTTCCCCTGCATCAAAATCCTGGTTTCTGGCTCTGTGTGTTCAGCCTCCTTTGATCAGAAGCTTCACTGTGGATCCAACACAACTTCTTGAAAAATTTTATCGGAAGAAAAATCAGTCAAATTTACAGTAAGTAAATTGCTCCAGCCCCTGCCGTGTCCCCACATCCCCCCAGTCCTGCTCTTCCCAGGGCAGCAGAAATGTGCCTGGCCTCCAAATGCAGATGGGGGTTACTTTGCTGTTGACTGCACAGTTTTATTTGTCTTGGATTCCACACCAAGTTCAACAGCTGCCCAAATACACAGTGGCATAAAACTGAGTGTGCCCAGAGCTGCCCAAGTGTGGAACTCTCTGCTGCACTGTGCTTCCTCCCCCTGCTCAACCTTGAGGACACCCAGTATGGCATTTTACAAGCTGATGGTGCTTGATGGTGCTGAACTGTGAAACAATAAAACATAAACAGTGATTTTGAAATCTGAGCTGGAGACCAAGCGGTTTAAATCCTGCCTGACTTTGAAAGTGGAGCCGAAGCAGGCAGAGTTTTGCCCAGGCACGTCCCTGAGCCTGCAGTGCCCCATGGATGCTCTGCTCCCCCCGGGAGGAGGGGGCTCCTGGCTGTGCCCTGCCAGCTGCTGAGGTACCCTGCTTGGGTTGAGGATGGCTCCTGGCCAACCTGCATCGCTTCCAAACATGTTGAAGGGAGTAAAATTTGGATTTGAAGTGTTTAGTTACTCTGAGCCAGCTCTTCAAGGTTTTCTCTCTCCCATCCCCAGTGGCAGCCCCTTTGGATTTTTTGTGCTGGAAGATGCAAAAATGGTGGGCTGCTGCCTGGAGACTTGAGCAAAAGTTTCTGATGAACACCAGATGAAGAAAAAGTCATCTTTTGTAAATATTTATGTTACAGCTAAGAAATAATTTCTTCCTAAGCACCTGTAGTTTTAGAGAGTAGAGTCTATTTAACAGTTTGGGGATTTTTAATTTCTTAGTATTTATTTGTGCTTTTGTTTTGACTCTTGGGCTCTCATTAGTTTGGCAGATGTCTTGCTCTGAAACTGTGTGATGCCTTCCTGGAATGGAATGGAGCCACACGAAAGGGACTGTACAGATTGATTGAGATTCTCTGTTCAGTTTGGGTTTAGTTTTGGCCTCTTTTCTTTGGCGTATTTATGTGTATAGCTGATCTTTGCACTTTTTTCCTTTCAGGAGCAGTTTTTAATCAGTAATTAATTGCTAATTCTGGAAGCAGTAATCTTTAGCCATTTGTAATATTGGCATGGGAGCTTTGGAGATCAGATGTTTAGCCTTGGTGTTGCTTAACATGAGGTCTGTGGTCCCACACTCGTAAGATCACTCTGGCCCTTGTACGTTTGGTGGTGCCCCCAAGTAGGGTCTGAAGTTGCCAGTGGTCTGACTTGGAGTTGTCCACCCCTAGCCCCTAGAAAAGGAGGTTTTCTGGGCCTTACTTCTGAGTTAGCACTCAGGACTCCTTGTAGGCATCTCTTTCCACCTGAGATCTGGAAGTGAACACTTGTTCTTGCGTTCAGCATCTTTCAGAGGTGACCCTGCCAGGAGTGGTTCTGGTTTGGCTGCTGGTGACACAGAAACCCTCCCATGGAGATGCACTCACCCAGGGAGCTGGAAACTAGGAGAGTGTCTTCTGTGCCCGAGGGAGGATGAACATTTGTCTCCTCTGAGGTCACCCTAAGCTGGAGGTTGAAGGTCTCTGCCTGCTCCTGCTGTCAGTGGGTTGCTTGGGGAAGGTACAGGAAACCCTGCAAGATGCAGGTTCTAGAGTAGCCAGTGCTGGTGTGAGATCTGTGTGCTCCAACCTCAGTCAGGTATAAATTGTATTAAAGCATCTGCTGCCAGTGGTCTCAAAAGAGAGTAAATGCTTCTAAGCAGGTCACTTGTCTGGTCGTGCTCCTGCTCCGGTGCCACAGTCTGTCTGTGCTCAGTATTGGCCAAGTTGCAGCTGCAGTTGTAGCCAGAATCACTTCTTCTGTCCTAAAATGAAAGAATCCTCAACTGCTTTGGGGTTACAGTTTTATAGTAGGTTTCTGGAACAACCTGGTATTGGGAACTCACAGTGGTATTTTTGTGTTACCTGGGAAATGCTTATTAATCCACATGTACCTTTTGCAGGAAAAGCAAATGCTGAGTGGTTTATTAACCTCTTGTCTGAGGGAGGTGGAGAGGAAAATGTAGGCATCACCATTATTCCACCCTCCCAGAGAGATGGGCAGGGAAGAGGTGGAATTGCAGAGTTTATTATTTCTCCCCAGTAGGAGTGCCAGTGCCATACACAGAGTTTATTATCAACTTCTGCCCATGGGGAAGCAGGAGAAAGGAAAAAAAAAAAAATCAGAAAAAGCCATTAGTGTGTGCTTAGCAGTGGTGATGTGAGGAGTTCTGACCCCTCTTCCTCACCTGGCAGGGAGCAGCAGGAGGGGCAGGGTGGGAGCACAGGGGCTCCTGCAGGGGATGGGCTGCCCTGGGGGCACTGCAATCTTCCAGCCCTGCCGGTTTGCTCCCTCTCAGAAAGGGGAGCGGTGAAAGCATCGATTTAGTGTGGAACAAAAGGCTGGGAGTTGCTTAATTAGCTGTAGGCATGAGTGCTGTCCTCTGCAGGTGTAGAAATACTTTGGGATTTATTTTTCATTTACATTTATTCTGTTCATTCCACTTTTGTGACAACTTTGTTAAAAGTTACCTAGGAGCAGTGAAAGTGAAAGCAGAAAAGTCTTTTTCTTTTCTTCTGACCTGTAACTATTTTTTTTGGTAAGAGGATGGGACTAAACTAGTTTTAAAATTTTGTGTGACCTGGTCACCAAATCCAAACAATTCAGTTTTTCATTCCAGAAAATGAGCTTTTTAAATATGTGCATTTGTAATGTAAACAAGTTGGATAGCTTAATTTACATGGCAGTAATCCACAAGATTTGAAGAGGTGTGTTTTCAGTTGAATTCCAGTCTGTTTTTCCTCTCCAAAAGGTCCAACAGAAATAAGAGTAAGATTTGATAGTAATTTGATATAAAAAAATTAGTACTTATTACCCTTTTCAGTAGAAGAGGAAGAATGTAAATATTTCCACTGAAATATCATTGAGGTAGCTAGATCTACAAATTGAAAAAGGGAAGTGCAAATTCAGTTTAAAATCTATATTTATAAATATGTTTTGTTAGCAATCACTGAATTATCCTTTCTTTTATAAAAAAACTACAGATGTAGTTACAGATGTAAATAAGGATAAATTGATAAATAAGGATAAATTGATTCTCTAAGTATAGGTTTCTTTCTGACAATTTAAATAATCGAACTGTGATTTAAACAGCAGTTTAAGCGATTCTAAAGTTTGATTCACACTCATCCTCTGGGTTTCCAGAGCTGTGGATGGCAGTGGCTCTGCCTGCCACCCGTTCTTGGCTCATGCAGTTATTCCAGTTATTCCTTGGATTGGGGATCAGTTGTTTTTGCTGCACCAGCAGGCTCTTCCCATCTCCAGTGTGGGAACACAAAGGATATTCCATCTCCTACCTGCAGAGCGGTGGGGCAAGGGAAGCAGGAGCTCTCTGAGCTCTGCTGGGGGTCTCCACCTACAGCAACCTGTAGGGCAGGAGAGCTGCTGTCCCTGGGGGAGTCTGAGGGATCTCTCAGACAATCCTGTCTCGGCACTTGCCAAGGAATTTCTGAGTAGTGCTTGTCACCAGGAGGGATCTCTTTTATCTCGGTTGCTGCCAAGGGAGCTCGGTGGAGGAGTTCTGTTTTCCTGTCAAGAGCCCTTGGGAATTTGCTAAGTACCGTGGAAGTGACCTAAATATCTACTTTTATCATGCAGTTAACATCATAACTTGGGCTTGGAACATGCCTCATTGTTTGGCAGTTATCTTGAATTCACCTTTTAACACCAAAAGCTAAAATAGACCAGCTAATGGACTTACCAGTAGACTGCAGATTTACAGTACAGGAAATAAAAGGAAAACACTGCCCTGTCTACCAGTAATTTAGAGAAACTCGAAGAGGTTTCTTTTACCTGTCTCAAGATAATGGGATTCTTGTGCAGCCCCATGTCTGGGCATCAAGCTTGCACACAAATGCTCAGTCCTAAGGTTTTCCTTCGTGGAGAAAGACCTGTATTTAAGGATTGGGAGTCAGACTGGGGGATGCTATTCATATTTACATTCCCTTCCCCTCTCCAGATTTCTGTGAGTGTAACTTAATTAGTAAGTTGATCTTAACCTTTTCCTGCTGCTGTTTAATTTTTAGAAATGCTAACAACCTTTGGGAATGGTTAGGTGGAGCTATTCCTGTCTAGACAGTAAATACAGCTTAATGACTGCCCTGGTCTTTAAACAATCTTTAACTCATTGTGAAGTACAGGCTTCCTTATGCTTAGTAGCTCAGGGGACACCTTCGGCATCCCGACCACTTTTCACGTAGAAAAATCCCAACTGTATAAACAAATATGTGTATTTATTAGCAACAAAACCTCGCTCAAATCCTTAAGTGCAAATCCTGCGTGTCAGTTTTTACTGACGCTCGACTGAGGCCACTCAGGGAAGTGAACAAAACCTCTGAGGCTGCAGTGGGTTTGTGGGACCGACCCAGCTTTGGCTTTCAGGGATGCTGGGACACTGTGCTGTGCTCTCTCCACCTGCTGACCACAATTTGGGAGCCAATTTAGCATAATCTGCAGAGCCTGTGGAGTTATTCCTGACCTCTGTGTTTCAAAGGGCGCTGTTCTTTATGGAAGTTGGAAGCCAGACATCAAAGTATTAATTTTGGCGGACACCGAATTTCACACAAATTCTGAGGGAGTTGTCAAAATGTGAAAGCAAACATCACAGAGGAAAAGCAACCAAGTGCTGGGTTTAGTTACTTTAATCTATTCTGGTTTTGTGTAACACATTTGTGATGTTGCTTACTGCTGGCTGTGCACTCTTTTGGGCATGAAGATAGCCTTGATTCCTGTCTCAGGCAGTGTTTCTTCTCACTTCATCAGAAATTGGTCCTGATTGACAACAGACATTTGTGTTTTTAAACTGACTGTTAGAAATAGTCACAATGCCACAAAGAAAAATAGGAGACATATGTCCCTAGAAGTGTAGTGAACATAATCTATTCAGAGGAGTAGTTCCCAGTGGGCTAGCAGCAGGGAACTTAAACACATGCATCGAAGGATTCAAGAGCCAGTCTTCATCTGTTTATCCTAAAAATGTGTGCTTTAAAAAAAAAAAAAATCATCCATAGAAGTCTCTCATAATCTGTTTTGGGTTTTACTCAAACCTTTGCAAATAAACTTCTGTAACTTGCTTTGCTGAGATCATAGACAGTTGTGTCTGTGACTGTCTGCTAATGCTCCAGATTAAGGTGCCTAGATTTATGTGTAAAACTTATTTTTTAATGTAGATTAAAGTGCGAACAAAGTGCGCGCTGTACTCACTCATGTTCTATTACAGCCCACACAAAGAAAACAGGAAAGTTAAGACTCAAGGTCTATTCTATAATTCAGGGTTTTTACTGAAATTTGAAGGCAATTTAAACCACCTACTTATTTCAAAGGTAGTATCGATAGACCACCTGCTGTTGACATGCACTAAGAAAGATGGAAGGATGTAAATGAGTTTTAGCCATTTGCCTGCCTTTGAATACAAATGAGACTAACAACCTCCCGTCCTGCACTCTGGCAGCCAGCTACAGGAGTGTTTTCAGCCTGCTTTATTGGAAAGTGAGTGTTGTCATCATGAATTATCATTAGACTTTGTTGTTGTTGATGACTGCTTGTTAGCAGTGGATAATTCAAGTGTGATTCAGTCAGAATGTTTCAGGTATGCCATTAACTATGTATTTTGCAACCTGAGTTTGACAAGGGAAACTACTTCCAGCTGAAACTTGGGAAGACTTCTCTTCACCTGCACGTTGATGGATTTGTGGTGGAGAGTGAGACTGAACCTGAATTAGCTGAAAGAGGGAAGAGAGTAGAAGGCTGCCTGTCCCAATCCTGCTGTCACAAATCTTATCTTCCCAGCTCAGTCAGAGTTTCCAGCCAGTCCAGGGAAGATGTGTAATCTCGTTGAATGGTCTTCTGTGCTTTTCTGTTGAGAACAGCAGGAGACTGGGAAGTTAAATCAAAGATTCCAGGAGCGTCTGTAAGTTTTCATTGCAGTGCGGATGCGGAGGCCTTTGTGATGACATTTCTTCCAGTGGCCTAACAAAAAACTAGGAAGCAAAGGATTCAGAGCAGGAAGAGCTCAGTCACTTTTTGGGCCGATGAGATAAAACTGTGAACAATTGGGACTGTCCCTTTGGAATAGCACAGTTGGCTGCTGGGGGAGGCTTTTGGACTGATTTCCATTCATTGTTTTCAGTGACCCTCCTTGAACAGTCTGAAAGGCGCTTCTAAAGTCAGCACCTCTTCTTTCTCCACTTGTAAGTTTTGAAAGCACTCTGCTGTGATTCATCTGTGTTTGCAGACTGCCACTGGCTGTCTCCTCCCATAGCATCAGCCAGCCCTTTGAATATTTGCTACCTATTCCTTGTTTATGCTGACTTCAAAAGCAACAGTTGTCACAAAGAAGCAGGCCATCCTAAATGACTGCTTTCACTGCCTTTAAGATCATAGCTCAAATTGGAAAGTGAAGGTTTAGGGATGATTTGATAGCACCAGATACTATCCTAATGTCTTTGTAAACTGATCTTACAGTTTAATTCAACACTATAAAACCTCCTAGTCAAAGAAATGTCTGCTTGTCCTTAAATGGGCAGCTATCATGGCAGTAATTTGCTTATGAGATGCTTTTCTTTCTGGAAGACTAACGTGTCTCAGTTCCTATCAAAAATAAATCAATTTCCTGTGGAAACTGGCATAAATCAGATTGTTCTTTCATGTTTTTGCAGTGTTTGTCGGAGTTGCTGTTAGCTATAGCTCTGCATTGTCTCCTGGTGAATTGCAGCAGCGGATGAACAAAACAATATTAATCTGTTTTTGTTAATCCTGTTTTGTAATTAAATACATCTTTCATATAAATCCTGTTAAGATTTGAATGAAAGGGGATTTATGGAAACATGACTTGCTTTTTATAAGATAGTTTTAGGATTATGAAATGAACACTGCGAAGAAGAAAAGTTTGACTTGCTCACAGAGTAAAAGATTTTCTCTTTGTTATTCTTGCTTTGCTGGTGCTATGAAAAAAAAGTATAATAAGAGCATTCAAGCTGGGTTGCCTGTGGTTTAACTCTAATTCTATAGGCTGCACACTCTTTCTCCCCAAAATCCCCACAGCAAGTGACCTTGTCAAACAAAAGTGTGGAATAATGGGAGGCAGCCCAGGGACTGTGGCTCATTTACAAGCAGCTGTTTGCTACTGTCAGAACAAAGGCAAATCAAAGTTGCATTAACGGGGTATGACAGGCACAGTGAGCAACTCCCCAACAATGTTCATCCTCTTGTGTTGTTCTGGTTATAATATTGGTTTGCCTGAAGGAGAAAATAGTCATAAGGTCAAGTCAGACATCTATGTTTTCAAAGCCTTTCAAAATCGCACACATTATTCTGCTGATCAACTATTGATGTTTTTTAACAAAATTAGCATAACAGCAAATAGATACATATTTATGTGCATGCTTGGCTTTTTTTTACGAGAATTAGAGCCACAGAGGGAATTAACAATTGTATCTTCACAGGAAGGTAAGTTTGCAGTGTTGTCTGGCCTTCTCCTCTTGTCTGATTCAGCCAGTCCAAGAATTAAGGCAGTTATAGCTAATGTGGCTTTTGAACATGTGCACTCCTAGCGAGTTTAGAGGATCACCCTGTCTTCTGAATAGCTTTTGTAGTTTACTGCTTGACTGGAACTTGTCTCTGTACCTTGCAAAATATCACCAAATTGTCTGACTGTCTTAAAGAAATTACACAAATGATGTGCAACCTTCCTTGAATTTTCCTATTTAAAGTGTGCCCTGAATCCTGAGAAACATCTCGAGCAAGGTCTGTTTGACTTAGCTGGAGCCTGGCAATGTGTAATTACTCAACACCACTAAAGAGCACAAGAGATTTCTTGTGGAATAGTGGAATTGTTTTGGCTAAAAGGGGCCAGGATGGAGCACATGAGTGAGCAGTTCTCCCCAGCCATATCCCAATGGAGAGCTCAGCAGGTGAAGCTTTAGCCATGTGAATGAGGCTCTTGCATAACTTGAGCCTGTACTGCTCAACCCAGTCTGTCATCCAAAATTATGATGAATCAGTTAGACTTGCTAAGAGCACATCTGAGAAGGGCTGCAGAAAGGAAATTCAAACAGCCAGGGCAGGAGAATGGCTGGATGTGAACTTTCTAACCAGGCACACAATAGGCAGCACATTTCTCAGTGTTTATTGTACCTCACGTAGGGTGATAAAGGCTGAAGGCAAAGTGACTTTAACAGTCCCAGAAGTGCAGTATTCCCTGAGAAATACACAGTTTAAAGTGCCTTACTGCCATTATGAAATTGATAAATAAAAACAGGGGAAGTGGTGAGACGTACACATTTATTGGGCAAACGGATAGGACTACTGTGTCATTAATAGCTGATCAAAAAGATCTATTTATTCAATAAAACAGCGAGAAACTGTCTTTTATATATAGCAAGTATTTTGCTACTGGTGTAAGTTCCTGAATTGCTTGATTGTTTTTTTGATGGGGAGAGAGAGACTAGGAAGAGGAATAAGAGAGAAATGCTTTTAAAGTAAAACATACTGCAGATTTAAGGCAATTTTGGAGTACATTTTGGTAAGGGCGTTCGACATCTGCTATATTTCACAATTCAGATACTGTGAACTCTTTAAGAATTTAACAATTTGAAGTCATTTACTTCATTTTCAGCCTAATTTGCAGTTTAGTTAGGCATGTTGAGAAGGTACAGAGATGAATAATGTGGATAAAGGCCGATTAAGGTACGGCCAGTGTATCTCCTCCTGACCTTTGGGGACACAGCGTGCTTGAATTCTAAACATTTGGGGTAGAACTTTCAAAAGTGCAGTGGCTTGCATGCATACAAAGTTGTGCTGACAACATCTTTTAAAGTGCTAACATGAATGTGAATTTAATTTAATTTATTCTCACAAACTTGCAGTTCTAGCTGTATGTGTTATAGTATCATGTACAGGTGCCAGCCAAGATTACGGCTCCATTGAGCTCTGCTCATCCAAAAAGTTCTATATTTATCAGCATGGAGAGCTTGTCGAGTTTCCTCTTTCACTGCCGTTATCAACTGTTTTGAAATATTCAAAACCTTAAGTGATACTGAAAACTTACCCAGTGTCCAAAGCACATTGTGTGTATTTTGAAGTGAGAAGTAGAACTGTACTTGTAAAAGTGTGCTTGCATTTAGCTTAGCACTCAAAATAGAAGAACACTATTTGCATAGGAAATTTGATAATGCTGTTTTATTGCTTGGAAAGGTTCAGATTTCTTGCACTGCTCTAGAGGTCACACAATGTGCAGCAGTTTTATATCATCACCTTACAGTCAGTATATTTAACAGTAATTAAAGAATTAGAGGTTTTATTTTGTTGTGAATCAATCTGTTAAACTCACACGACAATATCCTAAATTCCTTTCAGTTAATGGTCCTATTCTTGCTGGAAAAGGAGGACATTTTGTGCATTGCTTTGCTTCAATAGTGCTAAGAGACTAGCAGATGGTCACTTTCCAACTGGTTTGCCTTGAAAAAAAGGAATTAAAATATTATAGTGCCGGGGAGAGATGTTGTAATGTGTCCCTTTCAAATTAACAGGTCGTTTTTTCTACTATTTTATGATTGTAAAATAGCTCAATGTCACATAAAAGGTTAAAAGCTGGAGTAAATGGCATCATGGGAAATTTGAAATAAATAGGGTCTCATATGGTTTATGGCTCTATACTTGAACACACAAGGAATATATTTCTTTCTTTGCAAAGGCATTCTGTAAGAGCTTACCACGTTAATATGAATTGTGGTAACAGCAGATTCTATTCAAAGTACTTATAATTCACAATTTTGTTTTGTTTTGTTTACTAAGTTACTCCTTTCTAAGGCTTCTTGTTCAAACTGTTGGCAAGCCTGAGAGAAGATGGCATATTTTCAGAAAAAAAGTGGAAGCCAGAGATTCCAGTTCATTGACTTATTCTGCTGGTGTCTCAGTGGTTACTTTTCATAAAGCACAGACCTTCAGAACTGATTTAAGTTTCAGGCTCCAAACTGTCAGGTATTTCGTATTAGTGCCAAATTTGTTTTCTCGTGGTAAAACTGGCTCCACTGGGATGTTCTGCAGTGTCCCAGTTCCAGCAGCCCCACTGAGCAAGGCTTGAACAAATTTAGCTCCTTTGCCTGTTCCACTGCCTGGTTTATTGCTGTGCAGGGGAAGAAGGATGATGGGAAAGGCCTTGTAAAGCTTCTCACCAGCTACCTGGGGGAGACAACCCTTGCTTTGTCTTCTGGTGTGCTCTTACAGACTGAGTATCCAAGACCAAGAGGAAAATATTAAAACTGAACTTTAAAAACTGAAGCATTTCTAAGTCTGTAAAATTGTCATGAGAATGAGAAATGCTTTGTCTTTCAAAATCATTAGCAGAGGTAACCTTTAAAATTATCAGTCATGTGCAGCTACGATGTTTTTTGTTGCATCTGATAACCAATACAACTTTTATTTTTGTTTTGAACTGGGGATTGTGAACTACATCTAATCCTATCAGGGTCCTGGAAGCAAAGCAGGCAAAGAAAGAAAAGAGCCACAGGAACATTGTTCTGCACCCAGAGCTTGTTCCTCAACATAAAGTCTGGGTAATTTTCACAAAGGGAAATTCTGTGGTTTGCTGTGTTGGAGTTTCAGTCTGGTCCTGCTGTCCCAGAAAGAGGCCTATGGATAAGTGGCCTAGAAATGAGCATCACAGCCAGTTTGTTTCAGAGTGCCTTTAATTTTTTATTTCTGGTTTGCCTCCAGTCCTCTTTGCTTAATATAGTTGGTAATCTGTGAGGAAATACAGAACACATTGCCTGTATTTCTTAGTAGAGCAGTATCAGTGATAATGGCGAAAAGAGGCTATTCAGGTAGGTGATGAAGCCTGAAGATGTAATTTCCCTAAAAGCTATCTTAGGCCAATTAAAATTAATAACCATTTGTCATAACTACAGCAGGGAGAGGGTTGTGGATATTTCTGCATGACACTGCACAGGGATGTATTAAAATTGCATTTGAGCTCAGAACTGTAGGAAACTGCCTGTTCCATCTGCAGCTTAGTGGTACCACAGCCAACCTACCAGGCAGGCTCTGGGCAGCTTCTGGCCAGGCTGGAGCACAGGCAGGGAGCTGAAGTTTGCAGCAGGCAGCATCTCCCACAGGCAGGGAGCTGAAGTTTGCAGGAAACAGCATCTCCCACAGGCAGAGGAGGCCAAACCACCCCTGTTTCACTGCACACCACGTGAGCAGCGAGTTGGTTCCACGTGCAGAGTCAGTAACGCAAAAACTCCCCACAGAATAGCAAAGTTTACTGAAGTCCAGAGTTTGGTGGTGTAGAGAATAAGAGGTTTGAGGGCTTTTGTTCAAAATTGCAGGAGCCTAAAAGGTGAAGACAAAAGATGATGGATAGACACTGCTCAGAGGACATAAAATTCTAAAGAATTGACAAATCAAATTGACCACCTGGAAAATTGTTCAGAGGAGAAATACTGGGTTGTTATGGCTTCCTACCAACAGAAGAGACTGAGGTATTTTTTTCACAGTGGATTATGATGGAGCACGTTCTGGTTAATATTGAACTCCTTCTCCTGCATGTTGTGTCACTGGGAAAAGCCAGTGACGCTGTTCTTTAAATCTTGAAGAATGTGAAAGTCTTGGATGATAAAAACAGATTGTCACAGAGATGTTTAGCCCTAGAGGTTCAAGATCACTGAAATTTAACAAGAGACATAAAAATAAACTGGTTTCTGTCATTGTGCTCGGGAATCCAGACTAATTTTTCAAATAAGAGTAAAATAGTGGTAAGAGTATGCCATAGTAAATTATCTGTAAATCAGCTAAAGGCCTTTTTTCTTCTGATGGATGTACCTGTGTATTTTGCAAATGAATGTGTTTATACACAAATGGCACAATCATTTGCTTTTGCATTATCTTTTTTGATTCAAGCCTTTTTTTTTTTTTTTGCTAAGGTGATCGAGTTTTAGAGGCATGTACAGTGATACAGATAGTAATGTGCATTATTGTAATTGGTTGTAATTAATCCATAATTGTACCTTTTATACTGGGATGACAACTACAGGGCCTTCTGTTTTTAAATTATTTAGGAATAATTATTTCTATATGTGACTTGAGTTTTATAGCTGTAGGAAGTATTTAGATAAAAGAATATTTTGACCATATAAGAAGAGGCTGGAATGCATTTCAGCCTGAATTATCTCATGATGCTCTGCTTTCTTAGCTACCAAACACCTGCATTGTAATTCCTTGGAAGAGGAACATGGAAGGGATTTGGGTTGATTTTGGAGGAGGAGGAGGGTTTGTTTTGCTTTGGTTGAGCCTGCTCTGGAACAAGCATTTTGTTGCTTTTTATGCATTGAATGTCTGCAGATCTGTTGAACAAAGGGTTTTACCAATGTCCTTAGTTTATGTTAGAATAGTTAAATATTACAGCAGGAAAACTGTGTCTCACCATATGTTTTCTTGAGATGTTTGGTTTATCTCACAACTGAAAAAAAAAAAGATGACAGTTGCTAGAGTCAATAAAACTAAATAGCTTTCTCTGAGTAGTAGCTGAACAGACAGAGGGAAGTGCTGTTAGCGTGCTGTACCCCTTTGAGTGATGGGTAGAAATAAATTTGTAAGTTACATTTACCCAAATGTGGTGTGGTGATAAAGTTTGGGAATAATATAGTGGGTATCCAGAGTGTCCCATTGAAACTTGGATCTTGAGCTGAATCCTTTGTGTTCTTGCAGTACTGAAGGAAACAAAGATTGGAATATCATGCAGCAAAAAATTAAAATCACAAGGGTGCAACAGTCTGGTTACTTTTTGCATGTTTTGCTACCATTAAATATATAAAAATACATTGAGATGGGGTTGATGGTTGTTGCTGGGATTAGATAAGGAATGAAAAGAAGGGCTGTCCACTGGCAGAATAGCAAGCAGCCAATCAGCCAGTTGCAGCAGTTTCAAACAAGAATCTTCTTTGAGAAATGTTTCCGGTAGTCTTTTTCTCTCTGTAGTTCCTAAAGGGAGTTTTTATGGGTTTTTTCCTTCTCACAATTCTTCCTCGTGTCTCTGGGTTTTCTTTTGCCTAAAGTCAGCTGGGAACATGATGTACTTGCCTGTTGTTCCTCCTATTTCCTTACTTTGAAGATACTTCCTCTAAAACCTGCTTCAGGATTTCTTGAAGGATGAGATAGAGACTCTAATATAGCTTTTCTCCCTTTTTGGCCTTCCTGGTGTTGAAGCCCTGAGAATTGCTTATGCTCAGAGTTTGGTGTGTGTCCAGCAGCGATGTGTGATCACAGCAGAAACAGAAGGAAAAAACAAGTTTGGATATGTTTATAGAAGGTAATTATCATCGCAGAGGAAAAAGACAATGATGCATTGAGCTATCTGAATGACTTGGCGTGGAGTCAATTTTTAATCTGTTCTGTTGTGCCTTTGAAAGCATTTATTTGGTCTTGCCCTTCCCTTTCGCTGTTCATCTCCCTCACGAGCAGCTTCCATGTCCACGAGTGGGATGAAGGGCCGATTGCTGCTTCCAGGGGGACCGGAGGGAGAACGGGAGATAGCTGGGCTCAAGGTGCCAGCACCAGTGGACTGGGAGAGCCTCTCTGGTTCCCCCAGCAGCTGTGGGGGTGCTGTGGGAGGTGCAGTCCCGTTCCCAGGAGAGGAGCTGGCTGTGCTGGAGCTCCCCGGTCTGTCCCAGCACCGAGTCCCGGCCGCCTCCTGAGAGCCGTGGAGGAGCCGCTCGGTGTCTGACCAGAATGCTTGATAAGGCTCCGTGTCAGAAAGGGCAACGTGGGGCTCACAGCAATTATGGCAGAGGCATACTGGTTTCCTTGACAACCAGATTGAGGATTCTTTGTGATTTATTATTTACCACTTCAAACTCTCATTCATTCTCTGATTTAATTAGGGAGAGGGATTTCCATAAGTCCCCTCCCTTCCAAATTTGAATACCCCCCACATTATTGCTGCCACCAGCTACACCTATCCCACGTTGATGTGGCTCTAAACCAGCCACAAATTAGGCTGGGGTTCAGTCTTTGGAATTTTAGGCAGGTTGCTCAGACAGCAGATAACTGAAGTTCAGTGGATATTATGTCGGGTAGTGACTTGTTAATCTGCACTTACTAGCAGGGATAATAGACCTCCTAACCTTCTCCCCTCTCTCCCCCAGGTTTTTCAGAGGCAAGGGACTGCCACAAGTGATACTTTTCAACTGTCCTTAGAGCCCTGGGAAAGATAAAGTAGTATCTGCAAGTGCCAGTTTCCCTTGCTTGGGCAGTTCACATTATTTTCTCCTTGAAGGCTTTATTAGCAAAATACATCAGCCACTGTTGTGTAAAGAAAGAGTGTATTTTGATATTTGGGAGGTTTTTACTACTGCCAGTGGGATAGCTGTTTGAAACAGAAAACCTATCCTAAAATGTGGCTGAGGATGGGGAGTACAACTAGTCTGTTCTAACACCACTTGTATTTCAGATATGTATTCCCCATGTTTATAAAGCATTGGCTGAGTTGTGATCTACAGCACCTGCTCTAAATTTAGTAATTCGTAATAGAATTTTGAACACAACAATATAATAGAGATTTTTATTCAAATGTCACTGGCAAATTTGAATCATTATATATCAAGACTGAAATTGGGTCCTCCAAAGGGCATTTTTTCTTAAAGTACTTTCCTGGGTTGCATATTTTTTATTTCGTATTCAACATGAGGACTCTGCTGCATTTAATAAAATAAAATGAAGGTCATAGAAGATCACTGGTTTTCCCATAATGTGTCTCAGTAGATGACTGGAAAAAAGGTAGTGTTTGAAATGGGTTGAGGATCTTCCGTGCAGACTCTATAGAAAGTTTGTGTCATTTTTTAATTACAGGGAGGATTTCTTTTCTTAATTGTGTTTATTTCACTACATATAGTCTCTCAGCTGTGCCACCTCAGTTTTAATTTAAAAAGTGTATATACACATTTTGTCATCTTCACCTCGGGGAGTTCCTGAAATGAGTCAAAAGGTGTTGCTCTTCCCATAGGGGGCTGAACGTGAAGCTCATTGAGTCAATAAAAAGACAGTGACCTAAACACTCGTGTCCTGTCCTGGCTCCCTCCTGCACCAGGGCCCATTAGGCTGCTGAGGGAAGCTGGCTGCTGAAGATGCTTCTTTAAGATGGAGTAGCCTAATGAAGCTCATTAATGCCTTTTTCATTAGAACAAGAATATTGAGTGTCCAGGTTAAATTCTAAAAAATCTGTCCTGCACTCACTGAGGTTAATGACAAAGCTCCCAAAGATATTAGTGATGCTGGATGAGAACTTAATTGAGGTAATTAAGATTCTGCTTACCTAAAATTCCCTATTATTTTCAAGTAGATAAAATATTACAGAATTGCTACTGTGAACAGTTATGTAATGTTAGATCTCAACACATCCTTCAGAGATGACAGCAATTCAGTGGGACATAGTACTGTTTCTGTATTTTGCATTTGATTCATACAGTACCCTTAAAAGCTTCTAGAGGCTTGTGTAGGTGAAAACCATTGTGGAAAATAGGGTTCTTTTCGGGTTTGGAGCTCAAACATTGCCTTTATTGTATATTTAAAGATAACATGGGTCATACCTTGCTGAATCCCAGCAAGGATCTGGAGTTCAAATTCAGCAGTGGCAGAGGTGGCACTGCAGTAGTGGTGTGGTATTGTATAAGCTGCAGAGAACAGTTTCATTGCATGCACCTTGCTTTGTGGTACTGCAGACTTACAAAGTCTTTGTTTGCACCAAAGAGAAATGCAGTTTGCTTGCTGAGTAGAATAGATGGGATATCCAGCTTTAGTGCCTTCCAGGGAGTCTAAAGCCTGTGTTATAAATGATTATGTCAGGATGCCTAATTTAAACAGTTACCCTGACACCTGCTCATTCCTGCCTTCTTTGGACACCCCTAACCCTCTCCTTCCCTCCTCGGCATCCCCAGCAGATCAACAGCTCCCTCCTCAATTAGGGTGCCCCAATGGCTGCTCTGATCTGAAATCCCCTTGCTCAGGAGAGCTGGGGCAGTGGAGGCAGCAGCGATGTGGTGAGACAGGCAGAGCCCTTTGTGCCCCCGAGGGATGGAGCAGCACAGCACGGGGCTTTGGGCAGCAAGGAGTCCCTTCAGGTGGGGTGGGGAAAAGTGGAGCAGTCAGAGCTGTACTGCTCAGCTGTCTCCTCCTGACATACTTGCTTTGGATGCGTAGGGAAAGATTTCTTCCAAAGGAAACTGTGACCTGGACATTAATTACTGAGGAAATTGCCTTCCACGCCTGTAGTAACAGTGCAGCACTTCTGTCTTGCTGGTTGTTGAGTTTATTCTTGAGCATCTAACAATGATTTGGTTTGGTGCAGAGCTTTTCTAGCCCTTGCCTTTATTATGGGTTGTATTAAGATCAATGAACAGCTTTGGAAGCACAGTCTTTCAGCTATTAGATGTGTGCTTCTAAATTGAAGTAATCAGCAAATGAAAAGTTTTCCTTTCTGTGTTGTGTTAGTGTCTATTCATCCCTTTTGTTACTTCCTAATGAAATAGTATTAAATATGGGACTCTTATCGCATAATTATGGCAAATTGTTTACTTTCTATCTTGGTACTCAGAGATTTCAGGGATCCTGATTTTTCATTTATTTCTTTTGAGCATTCATTAGCTGGTTCTCAGAAGCTGAGAGCCTTCTTGCCATACACATTGTGACAGTTGGTGAGGGAGACAGACAAATTCCAGGACTGAAGACCAGAATTCAAACTCAGAAGCTCTGAATTTGAGTCCAGGTGGAATTTAATTATCCTGTCCCTTTATCTCACTTGTCTTTCATGTTTGCCATGAGGCATATGGATACACAGCTCCTTTATAGGTGATGAGCAGCAGTTTGACAGGGTAGAAAAGGTGCATGCTTCTTTTATTGACTCTGGAAATGGGACCTGTGTTGCCATTCTTACTCCCTGCTGCCCAGGGAGCGTGTTGGAACTGTGTCTCTTCCTCAGTTATTTATAAAAGTGAAATAATTTTCCTTTCTTCATGCAATTCATTTTTTCAGAGGATGCTCTCCAGTATCTGTGTAGGATTATTCCATGATTCACAGAATGTGCCATAACCTTAAGTATGTTGTAAAAACTATGTGTTGTGCATCCCTCTCCTCTCTGTAATAGTCTTTCAGAAATCCACAAATATTTCATAGAAGGTAAGGTCAGGAAGAAAACCTTTCACTCTGACAGGTATTTTCCAAGATTTCTTGCTACTCTTGCCTCATATCTATTTATGGGAACATTTAAAGTGACGGCACATTTACCTTAAAGTACATCCATCACATGGCTCTTCTTGTTTTCAAAAGGAATGACTGTGTATTTTGGTTTAGCAGTTTCATCTGCAGCATCTTGAGCCTTTAAGTTTGCACGGGTTCTTCTTCCTGCTCCTGAGTCCTCTGCAATGCTTCAGAAGCTGAATGAGAGTGCTGAATGAGAGGGGATTGCTGTGCCATTTGCATACTCATAAGCACTCTTTAGGCAGCTTGCCTGTCATTAAAATTAACCACATAATTTTTCCACTGTAAATTATACTGTGACAATTGACTCCACCCCATCATTTCATTGAAACAAAAGAGCGTATACGAACTCTTACATTGTTTCTTGATTCCATTTCCAATGAATATATAATTCTGTTTGTAAACAAGAGAGTGCCCCCTTTGTAATTTTACAGCTGTGATCTCAAATATTGCCATACGATAGCAATTGTACAATAATTAAATCTGTGGTAATTTTTTAGCACCAGGGCTGGTATTTTAAATTTGGTATTTTAAACTCTGGCACTCATAGAATAACATTTTCTTTAAAATGAGCCAGAATTATCAGGTATTTTAGTGAGATGAACTGTTTTGCTTCCTTGCACAGGTTAGGCTATAGCTGATTTAAGAAGGCAGTGTATACAGGACACCAGGGGTTACTGTTGGCACCCAGCATGTCACCTGCTGGGATAATTTGACTTCCACCAATGCACATATTCCCAGGGAAATGATCCATCTCTGCATGGCTTCTGTCAACCTCTGAGGTGACAAGGCTTTAGGTTTCTTAATGAAGGGAATAAAATCATGTTTCCTTTGTCAGCTGGCCACTGAATATTGTTGAAGAAGTTCCCCTCTCTTCCTCTTCCCCTGCTCAACACATGGTTTCCAATCAAAAATGATTGAGATAACTGGAAATATAAATTGTTGTCAAAATACATTTCTGTAGAAAACAGAAGAATATTTATTTTTATTCTGCTACCAGTATCCTGTGCAGAGGAAATAATTCAATGGGAAATCCTGTTGACACAAGATTTCTGACACATCAGCCTTTGTGTCTCTTACCTCCCTTTCTTGGAGGTTGTTTCTGATTCAGAAGCTTCTCCTTCCTGACAGGTGGTGTGCTCAGAGAGTTCACAGTTGGTAAACTGGAGATAACCTCCAGGAGGGGGGTTTACAAAGACCATGGGACTTTACTTGCCTTGAGAAGTTTTGAAGATGCAATGTATTTAATGGCGAGAAGGAAAAGGGTAGAGTGCTTTCTGTGAGCTGGCAGAGGATCAAGTGTGTGTGATGTGAAGGAAAAAAGGAAGGAGATTCTCGCAGCCTGAGAGCAGACATCTGGCTGGCAAAAGACAAGAAATATCACTGACAGATGAATACTGTTCTAAACTGGGATAATTTTAGATCAAGAGGGCCAAGTCTTGCTCTCATGCATACAGCTCCCACTGAAAGGGATGGGAAAGGTGCATGCATATGAGAATGAAATGTGGTTCTAAGTGAGAACTGGAGAACACGTATTTTTATATTAGATATTTAGACTTTCATGTTTAGATCACATGGTTTCTATCTGCCATATGTAGGCACTGCTAAAACGCTGCCAGGAACCAGGCTCTGGTTTGGTGACTTTCATTAAAGGAATTAGTGGTTTCTCTCCAGTTTCAGTGTGGCTGGATTCAAAGTGCAGAAGCCCATTTTCACAGTTTAGCATTAATTAGCACTCTAATGGCAGCCTCAGCAGGCAGGTGAAGGATTAAATGAGCATGAAGACCAAACTGTCTCTTTTCCCCTAGTGGCGATTCCTTCAAGATAGGGCTGGGACACACCGGGCTGATGTGGGGTGTGTGCGTGGCTGCTGCTCCTGTTCCAGCTGCCCGCAGGACTGTGCTCTGCAGCTCTGTCCTCCTTCCTCTCCTGCTATTAAGTGCACACACACACACACAACCCCGAACAAAAACACAGTCCAAAAAACCCCCATAATTCTGCCACCTCAGAGACACATCTGAGTGAGGGGTGAGAGCTGTCCAGGGGGGTTCCCAGGAGCTCCTTGCCAGCCGTACCCAGGAGGGGTTGGAGGGCTGAGAGCTGCTGCTCACTCCAGGTTTTGCTGAATCATTCAACAAGGTGCAGGAAGTAGGTAAGCCCTGACTGCTTTTTTTTTTTTTTTTGCTGAAGAGAGCCTCATAGGGTTATTTTTGAGAATTGCATGGAGACTGGAAAACACAGAAGGAAAATTGTAATAAGTTTCAGTGAACCTGGAAGGCAGGACCCATCCTGGTGTGAGTCAGAGGGTGTAACTCTGGCTTCTCTCCTGAATTTCATTAAGCAGACATACGTACTTTATGTTTATGGATACTGAATATTAAGTATATAATTACAGAAGATTACTTGCAGATGTAATTCTGCTGCTCACACTGAATCTTGAAAAGCATTAAAATTTGACAAAGATTTTTACAATTTTAATTTTTCAAAAGACTAAATCATGTTCGAATAAAATGTAAAAAGTATTTCTAAAAAGACTTCATTAGATACTTAATATTTTTAAAAGCTTTTATTCATAGCAATTCTCATTGCTAGTTTGTAAGAGGCTTCCAGATTTTAGTCAGGTAATTAAAATATGAAACGTCTGAAAAAGGTATTCTAGAAACCAGTGTTAACAATCACCCCTCGCAGCTCATTTATTCAGTGAAGAAGTTGCTTTGCCTCCATGTAATTTAAATGGCCAAGTCTATTTCTTGGGACTCTGTGCCTGTTTGTTAAAGTTCAAGTGATGAGACCCTTTCATGTGCCTTGTTTTGAGTTAATCCCGTTTTTATGAATGAGTTTGATACGAAGGAGGAAGATGTCTCTTACTAGCAAATACCTCTCCCTCGCTAAATAACCCCTCTTCTCTGCATGTCCCCTCCTTCCAGCCCCTAAATGGGCAGGGCTGGGTGTATCCATGAATGGCAGAGCGTGCAGTGTGGAATATCTGTGCAATGATTGCTTCCTGCCCAGGGTGACCCCGAGAACAGAGGGGTTTGTGTGCCAGGCTGGGCTTCCCTGGGAGAGGAGTGAGTGCTGTGAACTCCAGACCTCTGGGCAGTGTCAGCAGCTCTCACTGTGCCAATGTAATCTTTTAATGGACATGCTTGCCAGAGTGACTTTTTCCCTTCAAAGATAGAATGAGAAAGCACAGTTGTCATTTAAATTGCCTCTGTCCTTGTAGTAGCTGGTAGTGATCTGTTGAGCGGGACTGGATAATCTAAAAGCTGTTTAACCAAATAACATGCTTGTCTGTGTGAAATATATACAGTGCTGAGAGACGGGGAGAAAAGTCTCCTCTGACAGAGTTCGTGGGGTTCTTTAGAAACTGCAGGATGCTGAGGCTGGTCTGGAATTGTAAAAGCTTTGCAGGGCCCATGTTGAGCATTTGCATGATTTCAGATGGCAGAGTATGTTCAGCTGTCTCCCTGCACCCTCTGTGTGTGCACGTCTGCACTCACTGGAGAGGGAGGGAGAGAATTCCCAGCACAGTTTTCATCGGGCTTTGCATTTGTTAAATATATATTATTGAAATGCTGCCCGGGACGCATCGCTTCATCTTGTGTAGAACTTAAATCATCATGTTGC
Organism: Platyrinchus mystaceus; assembly: GCA_035041135.1. NCBI lineage: Eukaryota > Metazoa > Chordata > Aves > Passeriformes > Tyrannidae > Platyrinchus > Platyrinchus mystaceus. The sequence continues at coordinate 13,259,112 of JAWWLV010000005.1, forward strand.
ATGATATGGTAAAATAAAAGGGATTGTGAAAGAGGCAACTGTAAACATTCTGTTTGAAAAGATGTGCTCTTTTCAAAAGACCTTTCTGTTACAGCCAAATAACACAAGAAGCAATATTTCCTTGCTCGCAGAGACATATATCTTTATTTCTGCAGAGATTTGTTTTGGATTCTCAGTTCTTCGAGTATCTGCATTTTTGAAATAATTTTGTATCTCCATGTTGACTTTCTCTACACTTTAAGTTTTAATCAAAGGTTCCTTGCTTCTGATGTTGAGTGCTGATGTTAGCCTGTTTACATTCCACTGTTTTTCCTCTGTATGGGGTGAACACTCAGATGTGGTGGTGCCTTTTTTGCTTTTATCTACCAAACTTAGCACACTCTCTTATTATTGACAGCTCAGAAAGATGGTATGCAAGTGGGCAGGATGCTGTGAATTATTAACTTTTCTTTGCACTTTGACAAATTTAGGTTATCTTTGCAAAGACAAATAGTTTCTCTGGAGGAACCAAGGCAGTAGAATGGCAAATAAGGCATTGCAAACTTGAGTTAAAAATTTTTATCCAGATCTGAATTTACCATATTTCTGAAACGTGATTCTGAGTTACAGTCTATTCATACAACTTGTATTTTTTATTTTATATACTAAAGTATCAGAGGAAAGATTTTTGTTTGTGATGTTTACTTTCATTTTGGTTTTCTACATGCATTGATCAATAAAACATTAAAGAATGTATGTTACCACTGAAAACCCCCTCTACCTTTTTTCCTGGGAAATGAGATTTTGCAAAAGCCGTTTATTTTCTTCTTTCAGTGAAGAGCCTGCACTCAACCAATTTGTAGGCAGATAGGAAGTGCAGGAAACATATGTTTGCCAGGAAGCTTGTCTGTAATCAGAATGGTCAGCAAGACAGAAACAATGCTCTTTTTCTCAGTAGATATTAATCTTCTTCCATTTTTGGAAAAAAAAAACCACAGTCACATCCAGCACTGATTAATGAACACAAGGAGTGAATCAGAGGCAGCACATGGTGTGTGTGGTAATAGCACTTACTGGAGTCAGTGCTGAGGTTGTGCTGGAGGTCCCAGCCTGAGCACCAGGAGGGGCTTTGCACTGGGAAGCGTTCTGTGTGTGTCAGACAGCAGCAGCCCTGTCAGCCAGGGCACAGTTTGCCTTGGAGCCGCCAGCAGGATGAGGAGGAGCGTTGATTTGGGCTGCCAAACGCAGTAGGTTTGTTCCAGGTACAGCAGGTTGAGCACAGGTCGGTTAGGAAATCCAGTAGTGAGAACACTCGTGTGGAATTGCATCGGTGACGACGTTCATTACTGACAGAGCCACATCCTCACGTCTGAGGAGCTCTGCAACAATGCTGAACGTTCACATGGCGGCTGCTCAGGTTTCCATCCTGTGGCAGTGCATCTGTTTATCGGGAATTATCTCCTGAATGTAAATGAATTTCAGTCCTAAGTCATTGCACCTGTTGCCAAGAGGCATTTATTCCAATCACTTGCCTAAAGCGCAGGGAGTTATTGCTTGACGTTTTATAGCTCCAGAAGAAGCTGTCGTTTCAAAATCATTTGTTCAGAGAGGAGAAAATGGAGCAAAACAGTTCATTTTACCCTAAGCACTGCTATTTGGCAGTATTCACATTTGCACGGCACAAAGCTGCAATATTGATTTTTCGCTCACAGGGCCTCCCACAAGTTCTTTCTTCGATTGTCAGGATTGCAAGATGGATTGAATTACACTTTGCTTGTTGATACACTTATTTTTTCTTTGGTGATAGGAGAAAATTACAAATAAAGCTTCAGCATAAAGATCACGGCAGCTCCGCTACTGGACTTTAAATTTATTCATTTTATTTAGTTAAAATTCTTTCTGCGCCATAGAGATTCCTTAGAGCAGCATTCCCACCTAGTGTACACTGCATTGTTTTGCTTTATTGCTTTCTGCTTTTGCAATGTAACACCTACATTGCAATCTCAGGTGTGTCCTCTGGTGCCTGTGAAGTGATCTAACCTTGCTCTAGTATTTTTTATGTTTGCTCTAATACAGAAGTTCTAATACAGAGCTTCTCACGGATGCCTGCCGGGGGAAAAATTGCAGGATAAAACACATTCATAGTCCTTACAGTGGTTGCCATAGATGATGAAATAAGATTTGCAGGCAGCTGATTTCTTTGTAGCAAGCTGCAGAGGTCTCGTGTTTGAATTCAGGATGTTTCGTGTGCTGCAGGATCCGCAGTGAGGGTCGGTGCCCATCACAGGCAGCTCGGTGTGACACACATGGCAGCCGTGCCCTGTCCACCCTGCCCTTCCCCTCCTGCCCTGGTCAGACACCCCTTTGGGCAGCTGTAAGAGCTGTTCCCCTCCTTGCTGACTGAAACCCAAGGAGTTTGGGAGCGGGGGCTCCCTGGCCAGGCCGTGGTGGTGCAGGACATACAGGCACCAGTGCTGCCAGCCGGAGGGTGAGCTGTCCGTGGGCAGCACTGGAGCTGACAGCAGTGGGGGATGTAGGAATGGCACCAGTAGCAGCATTATATGTGGTCCCCCCGTGGCTGAGTCGGTGGTCATCAGTCAGAGGAGCTGCTGTGTGCCCGTGTGGGGCTCTGTGTGCCACTCCCTGTGCTCGTCTGACGCCCTCGCTGAGCCGGGAGCGCCTTCTGTCTTCCTTGTACTCATTTGCTGCATGGGAGGAACAGGTAGGGTGTTAATGTGACGGATTCGTGTTTCAGCTCTCCCCAGCTTTCAGCTCATGACACTCCAGCAAGCCTCTAATAACAGTGTTTGTTATTGCTCATGGTATGTGCAGCTAAAGCGAGGGCCAGGCGTGAGCTGGAGGTGGGATTGGTGCCTTCCCAGCAGCACGGCTCCCTCCCTCACAACAACCACTGCAGCCTGCTGGCTGCTTCCATGTGGGATACAGCTCCACTAAATATTAAGTAAAGGCAGACCTGGTCACTGTGCTCTGGCCTTGGTTCTTCTGAAGTTGTCACCAGCTCCTTGTGTAAGTTCTTACACAAGGTATACAGAGGCTGGTGCTGGTGCAAGGGGAGGGCAGGGGGGTACTGGAGGGGTGGATGGGAGGATTGGCTCTGGCTGCCAGGAGCCACATCCTGATCCTGGCATGATAGTTATAAAAAACTTTATTTTTACAGTCCTAACAGATAATCATCTTCCTATAGTAGGAGTTTAATCCACAGATCATTAATTCAGTAGAAACAGTGACAGCCTCTGGTTCGTGTGAAAATTTACTATCACAGGGTTATCTCAAGTTGTCTTGTGTTTTTTTTACATCTTACTTCATTGCCTCTTCTACCACATCATACTTTTAAAGAAAAGTTTATTTTCTTTGCCTTCAAAACACTGTAGAGCTCCAGCTTTCCATATGTAGGAGCTGTTTCTTCTGTGCTCTCACAACTGGTCTCCAACAGCCTGCACTGAAGTGTTAATGGCCTTGTGCTACTGTGTTATGAGGACATTTTTAAAAAATAGGAAATATCTATAATTCTAATAAAAATTTAGGAAGGAATTACTGTTTTAAAGAAATAAGATTTTGACACTACCATGTTACCCAGCTTGTCTTCCAAAAGGCAGCAATGCACACAAATTTGTAAAAAACAGGAATACTCTGTTTAATAATAATCCATCAGTAACTGTGTATAAGAAATTGTAGTATACAGATAGTTTTTCTTCTGATGTAATATATTTTTTGCATAAAGAAATGTCTCTAAAAGACTAAACATGTGGATGAATAGCTGAACCTTGTTTTGTTTCTAGAGCATTTTCTGCTGCTTCATTGGAGAAATTACTTATTTTTTAAAAATTCTCTTAGGTAGAAAAAACATTTTAAAAATGAGAATTCTGTGAAAGACGTGTATCGTTTTTGGGAAGGGGAGAATTTCTACAGTACGCATCTGCAATTTGTGGTACTAATAATTTCTATATTTGTTCAAAATCTTATCTATATGTGGTTTAACTTATGTAAAAGACATAGTGAGGGGCACTGAAGTTCAACCAGGTCAAGTATCAGCATATATATTGGATCAAGTCCCAAAATAGCTAAGCAAAAGTAACCAACTCTTCCTGGAGAGAGACACAAAGTAAAAAAGACTAATGAAGTTGGAAGTTGGAGCTATGGCTTCAGGTTTTTCTGTGGTTGTTTTGTTTTCTTCTTTTAAAATCAGTTCTGCAAATCCTGCCTGCTCTGCTGCTTCCCCCTTTCAGACACAGCCTGTCTGGCTGTGCCCGAGGAGTGGAGAGAGAGCAGAGAGAAAGGAGGTGGGAAGTGGAACGTGCAGTGCAGTCATGCAGACAGGCTCCACTGTCTGCCTGGACCAGGATTAGAGGCAGTGACAAGGAATTTCCTCCTTTCCCAGATTAGGGACACAGCAGCAGTGCTGCAGGGATGTGACAGTTCCGTGGAAGACGCTTCACTTGGCGTGGTACCGGTCAAACCGTGTAAGGGAGCGCGCTGACGCAGTTAGGGCTCCTGTGGCAGGAAAGGGGTACCCCAGTGTGATTTATCCTTTTGGTTCAATCCTCTCCCCCTTGCTCTCCCGGCAGGGTTCAGCAGAGCAGCGCTGCCGTTCGGGCTGGTGCGCAGGGAGCTGTCCTGCGAGGGCTACTCCATCGACCTGCGCTGCCCCGGCAGCGACGTCATCATGATCGAGAGCGCCAACTACGGCCGCACCGACGACAAGATCTGCGACGCCGACCCCTTCCAGATGGAGAACACCGAGTGCTTCCTGCCAGACGCCTACAAGATCATGACACAGAGGTAAAAACACACACAGCCCCTTAAGGGCCAGAGGGGGAAAACGCCGGAGTTAATAGGGAGAGTTACGGACTGTGTAACTGCTGTACGCTGAGGGAAGGGTTGAGCTGGAGTTGCCACTTTGCTATTCAGGTAGTGTTATTTCTAATTAATAATTATTGTCCAAGCCTGCTTGGCCCCGCAGATGAACCTTAGGATTAAAGGGTGGGCTCAGTTCAGCGCAGGCTGTGTCTC